>BMAU01021221.1:692500-1007500 GCA_019973935.1 Trichonephila clavipes | reverse complement strand
ATTATCACTAAAGTATCGTATTGTCATCCAAAACAATCGTGTATATAAGATTTCAGTTCAAATGAATGCTGTAAAACGAGAGAAAAAACCTTTACAAGTTTTGACACAAGTCGCCAAAATGGTCGCTAAATCGCCAAAAACTATGCCAACGTGGCTGTATCTGTAATTCTTTCAATAATTAGTTTTAATCAATTAATTTTTATTAATTATAATTAAATTACTGCATTGTCATCCAAAATAATCATGGTATATAAAATTGCAGCTCAGTTGAGCGCTTTAAAGTGTATTTTATTAACGATTAAAAATTCCACCAAGATAAATAAATGAATAAATACAAAGAGAGTGAGAGCTAATAGTAGGAATTGGGAAAAAAAGAGAATTTGTTGAAGTTGCATAAAAATAGATAGCAGTTCACATTGAGTGGAGTCCAGCATTGGTGGGGGTGAGAAGGAAACCACTCTTCCAGTTGATTTAGTTTCTCTTTCGAAGGAGAGCAAAGAGAAAATGACGTATCTCATGACAACAAAACCCGTCTTTCGACCGACTGCCGCAACTCGACGGAACGGGAAGAGAAGGGATAAATTTCTGCAATAGAAAGGATTAAAGAGAACATTATTTTAAATCTGTTACTCATTACCTTATAAATAAATGCGTGCGGTTGTTGAAAAGTAATTTTGTAAAACGGCACTCAAAGAGAATTACTACGGCGGCTAGTTCCAATCAACTTTTCTGGATCGTTTCTAAATTCAAACCATTAAAAATTTAAAACAGATTCAAATTCTTTCACATTTAAATTGAACACAGTTACAATTATATCAAACAGTTAATAATATAGAAATGAGAGATTTGCGTGAGCATACATTGGCATCTTTCTTCACCGAGCTGGCAAGCTGACTGATTAAGTAAGTATTCACTCGGCGAAAAGAGTGCGTACTATTGTCCATCTTTTTACCATTCGTTACAATTTTAAATAATCGCTTGGAAGAAAGTAAGAAAAGGTAGAGAAGTTTAAAATAAGATCGTGAGAGTCGAAGTTACCACACCAAACGCGCACAAAAGCTTGCATGGCAAGGGAGGGAAATTATTAGAGTGAATGAAGTCTTGCAAAACAACTAGTAAAATAAAATTTTTCACAAAAGGAAACAAAATTAAAATTTTGGTAATAGAATTTCCTAATTCGTATCAAGACATTTTCATTCTTTTCAAAGCTGGGAAGTGTTGATACGAGTGGTTAATAACTCCACTAGAAGAGCTAGGGACAGAATTGTCATTTCCCTGATGGATTCATTTGGAATCTGTAGTAGCCGGTTGAAAAAATTTTATGATATTGTTTTTTAATAAAATCAAGAAGCGGCGGAAGATCTTTATGCAAGACTTCGTTCTTGACAAATCAAGGTGCGTTTGCTGCTCTACGACGCAGTTGAATGTTTTGAAAAATGTTCACTCTTTTCAGGTGAGTAACTGCCGCACCTTCCCAGGTAGGAAGAGGCGTACAGCATGATAGGGCAAAGAATGTATAACAGGACTTCGTACCTCAGTGCAAGGGTGTCCAATACGCAACCCGCGGGCCGCATGTGGCCCGCCGACTCTTTTTAAATATCAGGTTTTTAAAGTATTTTCATTTTGAAATTTATTTGAGGGGATATATATATATATATATATATATATATATATATATATATATATATATATATAAAGGGTGTTTTTTTAGAGGCATAGAACTTTAAATTGCAATAAAACAACGATGTATTATTCGATTGACATGAATTTTTTTTATTCGAAAGATAATCTTGTGGCATTACATTTTAAATATGATTTCTGGCATAGGACTGCCACGGCTGGCTCGGATGTAGTCCAATCTGGACGTCCAATTTTCGATGACTTTTTCCAACATTTGTGGCCGTATATTGGCAATAACACGGCGAATGTTGTCTTCCAAATGGTCAAGCGTTTGTGGCTTATCCGCATAGACCAATGACTTTACATAGCCCCACAGAAAATAGTCTAGCGGTGTTAAATCACAAGATCTTGGAGGCCAATTCACAGGTCCAAAACGTGAAATTAGGCGGTCACTAAACGTGTCTTTCAATAAATCGATTGTGGCACGAGCTGTGTGACATGTTGCGCCGTCTTGTTGGAACCACAGCTCCTGGACATCATGATTGTTCAATTCAGGAATGAAAAAGTTAGTAATCATGGCTCTATACCGATCACCATTGACTGTAACGTTGTGGCCTTTATCGTTTTTGAAGAAGTACGGACCAATGATTCTACCAGTCCATAAAGCGCACCAAACAGTCAGTTTTTCTGGATGTAACGGTGTTTCGACATACACTTGGGGATTAGCTTCACTCCAAATGCGGCAGTTTTGTTTGTTGACGTAGCCATTCAACCAGAAGTGCGCTTCATCGCTGAACAAAATTCGCTTATGAAAATAGGGAACAACGGCAATCTCGTTTTGGGCCCATTCGACGAATCTAGGCCTTGCTTGATGATCGTTTTGATGAATTGCCAAACCAAACTGAGAATAAATCACTTGACAGCTGTTAAATCGGTCGCCCTCTTGGAAAGTAATGCCAACTTAAACTTCTATACCTGAAAAAAAAACAGTCTTTATATATATATATATATACAATATGTTTGTCTGTTACCTGTTCTAAAATAAATCCTTTTTGATAATAGAAATGTCCTTTAGAGTGAGTGAATATTAACGTCGCACTGTTCAGCTACACGAGGGCTTTTTGGTGACGGAACACGTAATTTCGAACCATGGTGAAGTGACGTGGACGACACCTGAGCTGGCATCCCCTCTCTTAACTACCACACCACATCAACGGGAGGATGTTTCAGCTCTCGACAGATTTAACGTGCATCGCTGCCCTATACGGTGGGTCTTTAGTGGTACTGGGCTCGAACTCATGACATGCTTGTCATGATCCGATACTTGACCACTGGGCTACCGCAGCCCCTGAAATGTCCTTTAGATTAAAATAGATTTATATTTTATCAAACAGTTACATTTGATTTTACTATAATAAATTACTTTTTTAATAAATTCCTCTAATTGCATTATGCATATCCTTTACTATGGATGGTACATAATTCTCTGTGTATGCGACTTTCATTTCTCCTCCTCCTTTTCTATTTGTAGTGCTCAAAAGGCAAGAGGCTGTCAGAGATGTTTTATAAAGTTTTAAAAAAATATTCAGGGCGGTTAAGATAAAGGACAATGAATACTTAATCGCTTGCGAATGACAGCACAATCAAATTTCAACAATGAGTAACGAAAGATCAATTCAAAAGGAACATCGTACTTTTCTTGAAAATGGCAACACACAATGTGATATTTTAAAGATTATTTGATCATTGCATTATATTATATTATATAAACATTATTATATTATCTATGTCTGTAAACATGAAAAATAACTAAAAAAATAATAATAATTCATTCCATTTTAAATTTTTACTCCAATAAATGTTTTTTTAAATGCCCGCGAGATTATAATGTTTTTCCGAAGTGGCCCGTAAGGTTATTTGTGTTGGACACCCCTGCCTTACTGCAAGCTTGCTCTTGGGAGAAATCAACCGATTTGGGGTGCTTCTCATTCCGGCCGCCTTTTGGTGGGCGTAACGGATGTACTAGACAAAGTTTACTTTAGCATCAAATAATAACCATAGGTGTACTTACACTCAGTAATCCAAGGGACAGGCTGATCAAAAATGCTGACATTCGATGTCTTTTAATTTGAAGAAATTCGTCGACATAGTATTTTCTTTAATAACTTTAATTAACATTTTAAAATGCTGTAAAAATTGCAAGTGCTAGATGAACAAATCCTGTTTAATATCTGCCTTTTAAACTCAATTAAAGCAACCTGCAGGAACTCTCAGACTGTTTATGGGGGGCGAATGAAACGAAAGTCAATCGTGTACTCTATTTTAACGAAAATTGAGACAGCAGTTTTTGTCGGTTGGCGAACAGTACTGAAATCCTTTTAATACTTTTTTACTTATATTATTTATTTTAATTTTCTTATTAGATTAGTTGAGTTAAGTAACGCAATGATGTTTCGCAAAACATGTTAAAATAGATACATTAAAGAAATGTATGAATTCTTGTTGAAGTGTTCAACGTTGAAATTTGTAGACAGAAATAATGAAACGGTATGCAAATAGATGATAACGTTTCAGACAAATTGCGAAATCAACAATTCTCTCGGAATTGTACTTTAACCGCTTATCAGTTATTTACTTTCTTATTTTCAACTAAGATTATTTATGTGACAATAGGACTTGATACTTCTGAATTTACTTCAAATTCAATGCACAATACAGTCAACCCTCCTATAACGCGGTGAGTGCGTACCGCGTTATATGTAAACCGCGCTATAAGAAACTCGGATTTAACCGTAGATTGATTGATTGATTGAATATTAACGTCGCACTGTTCAGCTACACGAGGGCTTTTTGGCGACGGACCACCTAATTTTGAACCATGGTCAAGTGACGTGGACGACACCTGAGCTGGCACCTCCCTCTCCTAACTACCACACCACACCAACGGGAGGACGTTTCAGCTCTCGACAGATTTAACGTGCATCGCTGCCCTACACGGCGGGTCTTTTGTGGTACTGGGCTCGAACTCGTGACAAGGCAAGCCACGATCCGATACCTATACCACTCGGCTACCGCGGCCCCGATTTAACCGTAGAAACCAGGCTAATTCGTAGCGCGTTCTATGGAAACCGTCCACCGTGTTGTATGGAAACCGCGATATAGGAAACTCAGAATTAGTACAAATCACATCATTCGTACCGCGTTATATGGAGACCAGTAAATACAAAAGACGAGATAAACTCCACCGGCGTTACTGATTTTGTTTGGTCTACGCCATGCCTCAGTGCGCGCTCCGCTTTTAATTTATTCCTCGATCAGTGTAATCACTACTTTTTTATTATGTAATTTCGAAGGGAGAGGGGGTGGTAAGATTTTAACATAAAATAAATACAACAGAAAGTAACATTAATGTATTACACTTCCAGATGTAAATTATTTACACTATTTTAAGCGTTAATTACACAAAATTTGAAACAATATGTTACTTTTGATGAGCAGGGATCCCACGAAAAAAAAACTAACACTAATATACGTTATCCCTATCGGAAAGAACTGATGGGACGTTGTTAAACGGAAACCGCGCTGTAAGAGTACCGCGTTATATGAGGGTTGACAGTATATAATTTTATATGGATTATTTTAACTACAGTAAAATCTGGCGTATAACGCGTACCGCCGTACAACGAGCATCTATACTTTCAAGCTGCAATTTTCAATTTTTAAGTACATTCGCCGTGTAACGCGTACCCCCTTTTTTACGAAGAAACCTGCTATGCGCTTACACTATGCTTTTATGTTTTGAAGTCCTTTTGGCCGCGGTAGCCGAGTGGTATAGGTATCGGACCGTGGCTTGCTTTGTCACAGGTTCGATCCCAGTACCACTAAAGACCCGCCGTGTAGGGCAGCGATGCACGTTAAATCTGTCGAGAGCTGAAACGTCCTCCCGTTGGTGTGGTGTGGTAGTTAGGAGAGGGGGGTGCCAGCTCAGGTGTCGTCCACGTCACTTGACCATGGTTCAAAATTACATGGTCCGTCGCCAAAAGCCCTCGTGTAGCTGAACAGTGCGACGTTAATATTCAATCAATCAATTTGAAGTCCTTTTTATTTGAGGTATTACCCCAAGCTTTAGGGATAAAAAACTATATTTCTAGAACTACAACCCTTTAAGTTCATAAGAGGAATGTCATTTCCTTTAAATAAAGAGTATTTTGATGTATGTGGAGAAGTCTAATTTTTTTCTATGCGCATCCTTTTTTGTTTTTAAAGCTCTCATTTTTATACTCGGCGTATAACGCGCACCCGTAAATTTCGATCTTATTTTTTGTGTTAAAAGTGTCCGTTGTACGCTGAATTTTACGGTCATTAATCAGTTATCATTAATTTAAACACGGCTATCATTGAGCACGTTCTACGCCAACGCTTAGATGGTTCATTGTAATATTTTCCATTTATAATAAGCATTTTACAATTGATTTTTTTAAAATGCAATTTTATCCCCCTCCCCTCCAAATGTTTTTACTCCAAAACATTTAATTAAAAGTTTTGTTATTTACTATGGTATATGTGGTTGATGGTATTCTTGAACATAAAGGACTTTTTTATGTATTGTGACAATTGAGAAAAATAATGGTAGCGTGATATTTATAAATTTAAATATTTGGGTTTATTTACGTCACAGCTATTAATTACAGTATATACAGGGAAGTTATTAAAAAGATTGGTTAGTTCATTAGAGTCCACAAATTCTGATGTTTGTGAAGGAGGAGATTAGATCCGTCCTGTTCGAAGTTTTCCAACAGACTTTCTTTGCCCCCTCTCCAGGCTCTTCGGATGGAGGGGCGGCCGCCCCTATATCCTCGAGTTACATCTGGTTCGTGGACGGGGTGAAGTTTCTTAAGGTGTCAAAGGTTGCTGGGAGGCTCTGACAGAACCTAACAAAATTTAGGGTTGCACGAATGCATAGAAACGCTGTTATCCCATCCACAAAACAAGTAATAAAAGAAAACTTTTTTTAAAGTCAATTCTTACTTCGTTAGAAAAACGCACTGGCGCCATCTGTTGCAGCTAGTTGCAACAGATGGAACAGAACTGAAATAACGCAGAAAGACTTCGACAGAAATAACGCAGACTAAATTTAAAATTAAAAAATAAAATTTAATTAATGAATAAATATTTGAAAAAAACTGTATTAACATCAAGTGCCATCGACTGCAAGTTTAAAAAAATGTATTTTAACTTGAATGGATTAATAGAAAGTATTTTATTAATGATTGAAAAAATTTAATATATATATATATATATATATATATATATATATATATATATATATATATATACATATATATATATATATATATATATATATATATATATATATATATACATATATATATATACACATATAAATATTTATATATATA
Organism: Trichonephila clavipes; assembly: GCA_019973935.1. Classification (NCBI taxonomy): domain Eukaryota; kingdom Metazoa; phylum Arthropoda; class Arachnida; order Araneae; family Nephilidae; genus Trichonephila; species Trichonephila clavipes. The sequence goes on along the minus strand of BMAU01021221.1, from coordinate 1,000,460 downwards.
GGAAGAGAGTGAACTATAATAGTAGGAACTGAAAGAAGCCGACTTTTCAGCTGTGTGACGGGAAAACGTCACAGTATGATTTTTTCTAAAAGATAAGTTGCAAAGAAGTACTCGCTATTTGTATACGATTGGATGGCAACAGATGAGCAAATTGAAATGCATAGACAGAACCGTATTTTAACTTAGGCTCGCGCCTAGATCGCAAAAAAATTGGAGGGCAAAAAAAGGGAAAATAAATTAAAATTACAGTGAACGTACCACCGTCTAGTGAATTATGAGAGAAACATTTCTGTTCTCAAGAGAGTAAAAACTGAAATGAGATCTACAATGGAAAATGAAAAGCTTAACAGATTGATGTTGCTATGCGCTCAAAATGATATTTCAATAGAAATTGATTACAATGATGTTATTAATGATTCTGCAATGATCAAAGCTCGGAGGAAACTTTTGTTGCACCAAGTGCAATAGCAGTGCCTGAACAAAGAATAAGGATGCGTATACGTAAAAGATAGTAAAGAGATAAGCGATGAAAAAAAAAACGATATAATTAACAAGTTGAAAACAATTTATACAATAATATATACTGTATACTGTAATTGCAAACGATTTCAATAATTTGCTATACTCATTTACAAAAAGATTGGTGGGTGGGTGGTCCATGAGGCCGTAAGGTAAGAAATGAACAAGAGTGGCTAAATCATGACACTCTCCTTTCCTTACGGTTACCAGTTGCTAGTCAAGAATACAGTGGGTCAATAGGGGGTGGATAGTGGAAACTCTCCAAATAGTAAAAACAAAGAAAATGAAAGAGTAAAAGAGTTATGGAAAAATCCCTCCAGAAACAAAACTGGCAAGGTAAGAATTGAAGGAGGAAGGGGGTATTTTTTTTTTGAAAATAGAGGGAGGGGCGTAGCTATTTGAAGTGCCTAGGGCGCCGGCGAGGTTAAAAACGGTAGAACAGTGCTTCCCAACCTTTATATCGCCGCGGATCATTCAACGTTAGATAATTTTGCGTGAGGGTGGGACACTGATTGTTTATATCTTAAATTGTTTTGATTTAATAAATTTTTTAATTTAGTTGTGTTTTCAGAATAAAATATACTCGTGGTTTCACCCAAAAATGAATATGTAGTGATTTAACATGGAACATAAAGTGATTTCCTTGAAAGTCAAACAAACTCGAAAGAAATGCAGCACAGTAAATAAAATGGAAATAAATTAATGTTTCTTGTGCGGACCAGTAGTATTTGATCCGCGGACCGGGGGGTCGGGGACCAGTGCAGTAGAATATATGTAGACAAACGTTTCAAAGTTGGCTGAATCTTTGTTGATCACTTTTCAAACGAAAATGTTTAAAATCAACAAAAAAAATTGCATTCTAGGTGTTGTGTGCGTTAGTTTTTATTTAAAAATCCGCTAAATTATAAAATACAGAAAGTTTATCTGGGAGAATATATTCTGTATATGCAAGTAATTTTTTCTTCATTTAAATCTGTTCGAAAAAGCCTGATGAAGTAACTTTGCGTGCGTCCTCTTTTCACATTTTCATATAAAATAACTTTATATAACACTAATTACATTTCTCCACGAATAATTATTTTATTAGCAATTTTCGGTAGGATATTTACATATATATATGAGCATGTGTAACATATTTTTGGAAATATGTGTTTTAAAACTTCTTTTTTTTTGCTCGTAAAAGCTAATGTAGATATGAAGGAAATTTAAAAACTGGATAAAATGTAGGTTTGTCATCAAATCATGTATTCATAATACTATTCTGTTTTTGTAATAAAGGCTCTGATTTGTCTCCTTTTTTAATGGATTAGAATTTTAGATATGAAAATGAAAGGAGATTCTTTTTTCGTGTTAAAAGAATTTCTTATTAAAAGGTATTGCAAAGAATAAAAAAAAACACATTTCAACAAAATTTAGTTTAGTAGAGTATTTTTTTTATTTACATAATGCAAAACTTTGAAGTTTTTGTGTAAAGAAAAACGTTTATGGAGTTTTTGGAAAATATTCTGATATTTTTCTTTGCATTGTCATTTTCGCATCAAATTGTCAACAAATTGTTAGATGACGTCCATCTTGTTATTCATTTCACCATTGGAATGCACTTCTAAATAACTAAACATACTTTTCATGATGTTCCTCATTTCGGATAACGTGGGTACAGGAACTGCTTTTTGCATTTCATTTTCGTCGTCGGAATCTGTACCAATGATTTGTTTAAACTTTAAACGAACTCCGAAATATCTTTGTCTGCCATAATTGGGGCTGTACACACATTAGCATCATCTTGTGAAACGAATTCTTCCGATAACACAATTGGACATTTCAATCTGGCTAGTGTTTTCCGTTTTTTGTTCATTTCCAGAAGGGAAATCTTTTCGTGCTAAAAGATCTTTGTTTGGTGTTATGAGGGGAAAAAATGCATGAAAATACATAGTAGTTTGTCGGGACCTTTGTATTGTTTTGTGTGTTAACCTATATTTCGTCTTAAGCATTTTCGCGTTAAACGAATTTCACTGTAATTTTTAACATTTCTCACGAATGGGCTTTACACATCATCAGTGTAGAAGAATAACTATTATGAACTGCTGAGTACTGCGCAAGTAAATGGCAACGATAGTCTAATGCAGGGGGTACTGAACCTTTTTTTCCCGCCCGGCCGCATACATATGGCAAATATTTCCCGCAGGTCGCAACAGGAGGATTAATGGAAAAAACACCACAAGATCAAACCAATATTGGACACTTCAAATGTGTAAAATTGATCAAAATATTAAAACTCAGTTTTGGCTTTTAAAACTATATTAATCTATCAAACACACATAAAAAAATTATTCGTTTTTTTGCATTTCTTACTGAGTTAAGGGGTAGTTTCGGTTCCTTTTCCTTCCTGACCATACAAACAAAACTGCTAAGCCATTTGATACTTTGAATTTTTTTCTTTTACCGAAGCCTCTCTTATTTTTATTTCAAGCATTAATTTATCAAATACAGAATGACAGAGCAAAGATAAGTTTTCACTGAATTCCAGACTGAAATCAGTATAACTTGTTTTTTATAATTAAAGCTACTTTCATCAATAAAAAATGATCCCTACTCGTATTCATTCCCTATTTTACTGTTATTTGTTGTTACTATATATATGTAATAATTCTCTCTAGTATCCTTTTTATTAACTCTTTGTACTAATATTTAAAATAACTTTAACTCTTTGGTTTAAAATTAACATTGTAATCTTAATCGTAATCGGCTAGTCCGAAATCCCTGTCCCGCCCATTCTATCCAATCATAACTACGATTACGTGATCATCTCGCGCTTGCACTGCTGGTATAAAAAGCAAAAATCTTGTGTAATTGCTCTCTTTTGTGTACCTGCCTTCATCATGTAATCAGCCTGCTGCAACGCGTCCTGTGTTTATCTTTGTTTGTGCTATGATGTTTACTTCTTGTATGTGTAATGCCGTCCCTACTGGATCTTTATGTGTCTCCGCATGTGAATAAAAAGGAATTACGATTTACATGAGTGCCTCTTCGATAATACCGTACTCGACCACGTAACACAGAAAATCACATCACTGGCCAAGTCTTACAATTATTTTTACCACTCTTCAAAAATATTATAAAAATATTTCATATATATAGTATATATATAACCGTTACAGTTTCAAATAAACAACAAAGCTTACAATTCGCATCCGTATGACATCGAAGGCAAAATTGGTTTAAAACATTGTCTGCTTCTTCCGCAAATATTCTTACACCTGCAACTTTCGGGTTGCGACAAGGCGTAACAAGGAAAGCGAGAAGGAGCATGTGAGATATTGTTTGCTTTAAGCGTTCGGTAAAAAGAGTACGGCCGCCGCAACACGTCACAATGTTTGTCAAGTTTATGAAGAGGAAGCAATAGACGAAAGCTCATATCGTCAATGGTTTCGTAAATTTAGGGAAGGAGCTAGCAAGATCAAGCTAGTAGAAGACAATATTGACCAAACCATAAGGAATAACTCGAACCCAACCGTGCAAGAATTAGCGGCGATCTTCAACGTACACCAGACAATGGTCGAGAGACGACTGGTTAACTTGGGTTTTACGAGGAAGTTGGATCGTTGGGTTCCACATAACCTGACAGCTAAGTAACGAGATGACCGAATCGCCACTTGCGTTTCCTTGCCTTCCCAGTACAAAAATGACCCATTCTTGACACGAATTGTGACAGGGGATGGGAAGAGGATTATGTACCGTAACGTAAAGCGTCGTAGGACTGTGTGCACCCTTCTGATCCGCCTACATCGACATCGAAAGCTGAACTTAATACCAAGAAGGTGTTGAGATTAAGTGTGTGGTGGGATGTTCAGGGAATAATTCCCTAACAGGTTCTGCCCCTCAACCAAACCATCAATCCTGCCCTCTACTGTTTACAGTTAAACAGGCTGCATTCAAATTTGGTAGAAAAGCTGCAAGGTCTCATCAATCGACACACGGTGTTATCCTTCATCACGATAACACCATGCGCATGTTTGTGTGAACCCCCCTGGGTTCCACCCTGGACACCAAGATTGAATTGAATCAAAGAATTGCCAGACGACATTTTTACAATAACAAATTATATTTATTCACTTGAATCAATTATCAACCTTCTAAATACAAAGATAAATCAATATGTCTACGTCAATGGCATTGAACTTTACTATTAAATTAAATCACGAAGTATGATACCAATCAACTATTAAACTCAATATCTAACGGGTTTTCTCGGAATAAGATGACCGAGAGATATGCGCAATTTGAATTACTAGCAATCATTAACTTTCCACTTACTCTATTATATATTTATTCTTATGATCCGATAATTGAAGTTTAATTATTACCTGACTTTTACTACTTAACTCCTTTCCAGTCGGCTCAACTTTCCAAATGTAGATCGCTGTCTGATAATCGGCCAGAAACTAAGCCACTTGAATCTTCTAAGCACTCCGTCAATGTATCTCTTGGTTCAATAGCCTTCTCCCTGCTAACTTACAGCACTCTCCTTACATACTTTGATTCATTTGCATATCCCGGTTTCTCGTTTTAGAGCTGGTTGGAAATATACGCGAATTTACAATCCCTAAAGACGCCCAAGAGTATTGCTGATAAAGTGTCGTACAGATTCGTCACATACTGCTGTCATAACTTGCAAAAAATTAATGGGCTATGGTTTGAATGTTTTACCCCACCCTCTCTATTCTTCTGACTTGACCTCAACTGATTATCACCTATTTCGTGCGTTGAACAATTTCTTCAATTAGAACATCTTTGATGTCTCGATGCTATGAAAACTGCCATCCAAGACTTTTTTGACTCGAAACCGCCGCCGGAATTTGACCATCTTGGGTAAATTCATCTCCTACCAGAAAGATGACAAGAGGTCATAGATTGTAATAGGGACTATGCACAATTATAGACAATGCTCATTTTGCGTTTATTTGCTTTTCTTTATGAGTAATAAAAACAGGTAGAACTTTTACACTCGCCCAATACTTATTTTGATTTTGCTTGCTGGATAGTTAATTTAGCCACCTTTTATTCCCATACTGTTGAAAAAGTTTGATTGCGATGTAACAGTAAAGTCAACTATATAACTTAATAGCCTTTGCTAATTTTTTTAGTAATATCTTCTTTTCTAATTCTCACGGTTTTCGTTTCTCCCCTGGTTTCTCCTCTCTCTATAAATATATTTGGTAAATTGTAGATGAAGGTCTACACATTAAGTTGATTTAATTTCAGAGTTTCAATCCAGTTCTATCCAGCATTAAATCCAGAGTTAAAGAGTTAAAATCAGTAGCGCACACAGAAATTTTTCAAGGGGGGGGGGGGGTCGAAAGTTCACCATTCTTGTATCATGCTCCTTCTGATTTTGTCGATTTTCGGGTAAAAACACAGTAAAAAACTAATTATTGAATAAATAATTAGCATTAATTAATAAAATTAATCAGTAATAAAAATACATAATTAAATTTTACGTACTATATACTTAGAATTATAATCAATCGAAAAAAATCAAGGGCTTTGGGGGTCGGACGCCCAGGACCCCCCTTGTGCACGCCACTGGTTAAAATTATTAATTATTATTTATTTGATAGAGATATATAAACATCTTTTTTTTCTCCTATTTAATTTTTCTTTATGACGAAACCAATAACATTTTAGTTAACTAACAAAGCAAATAGGCAAAAGGAAGATAGGTCTTTTTTTTTTTTTTACAATTTCAAAATCTAGTTATCCGGAAAAGATGTTCTCTGGGATATAGATGAAGGGAAAACGAATAAAATTAAACATTAATTTCTATGTTAAGTGATGCCACAAGAGGAACGAAGATTAGATATTTGAACTTTTCTTATAATAAAAAAAAGTCAAAATAATTTTTATTAAAAAAAATAGGTATTTTAGAGTACTTTCTTACATTTATTGCGATGAGAGGACACCCTTTAAGTAGTTACAAGGGAAAAAAAACCCACCAGGTTCATTTAACAGCTACTTTAGTTTTAAATGATTTAAAGAAACCCTAATGTCGAAACTACAGTGCATGAAGAAGCAGAAGACGAAAAAAAGCTTGAATCGGGATGACACGAGTTGTTGGAAAACATTGAAGAGCTTGAATCTTTAGACCCAGTTCAGTCAGAAGATCAAACGACGGTTAGAAATTCGACAGGTCTCAGTTTAACAGAAGAAGGGTTAAAAATTTAAAAAAAAAACACAGACTCCAACAAAGAGTGTATTTTTTCAACAAAATTATGAATAAAAAAATTATTAGCTCGCTAAGAGGAAATTTTGCGCAAGAAAAAAAAAATCTTAGAGCCGGCAGACGACTTTGTAATGTTTTATGAATCGTCAAAATAACTTTGGCTTACGATTTTGTATTTGTATTATCTAAGATTTTACTAAACATGCTTTTCCCTCAAATTATTATTTCTTTTCATCACGGACCCAATTAAAAATAATTTACATGTATTTATATGCGAAATTACACCCCGACTAACGCGAATTCGACTTACGCGGTTATCATTCAGTCCCACCTATAGCTTAAGTTCGGGGTATTACTTGTACTGCTAAAGAATCCTTTTTTCATCAATCTTTGTTTACTACAAATCATTCCGAGAAAACACAGCTCCTTGGTAAATACTGAGCAGTGTAGAATATCATAAAGAATACTCTAAAGAGAGAGAGAGAGAGAATTCCTCTACAATTTTTTTTTTTGCATTAAAAAAAAATATTTCATCTGGAATCCTATTTTTTAAAACTGATTTTCAAAAAAAGAATTTTTAATGATTAAATTATACACAATATCTATAGAATGATTTGTTTTGTTGTTGTTGCCAGAAAACTGCGGAGTTTTTTCTTGCGCGTACTCATTTTCTTTGGACTTCTTAGAACGTCGAGGGAAATAGATACAGGTTTTGCTAAAAATGGCATTTTCATGAAATACAAGTATTTGTTATATATATAATGCTTCCTTAATTTAAAATTCTCTATTTTTGGTTACTGGTTGTCTTTTTTTTCCCTCTGGTAAAATATGGTGCATACCATTGGAAATTTATTTTTTCTAAATGACATGCTCAAGTTTAATTTAATACGCCAGAGTTATGCGATTTAACACCTCAGTTGTCAAACAAACAACAATACAGGCAAAACCAAATACAATAAGCTTTTATTACATAAAACCCCGTTGTGTAACGAGGAAATAAGAATGAAATGATTGATGCATCCACCGCAATCAATAGGGAAATAATCTCTCGTTTTTGTCCAAAATAACTCACAAGGAAAATTTAACTAAACATCGATTTTCCTGTATTTCTGCTGAATTGAATCATAATGCATCAATCCGTAATCGTAAGGGTTCAATTGTTTATTAATGTCGGATTTAGCTACCCGAGGATTATTGATGAGAGACCACATGATTTTGAATGACGGGAACGACATCTGAGTTAGTACCCCTAACTTACACGCGACTCAAAATAGATTGAACCACGATAGATTCAACATGAGTCAACACCTCTATATGAATAGTTATTAATAGAATCGGACTTTTGCACACAGACTTGAAGAAAAAAACGAAGGCTATGTTCACAACCACTGTGTCATCGCGGCTGGCCATTAATGGTGTAACGTCGTGACCCCGTTACTTTACTTAGTAGCATGCTAGCGTCAGGGATCACACAGCTAATTACCAAAAAGACATTTTATTCAAGTGTAAATAATAATAAACAGACTATTCTTTATTAATACGTCACAGTACACAGTTTTTTTCGCGATAGAAATGTTCTCTTTCAATTTCAGTTCATGTATGCCAGCCGTTGCGCCGCTGACTCCAGCACTCCGTATTTCACCATTAGGCAAAGTTCATTTCGCTGGGTCCTTGAGCGGGGCTGCCCCCGCAAACTCAACCGAGAGTCTTCGAAGAGCACAGAACTTCAGAGCAAAGTTATTTCGTTAAGGGCAAGAGATCGAGAGTCCTCGGCAATTCTCTAACCGAGCCCTTTAACTACCTAGCCGGGTCACTTTCTCGCTCCCTCAATCACCTCTTAATGGTGCGTGTCACAAATCTGCCCCCGGCTCTCCTCACTGTAGTCCTACTCGATTGGTACGTGGGGACAATAGGTCACCCGTCTGATCCCCACTACGAAATGGCCTCGTGTTCACATCTGGGGGCTGTAACTCGCATGGTTACATTCCCACGGATGGTGTGTCTTTGTCCTGACCAGCCGCATTATTCTCCATTCAAGGTACCTGCTGCCCAAATGTGCGTGGGGAACCCAAAAAATTGATGCTGTTCCATAAAGCTTCCTTCCTATAGAGAATTGTGACTAACGATCGTCTGTAAGTCGGCGAAAGAATAGGTGTGGCGACATCAAAGCCATTTTCCGAAACAGTTCGCATATGTTATGCTTTAAGCATAAGGAAAGAATAGCCGGTCCTCTTTTTGGAGATACAATGTCCCATTTGGATAACTTGATCTCCCATACATCAATCTTGACAAGTATAGATGGGGAGAGTTCTGCTAATGAACAGTCGTCGCAATGAATAGAAAATAAACATGTTTAGTCTGCATATTGATTGTCTGTTTGCGTCGCATTTCGAAGCAAAGCGAAATTTATTAGACCCACCCCCTTCAAAATCGATTTCCGCAAAACCCGTTCTTAGCAAATTTCTATTCAAAAAAGAAATACGCCTGTTAAATTTCAAGTCTGTATGTCTAATAGTTCAAAAATGAGTATTTGTGTCTATAAACACCCCACAACCTCCCTTGATTTCATCAAACCCGTTCTTTGAGGATTACTGAATAAAAAAAGCATGCCTGCCAGATATCAAGTCTGTAGGTCATCTAGCTCAAAACAGGTCTGCAGGTCATATAGTTTTTAATTGAACATCCAGTTTTTCTTTTTTGTCTGGTTTTCTTTGATGCTTTATTGTGTCACTGTCAGACATATAAGTTTGTATATTGCCGGCGATATTCTTTCTAATCTTTTACTTCAAAGACAAGTAAATTCCCAAGGCGATATTCAATATTGAGTTTTCCTTGGTATATTAAAAATCAATTACACAAAAAATACAGGGTGTTGCCTAATTCGATCAACAAATTCAGAGGGGTGACAGTAGACAGCAAGGGAATGAGAAATTACCATAGAACATTGGATCGTAAACGACGTCTTGTTGGTAAAAATCATTATATTAGTAGCCATCGGGAGGACGACGAGCCAGAAGAGGGGAGTGATCGAACGAAACTAGGGATGTACATACATTTCTTGAATGTCTCAATCTCGTAAAATACCTTGTTTTCTTGTGGCACGTCGTCTCGGGAGTTGTTGCAGGGAGTTCCGGCCACTGCGCACCAGAACATATGGTTCATGCACGCTGATGCACCAGCATAACCACCTTCATGCTACACATCCTGGGAGGTTGATTCAACGCAGTGGACCTGTTGCTTGACATCCACGTTCCCCGGATTTCAATCCTCTGGGTTTCTTTTTCTAAGGCCACCTTAAATCGTTTCTGCATGATACGCCGGTGGCTACAGTGGAGGATCTCACGGCACGGATCGTCGTCGAGTCAGCTGACATCCCCAGCACACCGAATTTGTTTGAATGCATCCGACAATCATTCGTACGTCTGCGTCGGCTGTGCTGAGTCTTACGCGGCCGCAACTTCGAACAGTGCCTGCGACAATCACTTGCAGTTGCATTTCTCACGTTAAGCTGTGATGCGTAGTTAGTATTGTAAATATATTGTCCGTCTAATAAATGTATTTCTTACCTCTCTTTTATTGTCCTTTTTCATTCCACTCAACATCACACCCTTCATAACTATTTTTGCAAATTATTCCGACTAAACATAGTTTGCAACCCCATGTTCTATGGTGGTTTGTCGTCCCCGTGCTGCCTGTTACGCTGTTACCCGGCGGCGTGGCTACAGAGGACGTGGTTAGAGTGGACACATGACATTTCGTGGTCTGAGCGGACACTTTGAAACTCATCGTGGTTAGAGCGGACAGATTTTTTCCCTACCTTAGAACAGATTATCGAATTACAAGGATAAATACATTTTTCCCAATCAAATTTAATTATTTATATTAAATTGTTGAGATATTATAGTGCGAATGCATTTTAAACAAAGCGAAATATAACAAAAAATAAAAACTTTCAGATAAATATTTAAAATTTAATAGTAACAGTATAGTGAAGGGTATGAACAAATTTCAGGGATTTTGTATTTTAAAGTCAAATAAATACTAGGGCAGGTGCAATTACCCTAAAAATTAATTAGTTTCATTAATGTAAGTAAAGACAAATACTAGAAGAGTAAAAAATATAAAACAGATACAAGTAAATAAAAGAAAAAAAATAAATAGAAGTAAATGTCATTTACCATTGGATTTAGTCCTACAAAACTTAGAGATTTTAGACATTTTTCTTAATTGTTGATGTTTCGAATTCTTTTAGGATGTTTCAATTCTTTCATCCACTTTTACGTATGCTTTTTCCTTTTTATTCCAATGGTAAATGAAATTTATGCCTTTATAATAAAGGTTAGTTAGTATTTCTTTACTTGTATTTCTTTTTCTTTTATTTACTTGTAACTTGTATTTTACTTCTAGTATTTATTTTTATTTACATTATTGAAACTAATTAATTTTATGACAATTGCACCCGTTCTAATATTTATTTGACTCTAAAATACAGTTTTCCACAAAATTCCTGAAATTCGTTCATACCCTTCATTATATTTTGTTACTAACTATTAATTTTTAAATATTTCTCTGAAAGTTTTTATTTTTATTACATTTCGCTATGTTTAAAATGTATTCGCACTATAATATCTTAACAATTTAATATAAATGACTAATTTGATTGGCAAGAATGTATTTATCCTTGTAATTCCATAATTTAATCTGTTCTAAGATGGGTAAAAAATGTGTCCGCTCTAACTACGATGAGTTTCAAAAGTGTCCGCTCAGACCACGAAATGTTGTGTCAGCTCTAACCACGTCCGCTGTAGCACGTAACCCTGTTACCCACCCCTCTAAATTTGTTGGTCGAATTCGGCAACACCCTGTATATAATGGTTTCCTATATAACTTGCAAGCACCTCTAATTTAGACTATATAAAAAAATATTCTTCCAATTTCAATTGAGACGAAAAAACCTGCAGTGAATTTGAACAGTTAAAATATCTAAGGATGAAAATTCTTTCTGTTAAGCTCTATAGAAATACAGATGCTCAACGGTGCAGATTTAAGAATTTTCATTCAAACTTTTGATTTATTGGAGAGGTTTCCTGAATAAAAATAATATTACCAGGATATCTCTCAGGAAATCTTGGAGTAGTTTTACTTTTATTCCTTAAATATATATATATATATATATATATATATATATATATATATTATTTTAACGGCTACGCAGTAAGCAATTTCTTTGTTCATATATCGAAAAAATAAAACAATTTAATTTACAAAAATGTTTACAGTGTTATGAAGAAATTCCTAACTTCGACTAATATATAAAAAATAAAAAAAGACACGCAAGCATTTCGGAAACCACAAAAATTATGATAATTAAAATTACAAAGCAAAACTGTGGGCAAATTTAGTTTTGCTTTTTCTCAGATTGTTTTTCAATCCGATGATTTTTGCGTCATCAACAGATTGAGTCACTAATGACGAAATAGTTGTGAAAGGTTCGCTTAAAACTTATCAAAATCGTTAAAAAAGTTTAACCATGTAAAAAGTAGGTTGATTGGATTTATAAATTTTTATTGCATTTCATCTATTTTATTTTGAGAAACACTCATTTTTAAGGAATCTTAATTCTTAAATAAAATTAACAATAAGAATAATGATTTATTTTATTTCTCTACTGAATCCTTTTTCCGAGATATTTTAAATCCATTCACTTTTCTAAAAATTAATATTTTAATATTCTTTCTGTGCAGTACACGCATGAAATGCAGCATATAATTTTATGGTTAACAGCCTGCGAAAAATTCCTTTTTAAACCCTTTATCTACTGACGGTACTTATAAGTACCACTCACTTTAAAATTACATAGAATAAACATTTTTATGAATATGCTGACGATACTTAGCAGGAATATTCTTTGAAATCCACTCTTCCAAGATACATGGCAGAACGGGTCATATGATGAGTATTTAAAGGGGATGGCGAATAGTTTTATAACAGAAATTGCGTTTTCAGCTGACGGCGTTTTCAACGCATTGCGAAGATTGTTATTTTTGTTACAGTCGAGCATCTATGTCTTCCCAAATATCACAGAACGTGCAGAAAGGGGCCTGTGCAACATGAATTCGATGAAAATGTTTCAGGAGACAGTCGTGTCCAGTAGCTAGACGAAACTCGACAACTGCTTTACGTCTTGGCCACATGTGAAGATCTTTAAGATTATTCTTTATTAAGATTATTAAGATCATCTCTTTCTTAATCATACGCTTTGCACTGGGAAAAAGGTCTCATATATTGTATATATTAGAAAAACGACTCACTCATCACAGAATCACTGGAACTGCACTGCTCAAACAAATAGGGGAGTAAGCACAAAAAATGAAGAAACCGTTGCGACATAGCCATACATGGGCATAAAATGGTGAATACAAGTGTATCAGAATGCAATACAGACAAAAGGAGCAAAAAATAATTGTATTGGAACTTTAATTCTTTGGAATGGGGTATAAAGAGCATATAAAATGATGCTTCAGAGTAACAACTTAGTTACATGTAAATGACAAAAAAAAAAACTGTTTGTTTGGTAATGATACAAGAGGTTTAATACAGTATTTGTCCTCTTTGTACTGCTAAGACTGCCACACACCTGTTTTGCATGGATGTGATGAGGTTATCGATGAGACTTTGGGAAATACTGGTCTACTCTTGAAGAAGTCTGGTACTCCTGTTCTCCAAGTAATAAAAGATCTTGGATTTGTAGCAATGTGTCGTCTGAGTGTGTCCCGAACACATTCGATCGGATTAAGATCAAGAGAGCATGCTATCCACCCCATGCGTTGTATTGTTTCAGCTGCAAGAAAGTTTTTCACAAGACGAACTGCATGAAACCTGGCATTATCCTGCATTAAAAAAAATCCCCTATGGTTGTAGCGTAAGGCATGGCATGGAGTCTAAGGATCTCGTCTACATACTTTTGAGACGTCCAATTGCCATTCCGAATGATATGCAGGTCAGAACGTCCTCCTATGCTGCTTTCAGCCCATATCATTAAACCACCTTGCCTGAAATGTGATCTTTCCCGAACGAATATAGGTTTATTTCGAATTCCCTTTTTTCGCCAAACCAAAACACGTCTGGTGTCACACTTTATACTGAATCAGGACTTGCCTGTAAGCAGCACTCGACTCCAAACACTTTACTTCTAATATCGATGTTGATAATCTAATTTTCTTCGGGCTTCACGGTGTCTTGCTGTCAACGGCACCATTGGTCTATGTGCATACAGTGTGAGTGTGGGAACCCACTCAAATCACAAATTTTGGCTATGCTTTGGTCTATAATCGCTGACCTTGTGTGCCTTCGAGGTGATTCGACATTTTTCCTGCAAAATGCAGTTGCACGTGTTCACTCAATGACGCAATACTTCCTACTGGCGTGATCGATCGATCTGACCACATGGATAGAGGAGGTGTGTGGGAAGACGTCACCAAAACAGTTGCTGCCAACTCCACTCTCTTTTTTTAAGCTACACGTTTAGTTTCGTTTTTTTTGTGTGTCACACCTTGTATATATGAGTGTGTTTCTTTTAGAGCTATGATATACAAGGTGTGACAGTGAAATTCCTGGACTACGCGTGCGCTAAGGCTTGGTGTAAAGGAATGGAAATGGAATATAGTTGACTTTGATCTTTCCGGTACTGTTGGTACGTTATTCCACCCCTGTATCTAGTTCAGTTTTTTTTATCCTTGTTTGAGAAAGACGATATGCCGAAGTGCCGTGATCATGATTAACGTAAAAATAGAGTTGATCATAAATATGAAATACCTGGTGAAAGAAAAAAAATTCCAACTGAAAGTTTTAAATTGTTAAAGGAGAGTTTGGAGATAATTACACGTCGCGTAGTCACATTTTTTAATGGCACAGATGATTTTTGGAAGATCAGGAGGTTGCTGAAGATGATGAAAGTTCTTGTCGATCGGTGACAAGAATAAGTGATGCTCATAGTTTTTGTTCGATATTAATGGCAACATCATGATTGAATGAGTACCTCAAGGCCAAAGGGTAAAACAGCAGTACTACATTGAAATCCTGAGAAAGAGTGAGGATGAAAAGGCAAAGATCTGTAGAGCAACAGCATGGGAATTTTGCACCAAGACAATGCCGCGGTGCACATTGTGCTCTCTGTAAAACAATTATTTTAGGACAAACGCATTATTGTTCTCGAGTATCCACCGTACTCCCCAGATCTCACACCATACGACTTCTACCTCTCTTAAAGAGAAACATGTATTGATGGGAACAAATTTTCAGTCTGTAGGAGAGGTGAAATAAAAATGGCACTCTTACAGAGGGTGTTGACACCTAATGAGCCACAGCAATGCTTTGAATGGTGTAAAACTCATATGCAGCTATATAATGAAAGGGAAGGGTAAAATGTTGAAGGAGATCAAAAAGCATTTGTACATTGTTTTCAATAATGGTAATTTTTAAGACTAGTCCGGTTATTAAATTGCCACAGTAGTATATATACTAAATTGTTTTCATAATATATACCAGATTTTCCCAAACTTTTTTCTGCCTCATAGACCCCTTGCCATGTTTTTCGGTTTGAGGTAGACCCCTGCTTACGTAATATTGAAGTTTTCTAAATTTTGCGACTTAAATGTGTTTATGGTAGGTGGTACAGAGCTACTTACTTAAAAGAATTTAAATTTCTAACTGTAGTGAAGTATAGTTTAAAACACACACATGTTAATTAATTTAAAATTTAAGTAACGCATAAAATAACTGAGAAACAAACAAATGTTTATAATGACAGGGATGAATTTGGTGTTTCAATAACAAATTTTCAACATTTGTCAGGTTTAATCCTTAATTTCCTCGGTTAGTAGTATCCAGCCAAAAACCGCACGAAAGCTCCTTCTCACTAGGAAAAGCAATTAAAAACTTTCTCCCATTACTCCATAATTCGAGATAAATAACAGGTATGTCACTATCCATTCCTATCAGTTCCTCTTGAAATATGGCATTTTTTTTTCAATGCGACTCTATGAATTCATTGCCTTCTGTGGTAATTACCAAGTAAATGCATTCTCAATTCTAATTTCAAAATCTGATGTGAATAAAGAGAGTTTAAATGTTGAACGCGTAGGTTGAAACGTCATTTTCCTGGCAGATTGTCTGTAGAAGTGTAGCCACTTGAGAAACTAGGAAAATTCTCAATATCCAATATTACACTCCTTTAGCATAATTCTGGCAAGAAACACTGAAATGATGGTCCTTGTTTTAGTAAAATTTATGCTGCCGCCTTATAACTGCATATTAACCTCATTCAATTTAGTAAATAAATATGTTAAATAGGTAAAATCTGGTTTCCCTTTTCTTTTTTTAAAATTAAAGCCACGATCTGGTTTAATGAAAACTATTGTCGAAGACCCCCATTTACACCTCATGGACACCCAAATTACATCTTTGTTGTCGTGGACCCCTTGTGATTTGTCATAGACCCCTGGGGGTCTATATAAGCCACTTTGGGAATCACTGATATATACCTAGCTCTAATTACCCATGATTCGTTTTACTTTATTTTTCTTCTTTTGTTGACTTTCTGAAAAGTCTAAATAGTTAAGATGAGAAATGTGGACTGCAGCCTTTTTAAGTCATCTTCTACCTTTTGGAAGAAGACTTTAAAAGGCTGCAGTTATTTAAAATTAATTTATTTTTGCTATGATTATTAATTTTTTTAATCTTCTAACCCTAGCAACAAAATAAAAGACTATTCGTAAATTAGCTCAACTAATTCCAACAGAATTAACTAAAGCAAAAAAAACCCCATATTTTTAATATCTTTAATAATTTAAAATTTGTTTTCTCTCTCCGTTTTAATGTCTTAAGCATATTAATAATTTAGTCATTTAAAAACATGCTATAACTATTTACGGGGAAAAAAACATGTTATGACTTTTTACAAAAAAATTGTTATATTTTGAGTAGATTTGGATGGAAATTTGAGTTTTTTTTTTTTTTTGTAATATTGTGCAAATAAGGCTTCTCTAATATTAATTTTTCCTAATTTTTAATTTTCTTAATTGTGATAATGGCAGATATCATTCCCAAATACTTTTAAATATTAATAATAATTTAATTGATATAATTTTGAACATTCTCATTTTGTGTTGTTTTATTTCCGAATATAAAAGTGTAATTAAAAAAAAGAGGGAATGACTTCAAAAATATCCCAAATTATGGTAAAAGAAATATAACAATTAATTTTTTGGAATAAAAAAATTAGAATAATTTTCATATTATCACATTTTTTAAAATATAAATTGTAACGATATTTTTTAATAATTTTTAGATCAACCCATTGATGATTGACAACCTATAAATGAATGATTAGCGAAAAGTTTTTGCAGGCGGGAAAATAAGAAAATGTGCCAAATTATTCTAAATCGTTGTCTTTTAAATTAAAAAAAATTTTAATTGGAAATGTAAATATTTTACTTTCATATGTTAATAGTTTCTATAATTTTATAGCATTTTTAATGTATTAATGTTTCTTTTTTCTTTTTTTAATATTAAATTGAGATACATGAAAAATAAAAGAAAAAAAATTTTCACTTATTTTTCAATATACTAAATAGTCAGACAGTGTGAATCATGTTCAATGCGAAAATGTTTAAGACGAAATATCGGTTAACACGAAATAGTATACAACGGTCCCAACAAACTACAATGTATTTTCATACATTTTTTTCTCTTAACACGAAACGAAAAAATTCCTTAACACTAAGGTGACCATTCTTTTACAATGAAAAGGAGGACGAAAAATTTAAGAATAATTACAACTTAAATGTATATATAAACGTTTTATTAATTCAAACAAAAATACGCTAATTACGCTTACATTCTTTTTAATTATTATCTTAAAAGAGTATTTTTCCATTGAATGAGTTTTTTTTGTCAACATATCATTTTCTAATACATTGGAAAGTTCGGACAAAAACTATCCTTCATACCGAATTTTACGGTAAGCACTGTAGCTAAAATATTAACATTCAATTTTCATTTCTCACTAGTCGCTTCACAAAAATCATTACCAACTGAAAAACACTTTTTCAACTGTTCCATTAGTTCCAGGGCAGTACAACATAAATCCAACAAGAATAATTACATTTTCATATGGAATTATTCATTTTTGAAATGGTTTAAGTAATTTCACCCATATATTTTACCAATTTCTCAGCATCATGATTTTCACTCATATTTTACCAATTTCTCAGCATATTGATTTTCCAATTGTTCTAATTCATTAGAATTTAAATATACATTCAGTCTTCTTTCTACTTCAAACAGACAATTGTCATCGATTTTAATGTCTGGCATCTCTTTCGATAAAAACTCAACGTAATTTTCTATATCTGCCCAATTTACTTGTGATGAAGCCAAAAAAATATCATTGAAAACAGTTATTTCCTGTGATATTTGTTTCAGACCATTCTTCGAGATTTTGGAAACATGTTTGGATCATCTCTGAATACAGAGATTAACAGATCAGTTTTAAAATATTGAAAAGGATGACAAAAAGGAGGACACTTTTCGAGGAAGGACATAACCTATAAAAGGAGGACGGTTGGTCACCTTATTAACACGATCAGATTTTCTAGAGGAGGGAGATATTAAAAGGGAGCCGGCACTTACTAAAATGTTTGAGAAAGTTTCTGTATTTTTGGTCTATCGTACTGTATAATCGGAAGAATTCGATAATGATAATGTGTGTATAGCCTAGTGGCGTAGCTACCAATGGGCTTGGCAGTGCAGTGCATCGGGACCCTCAAGCTCAAAGGGACCCTGGGACGAAGACATCCAATTTGTGGGATCACTAAAGCTCATACAAGAAAACTCATACACATACATATAGGTAGTATATAGTTTTGCTTAACTATGTTCTACAGAGCGTGATAAATAGCTGATGTTAAAGTAGCTTTGTATATTTAAAATATATTCATACATTTTTACTTGATAAATAGATAGGGCTCTAATTTTTTCCCACCAGGGTCTTTGCATACCTAGCTACGCCACTGGTACAGCCCCAACCCAAATAACGGCAGACAAAGACATTTTGGAATTTTTTCAAAGCTTAAAAAATATCATCGATGCAATTTCTGACGAGGAAAATTAAATGAATAGTGCAGTTCCTGTTCCCACGTCATTCGAAATAAGGAACATTATGAAAAGTATGCACAATTATTTAGACGCGCATTCCAATAATGAAATAAATAACAAAATGAACGAGATAGAACCATTGGTTGCTAAAAGAAGATAACGTAAAGAAAAATATCAGGTTACTTTTCAAAACTCTGTATATGTTTTGTTTTTCAAAAAACTTGAAAATATTTTGTATTACATTTCATTAAGTTACGGCGAATATTTTTGTTTAATTGATTTTTTATTAAATAATGCATATATACATATCTATGTAAATAAAATACACTTTAATAAACTTTATTTTGTTCAATATATGCCTTTTTCCCCTCGTGAAATCCATTAACAAGAAAAATTTTTACACGAAAATATATTTCAGTCCCCTTCAGTTTCGTACTTACCAATTTTTACTACAATATCTAAATCTTTTTGTGCGTAATTTTATACTACCGGTATCACAATAAATCTATGCTGGAATTTTCCTTGTTTCGTTTTTCTTGATATGACTTCGTTTTAGCAGGTATAAAGGACGTTCTCATGATTCTTTATTTTATAGTTTCTGGACGATTTGTATTTAAAATTGTTCTCTTCTATTAGTAAACAATTTACGATAATTAGGGGGAAAATTATTTGTTATTTTGCTAAGCACAGATAATTCTGATTCTGCTGCTCTAGATTTTGCAGAACATTTTACAATTATGAAATTAAAATTTAATATATACTTTCTGAATTTTGGTCGATTATTTTCTACTGAGTGTAAAATATTTGTATTCGTAGTATTTTAAATAAAATACAGCGTATTTACTCTAATCTAAGCCGCCCCCGATTTCTCAAAATGTTTATGTGAAAAATGCTGTCATCGATTCTAAGCCGCACCCCCCACACCACCACCACCCCAAATTCTCTACACGTTTATGAGAAGAGAAAAAATAAAAAATTGTGTAAAAAGTTCATCAATATCCGGTATTTAAGAATTTTTTTAAAAAATTTAATGAGAAATAATAAGAAGTCAATATAAATAATTTATTTGTGTGATTAGTAATAAAAACTTTTAAATACATACATGATCTTGTAATTATTCTAACCGTCAGTATTGTGTTTCGAAAATGATTCGTCACTTCCATTGTCTCAGCTGACTTCGGAACTGGTGCCGGCGTCTCCATTATCCCGCACAGTGCCGTATTGCATGCTATCCAATGCATTTGTTATACAACATTTTTTTAAAAAAAAAATTTATTATAGAAGAACATAAAAGAATTATAAAAAAATGTTGAACATTAACAAGCAAAAATTATAGCATTTTGTTTACGCCATCGACGTATATCTGATTCATCCGTATGAAATTTTCAGTGGTCGCTACTCTGTTTCCGTTTTTTTTTTCTACATATAAAATTGCCTCTCTTTTCATAGTTGCGTCATAGTGAACTCGTCTTGATGCTATTACCAATATCTTTGATTCTGAGGTGATCAAAGAAAGAGAGTTCACAAAAAAAATTTCTAAATACCAGCAGACAACGATGTTTAGAATAGAGTAGGAATGGCGAACCATTGGCACGCGTACCATTGATGGCACGCGGCACAATATTTTGGGCACGCCACCGATCAAAACGGTTTGCATTTTAGTTCAGAAACTATATTATTACAAGGAACCCCAAACTTGAAAAACAATTTCAAAGATTAAAATGTACATGAGAAATCAGACAAAGATATAGTAATTGAAGAATTTATTTCCATAATTGAGAGAAAGATTCTTCAATTAGGGAATTTTCAGTGAGATTTTCTCAGTTCAAAAAATTGTCAGAAACGCTCAAGTTTATTATGATGACTTTATTTGATAAACTGAGTTTGCCCCAATTCCATTGGTTGGAAATTAAAGAATTTAAAATGCAACTTATTGATTTCCAGTCTAGTTCAATATGGATTCAAAAATGTATTGAAACACGGAAAAAGTTAGAATTGATTGAAACAGACAGATTAACAAGCAATAATATAAATAATACACTAGTAACGCAATTTTGGAAACATGGAATTCGATTCCAGACGCATCTAACTGTTTGAAGAAGCAGGCTCATGCAATTTTAACTATATTTTCATCGATTTATGCCTACGAGTCATTATTTTCAGAGATGAACAACATTTAAGACTCGTTTAGAAACCGTTTGGCAGATGACTCCAATTCAGCATGCAGTGTGCTAAAAGTAACATCTTACAATCCTAATATAAGTTATTTGTCATCTATATATATACTCTGCCACAACAGACGTCACACTAATGTTACTTAAATTCAATTACACGTATAACTGAAACATTTACTAAAGGGTGTTTCTTTAGAGGTATAGAACTTTAAATTGCAATAAAACAACGATGTATAATTCGATTGACATGAATTTTTTTTATTTGAAAGATAATCTTGTTGCATTACATTTTAAATATGATTTCTGGCATAGGACTGCCACGGCTGACTCGGATGTAGTCCAATCTGGACGTCCAATTTTCGATGACTTTTTCCAACATTTGTGGCCGTATATCGGCAATAACACGGCGAATGTTGTCTTCCAAATGGTCAAGCGTTTGTGGCTTATCCGCATAGACCAATGACTTTACATAGCCCCACATAAAATAGTCTAGCGGTGTTAAATCGCAAGATCTTGGAGGCCGATTCACAGGTCCAAAACGTGAAATTAGGCTGTCACCAAACGTGTCTTTCAATAAATCGACTGTGGCACGAGCTGTGTGACATGTTGCGCCGTCTTGTTGGAACCACAGCTCCTGGACATCATGATTGTTCAATTCAGGAATGAAAAAGTTAGTAATCATGGCTCTATACCGATCACCATTGACTGTAGCGTTGTGACCTTCATCGTTTTTGAAGAAGGATTCCACCAGCCCATAAAGCGCCCCAAACAGTCAGTTTTTCTGGATGTAACGGTGTTTCGACATACACTTGTGGATTAGCTTCACTCCAAATGCGGCAGTTTTGTTTGTTGACGTAGCCATTCAACCAGATGTGCGCTTCATCACTAAACAAAATTCGCTTATGAAAATCGGGAACAACGGCAATCTCGTTTTGGGCCCATTCGACGAATCTACGCCTTGCTTGATGATCGCTTTGATGAATTGCCAAACCAAACTGAGAATAAATCACTTGACAGCTGTTAAATCGGTCGCCATCTTGGAAAGTAATGCCAACTTAAACTTCTATACCGGGAAAAAAAACACTCTTTACTATACAGTGCAAAACATATTTTTTCGTAGCAAATAAAGAATTTTGTGAAGTTAGTATTTAATTTTTTTTAAAAATTATTTTCCCAATAATCACAAGTTAGAATTATTTGATGGCACGTCTATACCTCATTAAGCATTTCTTAAGAAAAAATGGCACGTTGATCGATATAGGTTCGCCACCTCTGGTATAGAGTGAATTATTGGAGATAAAACTACTGAATGGGATAAATCATCGATGCAAGTGGCCAGAATAGACGGGAACATTTTTCTTTTTAAAAAGGCTTGAAACTCAATTTCCCTCATCCAACAAATCTTTTGCCTTCGATTCTAAGTCACATCCGATTTTCAGTAGCATTAACTCTGAACAAATAGAGCGGCTTAGATTTGAGTAAATACGGCATTTACAAAAATAAAAAAGATCAACATTTTAGGATGAGCCCTCCCAGGCTGTAATTAAATTAATTGTATATGTTTCCTCGTTGGTGTGGTAATATTTGTGGAAGGGGATGCCAGCAGTGGCGTAACGGAGAACATTTGGGCTCCCCTGCAAAGTCAGGTTTTGGGCCCCTACGTTGAATTTTATAAAGGGTAGGCTTTTGCGTCAGTCAGGTTTTGGCCCCCGTGATGCGGGGGTGTACGTTACGCCACTGGATGCCAGCTCAAGTGTCGACCTCATCACTTGACCGAGGTTCAAAGTTACGAGGTCCGTCGCCATTTTCCCTCATGTTGCTTTATAGTAAGGCGTTGATATAACTCCAACTCACCCTATTTTAGAGTGTATTCCAATTCTTCCGGTCTCGTGGAAGACCTCAACATTTTTTCTATTTTTTAAAAAATAGACCCAACACTTATGTTTCAGAACCTGTAAAATAAAAAAAAATAAAAATAATGTACTTTATAGCGGGATGACCAAGTTTTTTGTGAACTTTTAACTTCAACTCTACTTATTGTCCGTAGAAAGAGGTAAAAAATCAATTATTAGCATGCACAATTCTATTAAAAAAATTAAACATCGAAAAGAATTGTAGTGTTTATTAGCTAAAGTATTACGGAGAGAATTTTTAAAATAAACTTTAAAAAAAGTAATAAGTTGAAAACATAATTACGGAATTTTATTATGTCTATAACATGTCGATAGAACATTGTGCTCTATATTAATTGTTATAATTTCTTACTAGTTCTATTCCGAAATGCTTAGTGTAAAAATGTAGTACAAAGCACCCCACGCTTTTACCACAATGACATTAATTTTCTCGTTAAACATTTTATTCTTATATTAAAAATTATTTTTTTACTTTTTAGTTCGATTCACTGTAAAAGCGTGTTTTTTAGTTTTTTTTTTAAAACTATAATTCATTTTTTAGTTCGATATTCTATAAAAGCCTGGTTTTTTTTTCTCGTTTTTAAAATGATCACTTATTCTTTATAGAATTTTTTATCCTTGAGTTTGATATTTGGAGCCAGAATTATGTGGCTGCTGGAATTAGTCTTGCTCTTCAATGGATATTGATTGATGGGTCTGAAGGGTATTTATTCTCTCCATTTACAAGGCCTCGATTGAATTCCATATCGTTATATTTCAAAAAGATTCCGTCTCTACAGATACAGGTCTATAACTAATAAAAGTGTGTTTAGAAGAAATATTAAATGTCAATCGTATTATCACCTTTTAAACGTATAGCTATAATGTTAATTCGAATCATCACTTCTAAACATATTGCTTTATAAAAATAAAAAAAAAATATTTAGCAGTTAGAACATAAATTATTTTTATTCACATGCACGAGTCTTTTCCCCCCCTTTCTCACATAAAGAGAACATTTTTTGTTTTATTTGTATTAATAACAAGCGTTTTCATTTTTAGGGTTGCACCTTTTTGAGGTGTAGGGGTTTTTTGTCGTCAAATTTGGAAATGGAGTATGGAATTAGTCTGGAAATGGTATATGCAATTAGTCGCCAAATCTCGGAAATCCTTCATATCGTTATTTTTAACGATCCTGATCAGAACAATGGAACAAAATTTTGAAATTATTGTATTGTCAACGGTCCTTGACAAGTGTGCGAAATTTCGAATTAATCTGACCTTTTAAAGTGGGTAAAAATCGAGTCCAAAGATTCCATTACATACAAGTGAAACTTATAAAAGCGTGTTAAAAATATATTTAAGTATGGATGTGGATGGAACTTATAAATATGGAATATTCGGGACAAAAAAAAAAGAAAGACTGCTTAATTTTATTTTGCGAAATCAAGCTAGCATTAGTCTTGGTAACACACACAGAAATGGAACTGCTGAAAAAGAGATGAAGAATGAAGTCATTCGTTCCGCCTGAAAAATTCGTTCACCTTGAACATAAAAAAAGGACAATGAAAACGGATTTGAAGTCGTTTAGCCTTGAACAGTATATATAATGTATTTCTTTAGATAAGTCCAAAGACCATTAAGTTTAACGATATTCGATGGAAGGCTAAATTATAAGCTTTTCCTTGAAAAATAACATGTTACTCTCTAATATATACACGCATTCATAACCCATTACAGTAAAAAGAAATTTTTTGTGGTTTATTTTACATAACAAAAAATAATTGTTTGAATATTTTTCTTTTTTCGTAATTTAACTGCATGGTCTGTTTTTAATGATTTCATATCTTTATTATAAGCTTAAATTATTCCTTATTGATTGTTATTGTTTTGTTGTTTTTTTTGCATTCCATTGATAATGCGTTTGAATGACTCTACAATAATTGAGGCAGTATTATGCAAGAAAATCAATGTCTTGTTACAATGAATCAGAGAAGAATCTTTTAACGAGATCCACCGTCTGTTAGAAAGCGATTGAAGATATTTTATATTTCAATAGTTTAATGTAAGTTGAACAAACTTTTATTTAGGTGTATTGATAATCATAAAGAAAAAAAATTATACTTACAATATGGAATTTTATGTTACAGTTTCAAACAAGTTATAAAAATGCTTTTTTTGCTCACTCTGTAGAGAAAGAGGGGGAGATTATTTCATTTTAATTTTTTACCTGAATTAATAATCAAGTATAACATACATAAAAGTATAAAGACAAATTTCTCTTTTTTGCATTTTTAAATTCTATATTTAATATCTAAATATTTTATAAGTGAAATGCAAGTATTTTTTCTACTTGTAAGTACTATTTTATTAACATTAATGCTTTCCATTATAAATACCAGTGGCGTAACGGAGAATACTAGCCCCCTGCAAAGTCAAGTTTTTGGGCCCCAAGTACGTAATTGGCGTCAGTCAGGCTGTGGGCCCCGCCTCTTAGAACCCCGGCCCACCGCGGGGGTGTACGTTACGCCTCTGATAAATACCATTCATTAAAATTATTAACCCAGGGCTGGGCAAAGTTGACTCAGGCTTTCATCCCTTTAATGGGTCGATAAATGAGTACTAAGCTTGCTTGGGAACTTAACATTGGGGGTTTCAAGTCAGACTGACTACCTGACTGGAACATCGCTCATGCACCTCAGGGCCCTAGGTCGCGTATACTGAGTTGTGCACATTCGCGTAAACTGACTGGACCTTGTCCCTCATGGGCTGTCACGCCACTGAGTTAAGTCATTAAATTTATTACTTATATTTATATGTATATACCTTAAGAGTTCCACAGAAAGACAGATTAATATGTATTAGAAATCATTTCATCTCAGTACTAGAAATAATTTCATGTCAGAAATATAAGAATAACGTTTGAATGTATAAGTGTTTTGTCAAATTTTTTTCTAATATAGTAGTTTAATTTAACTAACGTTTTTCTTTAATAATTTAATGAGACACTCTAGATCAGGGGTACTCAATCTTTTTTCTGCCGGGCCGCATTCATGTATTAGTTACTTCAAGCGGACCGCATACATATGATGGCTATTTCACCCCGGCCGCAACATGACGATTAATTGAGGGATGGGGAGAAATGTTTTAAGACCAAGATAACATAGAAACTTTAAAATGTGGAAAATTGATCAAAATATTAAAACTTAAATTGGAAGCATTTCAAAAAAGCTTATTTACATCTCTTGAAAGAGATCTTCGAGAAAAAGTGTCATTGAACAATTCCTGTTTATTGGTATTTTTTAAATACAATACTTATGTGACAAATCAAACAATTACGGATCCATGCTTGTTTTTCACTATAAAATAGTCAACTTCCCAATCGTCTTGAAACATCCTATTTTCTTTGAATATTTTTCGCTTGCAAGATATGAAAAATAGTTAAAAATTAGTTAAAACCAGCGTGTTTCTCTAACTGTAGGTCGTGCCCTTTGGGGGACGAGATAACTCTACGAGGGGGCGTGAGCATATTGAAAATTCGAAAACAAAAGGTTATTTAAAAATTATTAATTTACCGAAAGTAAACAAACAAAATACTTTCTGATGTAATAAAATATAAAATACACATTTACACTTGTGAAGGTCCCTTAGGACCTCACTTTGAGAACGAGAATAATTTTGAGTCACAGAAGAACCAGTAGCCATTTTTATAAATAACTTTCTTTATTTGGTTATCTTTCTCAAATAGAATCAAAGACTTATTTACAAATACTTCTACTAATATTATGAGGTTTTAAAGGTAATATCCTTTAAATTAACTTAATTAATTAATGATCTAATTAATTAATTTATTAAATAACGATCACACAGAAATTACCACGATAAGAGATCCCAGAATTATATTTAATAATGTTCTTATTGAACATTTAACTTTAATCTCACTCTTAAAACTTTAATGAGACCTTATACACAAAATAATAATTACCACTCGGAATCTCAATTCTTGAGATTAAATATCTCTAACAAGAAATCTTCAATTTACATCCACTATAACTTTCTGCTTCAATCTCTATCTCCTACTGCTCTAACTTTACTATTTCGTTTGACTTAAATACTGAATCTAATCTGCATAACAAGGAATCCTGTCCGCTTTTTGGAGTTGATTGGAAATAGGTAGGGAATTAAATTTCCCTAAAAAGGTCGACTCAGAAGGTTAGTGATAAAGTTCCGTATAGATTCGTCACACACTGATATAATACAAATATAAATGTGTATCAGCACTGTACAGTAGCGAACACAGCAGTTTTCCAAGGGGGGTCCAGGATCGCGCGAAAGTCCACCATTCTTGAATCATGCTCCTTTTGATTTTGTCGATTTGGGGGAACAAAAAACTGTAAAAAACTAATTATTGAATAAATAATTAGTATTAATTAATAAAATTAATCATACATTAAAAACGAATATTTAATTAAATTTTACGTATTATATACTTACAATTATAATCAATCGGGAGAAAAATCAAGGGCTTGGGGGTTCCGGACCCCTAGGACATCCTGGGGGGTACTGTACAATGTATATTTTATTATTAATTTAACAATACTAAGTTAACAACAAGTTTGATAAATATCATTTATCCATGGGCTTGTATTAACACTTATCTTGATAATTTGTGTGTACAGTTTATAATTAACTCCTTAACTGCCGACTGCAAGTTACGCGATTCGCTCCCCAATGCCACCGTTTTCTACGTAGACGAGCGTATTTTGATGTTTTTTTAGGAGAAAGGGGAGGAGAAAAGAAATGAATAAGCAAATATTCTGAAATAAGTAAATCCTTCGCAAACACTGTCAAGGTCCTTTTATTGCATTCCAAAGCCTTCGGAATAATTTTATGGATAGCACTGCACAGAAAAGATCGTACTTCGGAAAGACGTATATATACGTCCGGGTAATTAATGCTTTGGCTGAGCTAGACGTTTATATACGTCGGTGGCACATAAGAGGTTAAAGTCATATTGTAGCTTTAGTGTCAAAGTATAGCATTATTGAATTCAATACATTGTTATAGTATGGAGGGGGGCGCGATGAAAAAAGATGATTGAATAGTGGGTCGCGCATATTGAAACTTTGAGAAGCACTGCATTACTTACAACTTCCCTAAATGAGAAACAAACCACATAAGAGAGGGGTCATAACTAACTGTACCAATAACTTAGAAGGTCAAACAGATTATACAGCTATAATATGTGCAGTATTTCAAAAATAATGACAGTGATGAATTTTTTATGTTTCTAAATTTTTTCGATTCTGGGTCTGGGATCTGTTTTTTCTCTGAAAGAGTAGTATGTTAGTTTCAAAAAGAAAGCGTAATAAAAAAAATCTCTCATCATGGGATTACAGCAAATCAAATAAAAGTTTTTTTATTTGGTTATAGGATCAAATATAGCTAATTAGGTATTGAAGAAGTTTTTATTTTTGATGACTTAATATCGCGCGCGCGCTTATAAATTATATCAGAGTAAAAGTGCATTTTTTATTATGTTTGAAAGTATTTTGTTTTAATTCATTCCAGTAAATTAATTATTTTTTAAATCTTTTATTTTTGATATGCTCGCGCCCCCCCAGGGGGGCGCGCCCCACAGTTTGAGAAACACTGTAGTAAATACATACACACTTACAATCGATAGGTCGAATTGTGGTAACTGTACATGTGATGATGTCAAATATTGTAATAACTTTCTTTATAAAAAATTTCATCAAAACGGTCCAGATTGTTACAACTTATTCAAAAAAGTTTGTAATTTTCGGATTTAAGACGTGTGTACAGGACAATGTCTGTCGGGACCGCTAGTTATTAATATTTTTGCAATGAACGAGAATATCATAAAATGAGATTTCTATAGAACGTACTAAATTACAAATCCAATCTATGTGTTAGCAAAGAAAATAGCCCGTGTATTTATCTTACCGTTTAAGAATACCAATAATTCCGTATTAGAGAATTGGGATAAAAGAATAAAAAAAAAAAAAAGAATGTTTATCAATTTTTCCCCCGTTTCTTTTTTCTCCCTTCTACCTTTCTGTCCGATTAAACTGTTATTTTCTATTTTAGTATTCATAATGAACATTATGAATTTTTATTGTTATCTTTTTTTTTTGTTATATATAAATGTTTTTACTGTTTCCGATTATTAAATACTTTTAAAAAATCTCTCTGTCGTAAATAAATTTTCGTATCTTTATTATCTGGAATTTTAAACTTGAAATCATCAGCTCATATTTTAAGAATAGTTTAATTATTTTCTTCTAAGTTGCATGTATGTTTCAAAATAATTTCTTATCTCTCAGTTGAACTTAAACTCTAGGAATTATTCAGTAAGATTAAACGAGTTTTTTAAGTTTAAAATGCGTGACATAAGATAGTTACACAGAAGTGAAACGAAGTTGTAAACGTTAATTCTACATAAACAGTATCTTTCCTTAAATGCACAGAATGGACCATACTCAATTGAAAATATCAAAAATAGAATTTTTGGTAGACCTCTGAAGAAAAAGTTTCGAATTTCATGGGGTTTTTTTTTTGTTATAAAAAATAGAAATATTTTTAATTTTAGAATGATCGTAGATCGTTTGGTGCGTATATTTGTGTGGAGTCTACCCTATAAATTTGAAGTCATTCGGTCAAACCGTTCTTGAGATATGATGGATAAAAGTTTGAAAAACACAGTTTTGAGAAAAGCGCGTTTAAAGTTTCAAGTCCGATTAAAACAATGAAAATCTTAACTCAGCGCGCCGAACAGCTTTATAATGACTTCGAATTTTAAAAAATCACTTTACCACCGTATTCTAGACATGTTAAAAAACAATTTATGAAAAAACAATTTTTTTTTTTTTTTTTTTGAAGTTATGACATGGGTGAACCCTCTGAAATTGAAAAAAAAAAAAAAAAAAAAAACGTGAAGCTTATTTATTAATAAAATCGAATTCTTCAATACCTCCAATAGATCTCGTGATTTAACTTGTTTCGTTGTTTTATATAGTTTATTGCAAATAAATGAGAAAAATAGAACAAATTAGCTTAAATTTGAATTAATTAAAATGCTGGCGAGTGCATGGAGAATCGCAAAATTCTCGAAATATAATTTTAATTCTTTTTTCAATAATCACAGTTACAGAAACATCATTATATATACAACCAAACGATTATAGCAAAAACATATTTATGATATCTGAAATTTATGATATAAAACATTATGAAACGGTATTACGTGTTATGTTATAGTCAGGCACATTAACATAAAAATATTGTTTTAATAATAATTTAAATTTTTTGCTTCTTGTAATTCCATTCGAGTAAGCACATTGCTTATAAATACAGTGAGCTACAAAAAATTTTAATGTTTTCGACTAATAAAAATTAATATATTGTAACTGTAATTTTTTATGATATCTGCAACTTGTTCTTAATGGAATGACATAATTATTTTTTTAAAAATAGTATAACTATTTTTTAAAAAAATTAATAATCAAAAAGCTACTAAAAATTACGCCGCAAAAGTGTTCGTACACTTCACAAAAATCTCAACTTAGCTTTAAACATTGTATTTCTTTCGTAATTTAGTACTTAGTAGGATATCTTTTAGTGTCCACGACAACTTTTAAGCATCTTGGTATAGATTTAATCAGATTTTTGTAATCTATGCATCGATTTTCCTCCATTCTTCTGTGATTATTGTTTTTACTTCACATTTGGTGTTTATTTGCCATGTATTCTTTTTTTTACATCAAAATCTCACCAAATATGTTCTACTGGGCTAAATAAAGTGATCGAGGAGGTGTTTTCATAATTTGGGGACAGTTATAGACACCAGTGGCGTACATTGAGAGCCATGCGCTTGGCGTGATTACTCAGTTAAAAAATTAAGTCGTCTCCAATATCCAAATTTCGGGCGGATAATTTAAAATTTTTCTTTAAATTATTTAAATATAGCTCCTAATTCACAATACCATCAAAAAATACAAAATTACCTTATTCTGAGGCCAATTTACACCCCCACGCCAGAACACTTCCACCTCCATGTTTTATTGATTCAACTAGATTCTTGGGATTAAGTTCAGAAAATTCAAAATTGACAGCAAATTGATTGGAATGGCAGATAATTAAACAATTTTGGTTCCGATGAGCCTATAATAGCTTGTAAATGAAAAAATGCGGAGTTTAATCTCATGAATTTATGTGGAACAAGAACTAATCCACCTCCATGTTTCAGCATGGAAATGAAAGTGTTCTGGCATGGAGGTGTAAATTGGCCTCAGAATTAGGTAATTTGGTATTTTTTGATGGTATTGTAAATCATGAGCTCTATTTAGATATTTTAAAGAGAAATTTTAAGTTATCCGCCCGAAATTTGGATATTGGAAACGACTTAATTTTTTAACAGAGTAATCACGCCAAGCGCACTGCTCTCAATGTACACCACTGGTATCTCTATAACTGTCCCCAAATTATGAAAACACCTCCTCAACCTCTTTATTTATCCCAATAGAACATATTTGGTAAGATTTTTATGTAAAAAAAGAATACATGGCAAATAAACACCAAATGTGAAGTAAAAGCAATAATCACAGAAGAATGGAGGAAAAAATCGATACATAAATTACCAAAAACTGATTAAATCTATACCAAGATGCTTAAAAGTTGTTGTGGACACTAAAAGATATCCTACTAAGTACTAAATTAAGAAAGAAATACAATATTTAAAGCTAAGTTGAGGTTTTTGTGAAGGGTACGAACACTTTTGCGGCGTAATTTTTTAGCAGTTTTTTGATTATTAATTTTTAAAAAAAATAGTTATACTATTTTTAAAAAAATAATTATGTCATTCCATTAAGAACAAGCTGCAGATATCATAAAAAAAATTACAAATACAATATATTAATTTTTATTAGTCGAAAACATTAAATTTTATAAGAAATTGCAAGTGTACGAACACTTTAGTGGCCCACTGTATATGAAAAGACAAAAGATCAACTTTTCGCGTTACGAAGTCCACCTGTGTATCCATGCAGAGATCTCAGTGCTTTCAGATCAGGTTTTTGTACCTTCTCTCACCGGATGTAGTAAAAAAAGAGAGACAGGCAGACAAACAGACAGAGAATTCGTGCTTTTTTTTCCCTGCATAGTATGATAAGAATAAAATATCGTTTCATTACTATAGTATCATATATTTTTTTAAAAAAAGTTTTATTTCATAATAATTGGGCTAACTTCAGAGATCTTAAAAATTTAATGTGTAATATGATAAATGAGTTCGTTGCCGTTAAATGTTAATTTTTGGGTTTTCGGATTAGAAAAGTTTTTTGTTTTAGATTTAAAGAGGAAATTATAAATGGGTTATGAAATATTGTGTGTGTGTGGTAGTTTTTTTTTAAAAAAAGGGAGTTAATTTATTGAGGCAGTGGTCCCCCAATCCACGGGTCAAATAGTACCAGGCCGCACAAGGAGCATTACGTTACTTCCTTTTTATTTACTGTGGCGTATTTCTCTCGGGTTTGTGTGACTTTTTATGGAAATCTCTTTATGTTCCATATTAAATCGCTTTAAATTCATTTTTTGATGTAACTGTATTTTATTCTGAAGGCATGTTTAAATATACAATTAAATTAAGATTATGTTATCGAAACAATCTAAAATATAATCAATTAAAGCCCCCCCTCCCCTAATAGGGCCGCGGTAAAATTATCAAACGTTGACCAGACCGCGGAGATGAAAAGGTTGGGGTGCACTGGGGTGCATTTATCTCTTCAAGAAAACCCTTCACAATTTCTTAACTGTTGATGTAAAAGCGAAAATAAAGACTCACTTACTGTACATTAAGTTTTTCAAAGCGTGAATTGTACATAAATACAATTGAAAGAATTTAAACGGCACATAGAATGTGCAGTACACAACACACAAATGGGAAAGCAAATATACTCGTATATAATCAGCTAAAAATATACCCCTCCCCGCGAATTAAGCAACGACAGCAACTCTTTTTTCCGTAATTTAATCTATTTTATATAACTGTTTCGAGTTCCATTCTTTGCTGATAGTGAAAACCAAATGTTATTTACATCATTAATTTTTATTTCTAGGTCAACCATCAGAATTAAATCCAAGTCATTCCATGCTGTTTCAAGTCTATGCCACACTCCATCAATCGTGGTGACTGGAGAATGGTGGTGGTCCAGTTCCTCAGCAAACCATTATCAAATGTTTTCAATTGGTGAGAGTTCTTGAGGACGTGCAGGCTGAACAACAGTCGAACATTGTCTGAGTCGAGTAGTCCAGATTACGGAGGACGTGAACAAGAGATGTTCGTATAGTGTACCCAATGGCTGCCCATACTGCAACAACCCGATTCAGGGCCCGGAAGACGATATCAAATGCAAGCGGACCTAAGTATTTTCCTCAACGTTTTCAGACACAGATACGTGTGTCATGATTCTGTTCGCAGAGCCAGAACTCTTCTGAATAGGTGACCTAATACCATTCCTGTATTTATTTTGCCATTTGGCGCACCATTATCGCTGTGCGTCTCAGTGCTGCAGTGTCAAGGGATACAATTATGGTCACTTTGCTGACAGTCTGTATTGCTACAGACATCATCTCACTGTCTGTGCGGGTACTTGTCTGGCAAGCCAGCCCACTTTCTGACTCAAGATCGATGATGTTGCTGTAAAATCTTGAAAGACCGACTCAACAACATGTCCTTTCTCTCGGGTATTAGTGATGTTGTTCGATTACGACCAACGCAACATCACAGAACGATAAACCGCGCTTACGATAAGACTCGATCTTGCCACTTTCGAATTCCCAGATGTGATTGTAACTATTGATTATTATTATGCGAGGCATAACATGATCTTCTCACAACAACCAATGCTCAAAAATCTTTCGGGTAACAACTTTTCTTTTATATAGAGTTTGACACATCGCTTCTCCTTCTTGCGTCATTCAAATGCGTTTAAATGCTAGTCATTTGTATATATACAGCATCTTTTCCCTTTCATTCGAATGTGACCTTTGTTTCATCCCGCCTTAATGATGTTGTGGTATTAATGGACAGTAGTATATTTGTAAACTCGTGAGTTCTTTTCCGACCGTGTTCGAATTGTGACAAGAAAATAATTGCAGACAGGATTTGGTCCCACTGTTTATTCCATACCTTCTATGGGACATTTCTTAAAATCAAGAATATATTGAGATGTTACAGGATTACGATACATCGTTCAGCCGTGTCTACTTTTCACGACCCCGGCTTTTTTCGTCACCCTCTCTCTTCTCTCCCGTTCCGACCTTTTTTTCCCCTCCGTCGTTGCCAGATCCTTTTCTCTATATCGTCTCTCGTTCGACCTGTTGCCAGGTGCAGGCAGCTGTTCCTTACACGCCCCACCTAAGAGTAAAATTTGCCCCTTGTGGCTGATTTTACCATATCAGACACCAGGAACAGAAAATTCACAAACCGTGACACAGAAAATCCACAAACAGAACACACAATAATTGCAACAGTCAAAAGTCTTGATGATTGTTCTAGTGAAAGTTTCTTAATACAAACACATGAAATAATATGAATAGTTCACCCAATTGAAATAAGTGACTATGTTCCCAGAAAGATTTAAACTGTAATGGGATTGCAAACAGATACATGGAAAACACATTATACAAAAAAAACAACACTAAATATATACATTACAGTTCTTATCTTAATCTAGACAATGTTTATTTCATTAACTCATGAATGAATGCTCAATGAGTTCACTAAAACTATATTAAGTACACAGTAAACTTTCCTACGGCTCTAATTTGCCTTTGGCCAGTATGATTTCCGACCCAACCCATCCTAATACAAAGTTAATTCGCTTTACACGATTTTTCCAAATTTGCATCAGAAGGTCTATATCGACTATTTGAGATATAACAAACTGCTCTAACATTCTTAAAACCTGAGCCGTTAAATTACATCCATAAGAAGTGTATTCAATCTTAAACCTCACTTTTTTAGTCATGCAAATTCCAAACGACATAAAGCATGCGGCATAATTCTTCGTGAGAGAACGACAGAAATACCACTTCCACAAATCCAGTACCGTGACCCATGATGCTGCGCTATTCTTTTCTACAAAACCTTCCCTTTCGACAAAAGATAAATCTCGGTTCTCGAAAATATGTTTAACCAAGCTTCACAGGTTACCTTCGCACTGAGACTAGTCAACGGCACAGCCTCGCCCCACCTAGTGTGCTGATCAACCAGACGTAAAATATATTTATGTCCCTTTAAAGCTTGGCGGATCAATTGGACCTATCAGATCCATATTCCCCACCTCAAATGGCAATTCAGGCCTTGCCACAGGTGTACTGGATGATCGGTCTTTAATCCTAACCGATCGAGTGAGCTGACTTTCTTTACATGACTCACAAAATTTCTTCACATCGGCCCTCAGACCCTCCCAAAAGAAAGAATACTTTATTCGTTCAAGCGTCTTCTTGGGACCCATGTGACTACTGAACACGGAAGTATGCGCTAGTTTCAACACCTCAGTTCTTCTGCACTTCGGAAATACCAGCTGCCCAATACTCTCCCCGAGTATTTTATCCCTACGAAATAGATATCCATCTACTTCATAGTAGTTTCCTTTGCCTTCCTTAGCATACTTCCAAACCAATGCTAACTCGGCACAACACTCCTGTTCGGAACGAAAACTATCAGCCACCATGATTCCTTTATCCATCTCAGCAGTCACCTCCTCATCCTTAGTACCCAATGTTCCCACTTCATTCCGACATGAAGTAATATTCCGTTGAGAATCCTCAATGTGCTCCTGTGCTTTCTCTGGCAGAATACCCGACGAAACCTCGGTTTCATCTACTTTTCCTGAGTCAACCCTCAGGTCCTGAGAGCTTTGAGCCAGTGAATTCTCTTCACTCTGGGCTCCTCCCAACATATCCAAAACATCTGGTGGAAGCAACACGTCTTCTACCAAAACTTCTGCCAAAGCACATAACACTTGCTGGTGCACCACATTAACCTGGCCACCGATAGCAAGACCAATTGGAACATATACTAAAGGACATTTAACCGCTGGACCGAAAATACCTTTCAAATAAATCGTGGAAGCTCCTTCAACCGATATTCCAGGAACTAAGTCTTTCTTGATAACAGTAATTTCCGTACCAGAATCCACTAACGCATGGACTAATTTCCCATCTACACTGATAGATGTTTTCACTAATTTACTTAATTTGTCTTCAATAGTCCCCCTAGAATGACTTTACCTAGCAAATCAACTCTGCAGCTACCGTCCCATCTACCAATTCCGTCCCTTCTGTTGACACCTTATTCTCATTAAGTCTTTTATTATCTACCTCTTTGTTTTTCGGACAATCCCGCTTAAAATGTTTATCTGATCCGCAGGTGAAACAAGCGAATTTTTAATTTCAGTTACTTGAACCCCTTTATCAAAGTTTTTCCTAGAAGAAAAATTATCTAACTTTTTCTCCCCCAAATGGCTGTTTACCCCAACTACCATTAAAAACTCTCTTTTCACTATCATTCCATTTAGCTCTCTCAGGTTCATCGTAGGATTCCCTTTGGGAAGCATAAAATATATCACATTGTTTGCCCAAGTCCCTGGGTTTGTACCATTCTTCCCCTTTGAGCACACCAATATGGGTCGCCGTCTCAGAATCCAACATTTCAAACATTTTATCTGCGCGATCAGTTGATTAACTGACTCAAAATCATTCGCTTCTCTTAACTTTACAGTAGTATAAATCCACATCGATGTTAAACGGGACGCGAACTGAGAGAAAGTTCCGTCAGAGTTACGTTTGGCCTTTCTAAAATTTTCTAAACATATTTTTGGGGTGAGGGTTCATACTCCTTGAGCACAACCTGTTTTAAAGACTCGTAATCTGTTAATTCTTCTTCACCTAGGTTAACTAATAAGTTTGACACCTTGTCTCCTAACATGCATAACAAAACCTTCGGTTTTAACTCGTCGCTAACCATTTCACTAGCGAAAGCTTTTTCAAGACTAGAAAAAAAATAGTCCCACCCGTCTGATTTATTGGGTACCTTTACAGTTAACAGCCTAACCATTTTAACTATTTCATCTAAAGATTTTACACGTGAGGTTTGACCATTATTTTGAGTAGCACTCTGATTAGCGATTCTAGATAATTCCATTTCCAAGCGTAATTTTTCAATTGACAATTGTTCTTGTTGTTCTAGTTTTTGCTGCTGTTCTGTCTCTAACCTTTCAGCTGTAATAACTTCCAATAACTCTTTTGCCTCTTCCTCCTTGTAATATTTACTAGAGATTATTAAATTCCTTAAAACAATTTTAGACATAGACGGATCAGGTGACTCATCCAAGTCCCGCGCTAATTGAATTAAGTCAATTTTCTTACTTCTAATGAGAAATGCCATTTTTAATCAAGCTAAACCTAATGCCAAATTACCTTCTGACAAATTAAAAACAAACAAAAAACTACAAACACTTAAATGACCTAGTACTATATATTTAACAAGCAAGAAAAATTCTACTCGTTTTTTCTAAGAGTACTCAAATTCCAGAAACACAATACGAAATATGTTTACAATAAAACTCATATGAGACACAGTTATTTGTTTCTAATCAGAACGCAGAACCTTTTTCAAAATAAAAAAAACACAATTAACAACATACTTTAGCTACATTACCATAGAATTATTTCTCAAATCATAAATCTACTCTTAGTTTCTTTTTTAATTAAAAGAAGAATCTTATGCAGGAAACAAAAACCAATATACATATACATCCTAAATTACGAGCAAAGGAAATAACCTCAGATTGCATTAAACTATCAACTAACTGACAAATTGCAAAAACTTTTTGCTTAAAATGAAAAACAATAATTTAATATTAAAAAAAAAAAACATGCAACATTCTGAGTCATAAAATAACCTACAAAATCTCTTATTTACAACCTTTTAACAGGAAGTCTACTTGAAATACATATACATTTTTTAATGGATATTTTTTACCCACTCAAACATACATTTTTCGCAACCATTATTTCAAGATAAATTAATCTAATTCTTTTTTTTTTTTAAATTCTGCAAACTGAATTGTTATGCAAAACACTTTCTATACCCAGATTTTAATTTTTGAGACAACTTCAAAACAGTAAAGAATGATATAAAAGAATTATAGTTTAACACTAGAACTCTAAATACATATTTTACAACATTTAAAATGATACCCTATCATTTCCAGGTAAAATAAGTACACAATTTTCTTATTTCATCTACACAATAATCCAACAACATAGAATATTGCAATAAACCAATGAAATTTTCTTTTTTCAGATATATCTGCTTTTCTATTTTATTTTTAAAAAAACAAATTAAATATGACTGCATCCCATTACTTTTTAAATATTCACACAATATTTTAACTTAGGGGAACAATAGCCACCTACCTCAACATGAAAGCTGTTTCAGTACTTGAACACTTTTCAGATCACGGCTCCATTCATCAGAAAATGAAGAAAAATACGACATCTGTTCGTTCCTATCCCAACTCGGCAGGTGATGGTAAAACTCCATATGAAGAAGGTCTTGTTTTTTCACTTGAAACTGCTGCAAGGCAATTCCGGGATGCACGTGGTCATAACTTGAAGATACACTGCAGGGTTCTATTTCCTGTTAAAATTTTTTCTTTCAAACTGAATGTCCACTAGAACCTTGTTCACAATTGTGTAGTACGAACACCGATCAATTTGAAATATTTTGTTCATTTAAATTCTGCTCCATTGCACCCCACTCCTGACACCAGTGTAAACTCGTGAGTTCTTTTCCGACCGTGTTCGAATTGTGACAAGAAAATAATTGCAGACAGGATTTGGTCCCACTGTTTATTCCATACCTTCTATGGGACATTTCTTAAAATCAAGAATATATTGAGATGTTACAGGATTACGATACATCGTTCAGCCGTGTCTACTTTTCACGACCCCGGCTTTTTTCGTCAACCTCTCTCTTCTCTCCCGTTCCGACCTTTTTTCCCCTCCGTCGTTGCCAAATCCTTTTCTCTATATCGTCTCTCGTTCGACCTGTTGCCAGGTGCAGGCAGCTGTTCCTTACAATATTATTCTCTTAAAATACCCTTTATAGAAGTTCAGTTTTGAGGTATTGTAAATTTTTCCCTAAAGAAAAGTCAGTTTGAAGCTTTTGTATTCAAATCCAAAATTCGCAGGCAATATCTAAAATTTGCAATTGAGGGGGGAGGGAGTGGCATATAATTTAATCCATGAATTTTTGTGAAAGCCTTGAATCTCCTCAAATTCCCGTATCAAAGCAGCTTAGTTCTTTTCATAGATCCATGATCAGTTAAAGTGTTAAATCAAATAAGATTATTTGAAATTGAGATTGTGTGCTTTAGATTTAGTGTGATTTCGTATGTGCTGTTATATTTGGAAGGATTACACTTTGATCAATAAGTTTTCAACTTGAAGATGTATATTTGGCACATTTAAATGAGTGTGGTGTTTACTAAAAATGCCAATTATGTGTGAACCCGCTTTTACCACAAGTTTCTGATTTATAAATTAGGTCATGCATTCCCCATTACATCTTAATTTCCTTCCATAGATCATGGAATCTCATTAATATTTTCCCTTGACAATCCTACTTTCGAAAAGTAAATGATGCTCCCATGGTCAGTAATAACAAATTTAAAGTTATTCGAAAATTGGCAATCATTCGTTATTTTGTTCTTCAAGAAATGTACTGTAAAATCTGGCGTATAGCGCGTACCGGCGTATAACGCGCAACCATACTTTTCAAGCTGCATTTTTTAATTTTTAGGTATATTCGCCGTATAACGCGCACCTCCTTTTTTAAAAAGGAACCAGAAGTGTGCGTGTACAATGCTCATACAGTTTTAAGCCCTTTATTTGAGTCATTATCCAAGAATTTTGAAAAAATAATATAGTATTAGAATCAGAATCTTTTAACTTCATTAGGTATGTCATTTCTATCAAGTATTCCGATCTATGTAGAAGTTTAATTTTTCTTATGCTCATCTCTTTTTTTTTTAATTATTTTTGAAGCTATTATTTTTATACCCGGCGTATAACGCGCACCCGTAAACTTCAATCTCATTTTTTGTGTTAAAAGCGTGCGTTATACGCCGGATTTTACGGTATGTTATCTATATACATAAAGGAGAAAAGCGACTCACTCACTGACTAATCACGATATCTCCGGAACTATTAAACCTACAGATTGGAAATTTGGTAAGTAGTAGAAATTTGGTACCCTTCATGAAGTAGACATCAGCTAAGAACGGATTTTGCAAAGATCGAACCCCAAGGAGCGTTACGGGGGTTTAAGGGGCGTTATAGATAATTATTTCCATTATTAAACTGTTAGATATACAGTCTTGGAAAAAAAAAACTCGGTACATAGATAACTTTCATAAAGTAAACATTCCCTACATAATGATTTTTACCAAAATCAACCTCCAAGGGGCGTTGAGGGCGCTTAAGGGGCGTTATGCATAATTATGTCCATTTTTAAAAGACGTAGTCTTGAAATTTGGTATAAGCGAATTCCTTTCATAGAGTAGAGATCCACTACGAAATGCTTTTTCTAAAATCGACTCCCAAGTGGCGTTGTGGAGAATTAAAGGGCGTTATATAGGCAATTAACTCCTTTTTTTTAAAGTATTAGACGTAAAATCTTGAAATTGAGTCAGAAGATTCCATTCATTGAGTAGAGATCCACTATAAGATGGGTTTTGTGAAAATTGCTACCTTAGTGGCGTTGCAGGGCATTAAGGGGCGTTATGGATAATTATTTTCATTTTCAAACTATTAGACGTACAGTCTAGAAATTTGGTATATAAGCGGATTCCTTTCATAGAGTAGAGATCCGCTACAAAATGGGTTTTGTGAAAATCGACCCCCAAGTGGCGTCGTGGAGAATTAAGGGGCGTTATAGGCAATTAACTCCTTTTTTTAAAGTATTAGACGTAAAATCTTGAAATTGAGTAAGAAGATTTAATTCATTGAGTAGAGATCCGCTATAAGATGGGTTTCGTGAAAATCGCTTCCTAAGTGGCGTTGCGGAGGCTTAAGGGGCGTTAAAGATAATTATTTCCATTTTTTAACTATTAGATGTACAATCTTTAAATTTGGTAAGCGTATTCCTTTCATGGTGTAGAGATTCGCTACAAAATAGTTTTGGGGAAAATTGATCCCCATGGGTCACTGAGGGGGATTAAGGGGCGTATAATAGAGAAATATTTCCACTTTTCAACTGATAGACCCACCTGCTTGAAAATTAGAAGGTATGTTCCGTTCGTGGAATAGAGTTCCTTTTACAAAGAGTTTTGCGAAAACGGACCCCCAAAGGAGTGGGATTGCGAGGGATTAAGGCGTGTTATAGAAAAATTCCTGTTTTTGAATTTAACCCATTTACTTGAAATTTGTTGAGCACGTTTCTTTATTTGAATAGAGTTCCACTAAGAATGGATTTTACGGAAATCAACTCCAGGGGGAAGCGGGGAGAGTTATTGGGGCGCATTGATAGACAAAATTCCCGTTTTCGAACTGCTAAAACTATAACAATAAAAGTTGATTTGCATGCTTCTTTTGTTGAATTGGAATCCGCTAAGAATGCTCTCAACCAGGTATTGATGATAAAAATTCCGTTTTTGTTCTGTTACATTTAGACTTGAAATTTAGCACGCATGTTTATTTTATGGAGTAGAGATCCACTGAAAGTTGCTTTGGTGGAAATCCACTTGATTATTAGGTTAAGTGAGCGCTAAAAATCTTTCTACTTCTATTTTAGATATAAATAGAAATTAGATATTATAATTCATGTCCTTTTTATATCAAGAGGTGAGAGTTACAGCTATAAATATATTTTTCAATACAATCGAATTCTTAATGCTAGATATCAATAATTCATATATATGTAAACAGTATACATTTACACAACATTGTGAAATACCCAGTGAAGCGGGTGGGTAACGGCTAGTTCATCTATAAATCTACGAATTTACGAAAAGTTCTGCGGGCATCTGGGTTTCTTTAAATCTTCTGTGAATAAATGTTTATGTTGTACTATACAGTGAAGTGTTATAACTATGTTGGGAGACTTTAATTTTCTGTCTTCAAAATTCTATGGCTGAAAACGAGACTTAAATATTTGTTTACACTGTTTGTAACTAGCAGTGTTGTACAACGTTTACACACTGAATTATGGTTATGCTGTAAATTGACCCAAACTCTAACCTTATAGAACTGGGAACTTGAAAAATATTATATTCTCTATTTTTTTGCGTTTTAAACCTTTCAGGATAAAATTTTAAATGATTTCGTTCATTTCAATCAGCTCTTTGAATTTTTATTTTAACAAAGAATGTTACCATTTTTTAATCAAATGGAAGAGATTAAACTCATCTCAATTATAAAAACTCACATTCACAGATTTTGCATCAAAAAAATTATAGCGTACTAATTTTTTTTTTCGTTACAGATTCTTGGAAAAAAATAACATACTTGCACTTTTCACCACACAGATTTTTCTTTAAATGAGCAGCACAACATAGAACTAATTTTTCTAGTATATTTTTAGTAAAATATATAAAAAAATATATTTTTAATAAAATATACTAGAAAAAAATTATTTGTTTCATCACATAATATTTTTATTTCTCTCTTTTTTATGCTTGGATATTTTTCGCTTTTAAAACGAAAATTTTCATTGGACATTTCACTATTATCTTGTCAATTTAGTGGCGAATATGAGGGACGGGGGAGGGTTAACGTTCCCTCTCAGTAGATCAACAGATTTTTAATTTCTTGTATGACGATCAGTAGCGCAACGTACATTCACGCAACTCCCACATCGCGAGGAGGAGACAGGGTTCTAGGGGGGCCAAAGTCTGACTGACGCCAAGAACGTGTGGTTTTGGAATCTTTTGTAAAATACGGTTTGGGGCCCAAAACCTGACTCTCTCTCTCTCTGCAGGGGGCCCTAATGTTCTCCGTTACACCACTGATGAAGATTATACTTCAGCGCTTTTGTCTATGTGCGTCACTTAGTCAATTGCATTTTCTTTGCAAAAAAAAGAAGAAGAAAAAAATAGTTTCTTAAAATTTACTTAAAAGTATTAACTGCTATGTCGCCGAGAATAAAAAAGAAAAATTATAAGTAAAAAAAAATCCCCCACTACTCTTAGACAGCAAGCATGCCAGCAAAAGAAATATTTAAAAAAGATATATCGCTTTTTTATTTCATTGTGCTTTTTTTAAAAAAAGCGATTTAAAATTGTTAGAAATCAATTAATAAAATATTTCAAAATGTTCAAATTTATGAAATTTACGGAAAAAAGAAAAAAATCGCTAGCCATTGATTTGTTATTCACTAGGATCTTCAATAAAATTTTGTAGTCGGAACGCCAATTTAATCCTTTTTGAAACTCAAAGAAAAATTAATAAATAAATAAAACCCATTTAAAAAAATTGAAATTAAAAACTACGAATCGAGCAATAGATAATCATTTTTCTTTCTGTTAAATTCGGAACAAGCGATCAGCCATTTTCCTATACATATTCCATCGAAATCAAAGCGAAATTCTAAAAACGTCGCCATCTTGGAAAAAATGGAGAAGAAAGCTTTCATATTTCAATGAATAATTTCCCCACTTCGAATCACACCGTAAATAACATGCTTGTATCTTTTCGGGCAAGAGAGACGAAATCGCGGTGTGTGTGTGTGTATGTGGTTCTTCTCAACCCGGGCTAATACCCTACAGTCACCATGGCAACACACTTTTTTTCCTTCGTTATTGTGACGCCATCATTTTCAGTACACTCGTGAAGAAAGTCCAGTATCGATTTTTCCCAATCACGGCGTTTTCTGGGTTCCAATTCGGAGAACAGGTTGACGAATGAGTAGTTCGAAGAATGTTGCGCATCTTGAGAAATAATCGGTGAATTTAAAATATTGTTGAGGAGCATTTTTTTGTGTTTTATTTTTTATTGTTCTGAGGAGATAATTTTGAAAATATTCTGCAAGAGTGCATCTGAAGCAAATTTTGAACTTGTTTCAATGTTGCATCTGCAAATTCAAAACTTCGGGGGGAAAATAAATAAAAATTGCTTTTTTTAAATTCAAGAGTTGTAAATGTAATCGAAATGAAAACAAAATTGAAATTATTATTTCAATTAAAAATTCTTTCTGAAATTCCATACCGTATATTTAATAAATTTAACCGGAAAACAAAAATGGTTGTAGACTCAAAAAAATTTACTCTTCTCATATTTTTAACTACACAAGTAAAATATTGCAAAACAGAAACGAAATGGTTGAAAAACATATATATATTTCAGTATTATTAATATATTTAGTAATTTTTTTAATGCACCAAAATTTCCAAGAAGTTCAACATCACTGATTTTTCGGATTATTCAAGCTTAATATTTTAATAACATTTCTTATTCTGAGTTCTTTTTCTTTTCATTTTTATGCAAACGTTTTGTATCCGATTTTAATCTTGATTCTATTATGAGTAATAGTAAGTAAATCTTTTTATTTTCGATGTTTTCACCTTCAAATTTTTTGTAATCAAATGAAACTGAATCAAATAAATTTCATTTACATATACTTAAAAATATGCGTCATTTTTTAATTTTTGAAATTCACACGC
This sequence comes from Trichonephila clavipes, assembly GCA_019973935.1. Lineage (NCBI taxonomy): Eukaryota > Metazoa > Arthropoda > Arachnida > Araneae > Nephilidae > Trichonephila > Trichonephila clavipes. The sequence goes on along the minus strand of BMAU01021221.1, from coordinate 955,747 downwards.
ACATTGATCTCAAAAGATTTAAATTCCAATTACACGCTGTTCATAATCACCTTAAATACGTAGAACTTGTGATAAAGATATCTGTGCTTTGGCAAGCTGCAAAATGCAGCTGACAGTTGCATGATATCAATGCTTTTAAATTATGAATACATTTTTATCACATTTCAACCGACTGATTGTAAGAGTTATATCGATTATAAAATGTTTATGTTAAAGTAAATGACATGTAGTCTTAAAGATTACACTACAATATTTTAGCCTTTTACTGGCATTGCACATATTGCTAAAAATCTTCGTAAATTACAAAGATTTTCTATGTAATTTTTATTACTCTTCTGTACGCTTAGAATACAGTATATTTTCATTTTGATATAAGTAATATTTTCCCTAGAGGAATGTTTTCCGTAAAATGTGGGCGAATATGACCAAATTCAGAACACTTTTTTTAAAATTAAAAAATACATCAACATTAACATTTCATTCTGACTTTTCTAGCCATGTAGAGGATACCGATGGATGTTAGATCTGACGAGGCTCAATGTTTTCCAGTTGGTGTAGAAGTAAGGAGAGGGAGTGCCAGCTCAGGTGTCGTCCTCGTCACTTGACCGAGGTTTAAAATTACGAGGTCCGTCGTCAATAGTCCCCGTGTTACTTTATATATTACGACAATAACAAAACTCTCGCTTACTCACAAGGAAATAATTATTAATAATTCTTATTAATAATAATTCTTATTAATAACAAAACTTATTATTAATAAGAATTATTATTAAAATTATTAATTTATTTTTAAAATTATTAATTTATTTTTAAAATATTAATTTATTTTTAAAATATTAATTTATTTTAAAAATTATTAATTTATTTTAAAAATTATTAATTTATTATTAAAATTATTAATTTATTATTGAAAGTATTAATTTATTATTGAAAGTAGTAATTTATTTTTAAAATTATTAATTTATTGTTGAAATAATTATTAATTTATTATTAATTTATTATTAAAATTATTATTAATTTGTTGTTAAAATTATTATTAATTTATTATTAAAATTATTATTAATTTATTATTAAAATTAATATTAATTTATTATTTATTAAAAATTATTATTAATTTATTATTAAAATTATTATTAATAAAATTATTATTAATTTATTAGAATTATTATTAATTTATTATTAAAATTATTATTAATTTATTATTAGAATTATTATTAATTTATTATTACTTTATTTTTAAATTTATTATTTATCAATAAAATATGATTATTAAATTCTTTAAAATTATTTAAATTTATTTAAAAAGGAGTTATTAAATGTTTTATAAAATTATAAAATAATTAATAATATACTTTATAAATTATTTTATATTATATATAATATTTTATTTATAGTATATTTTATTTCACATTATAAAACCATTTGTTACTAATTTTTATGTATAATATTTAATATGTATTATATATTTTATTGTAAATATATTATTTATTTATATGAAAATATATTTATATAGAATTTAACATAAATATTTTTATAGTTACAGTATTTTTTAACTTTATAAAATACAAAATAATTACATAAAATATTTAATATTTAATAAACCTTTCATTAATAAGTTTATTTAACTTTAAAAAAGAATTAAATGAAATGAAAAAAAAACTGAAAACTGACCGATGAATCGAACCCAGACCTCGCGCATAGTATGCAAACGATATATCAACCAAGCTACGAAATCGTTGGAGGAAATTGAAATTTAATTGTATAAAAGCTAAGCATGAATTTCGAAGGCTTTTTTCTCCGAATTGACTGTTTATGCGGCGGAATTACATTAAGGGTTGAACACCCTAAAAGAGTACTACTATTACACCAAGTCACGTTCCAAAATGAATTTCCATAGTCGTGCCCTCTCCTTGTCAGATTTTTCTATCCTGTACAAAGCAGCATATTTTACTACACCTCTCATTTTTGACTGAATCCACCCATTCTTTTTTTCGGGGGTGGGTGGGAAGGGAGGTATAAAATGTGTTCCATATTTTGACGGATGTATTGAGTGTAAGGGAAAGTTCTGTCGTGTTTTTTTAGAAAAAAAAAACTTTTTTTCACTTTTTATTTAAAATTTAATCTGAAATATAATGTCCTTTGTTAGTTACAATTGTCTGTCAGCGTTTTAGCAGCTTATCTAACCCCCTGGAAAAGGAACTCTCTGTTCCGAAGAAAAAGTATTCATCCATTGCCATTTGTGCACCACCATAATTTATGTATTCATTTCCATCAAAAAAGTTTTGCAGTGACTTGAACAGATAGTAGTAAGACGGGGCAATATCAGGAGTATATGCTGCCTGAAGTAAAGTTTCCTAACCCAACTCTGCAATATTTTATACAGTATTCCTTGCTACGTGTAGTCTAGCATTGTCGTGATGAAGAATCACACCCTTTCTGTTAGCCAATCATGAACGTTTATGTTGAATTCTTTATTCAAAATATCGGGTTGCGAACAGGAATGATCATTTGATTTTCTTTCACCAACTTATAGAGCTCTATACCCTTGCTGTCTCACCAACAACACAACATTATCTTCTTCTGATGATGTATGCCAGCTTTGGATGTGGTTGGTAGTGTCTCCCCTTTATAATCATATGCTTTTTTCTAACCACGTGTTTATACACTACCCACTTTTCCTCTGCAGTCATCAAGTGGTCCAAAACGGTTCCCTTTGGTGACGAACAAGATTTGAAGAACATATCGAAATTCTGTCCATTAAATTTTTTCGCTTAATTCATGAGGTACCCAAGCAGAGTTTGGACACAAAACCAAGCCTTTAAATGTAATCCAAAGCCAGTGGCGTAACGGAGAATATTAGCCCCCTCCCCCCTGCAAACTCAAGTTTAGGGTCCAAAGCCCAAATACGTACTTAGCGTCATTCAAGCTTTGGGCCTCTTAGAGTCCCTGCCCCTCACCCCCGCATTGCGGGGTGTACGTTATGCCACTCTTCAAAGCAATAGGCTGATGAATTTCAAGCTTGAAGCTCATTTCTCTAGAAGTTTAAGTGGGAATTTTCCTGATCATTTTGTGCAGCACTTTCTCGCTGACATTTGATGGCTTCCTGATCTGGGTTTATCTTTCAAAGAAAAGATCACCCAAACGAAATTTATAGGCAACTTTGGCATATTCGAGCTGTTATTGCTTTCTCTTCAAACACGTTACACAAGTTTCTTTTTGTCTCCATCGTGTTATTCCCACACTTTTGAACTCAAACAACAAACAATGTCTTAAGTACACTTTTTCTTCACTCATTTACTTACTAACTTACTAACATTTAAAAAAATATGTATAACTCATCAATTTGTGGGAACCCCCCTGGGTTCCACTCTGGACACCAAGATTAATTTGAGGCAAAGAATGACCAGAAGCCCTTTGTATAATAATAACAACTTATATTTATTCACTTGTGATTCAAATATTAGAAACTCTAATGACAGATAGTTTCTATGTCTACGGCAAACCAAAGGGATTTACCTTTAATATTAAAATAAATTACGAAATATGAAATTATTCAATAACTACGCGTAAGATCAATAAGGTCTACCGAAATAGGAGGTCTGAGCAATACACGCAACTCGAATTATTAGCTTTCATTAACTTAAACTAATTTTATTAAACTAACGCTTGTTTTAAGCGATAATAAACTATGGTATATCACCTGGTAATACTTTGATATCTTCACAGGTATATTAACTTTTAAGATTCCTTCGTAGAGTACTAGCAGTAATGCTTCACTAACGTAATCTAATTGAATCCTCTAAATTTGAGGTTACTGCTGCTGGCTCAATAGCCTTCATGCTTGCTAGCTTACAACGCTCTACTTAAATACCCTATCTACTTTGCATATCCCGTTCTCCTCTTAGAGTTGATTGGAAATATACGCGAATTTATAATCCCTAAAAAGACGCCTAAGAATATTAGTGGAAAGGTTCCGTACAGATTCGTCACAAATTATATACTGATCGAACTGTTTAAGTCGGATCCGAGCTCCTGCTAAGGATCGACAACGCATAAAAGTGCAAGTGTTCAAAAAGGACAGAACTTTCCCTTATAACCAATACTATAATGCTGAATGGATACCTGACCATTAAAGTTTTACAGAGAAAATATGCATGTATGAACTGCTTCCAAAATTTACTGACACATTATACAGGGTGTCCAAAAAATCAATGTCAAGCGGGCACAGGGTAAAAGAGGAAATCATATCATTTCTGGAAAAAAATATAAAAAATCTCCCCATCACTTGGTTAAGTGATGTCTGGTATGTTTTTGAAAATGTCGAAAACTGACATCCTCCATCACTTCATTAGGTACTGTGTCCACAAATTCTACAATTTTACATTGATTTTTTCACCACCGTGATCTTACATAGCTGTGCTGTTAGACGCAGTCAACCGCGCAATTAATCAGTTTATTAAACAAAGAAGTCGAAAAAAAATTTTAATAATGGGGTTAAACTTTTGTTTGTTTGTTTTTTTCGTTAAAAAAGAGAAAAAGTTAAAAATATATTATAAAATACGAGAAATCTTCCAGCATTTACAGCAACAACAGTTTCAGAAAGCTAAAAAAATTTTGATGTTTGCTTCTAATTTCTTTTTCTTTTCATAACATAGCATAACATAATAAGTTCTGACTACACTATTCTAAAAGAGATTAATATTTTAAAACACTACTTACTTCTGTTTGAATCAGTCTTTATGTAAAAATTATGTTTTATATTTTCTCTCCTTTATTCTTTTATGCTAAATTTAAACTTAAATTTTATAAGTTAAAAAAAAAAGAAAGAGATACGTATATGAGAGAGAGAGAGAAGTGTTTAAAACTTTTAAGGATCTAGTACAATATGATTCCCAAAGTGGTCTACATGGACCCCCAGGGATCTATGACGATCTGCAAGGGGTCCGCGCTGGCGAAAAAAGAATTTGAGGGGTCCATGAGTTGAAAATGGGGTGTCTATGATAGTGGCTTTCATTAAACCAGATCATGACCTTTATCTTTAAAAAAAATTGATCCAGTGGAAACCAGATTTAACCAATTTAACTAATTTATTTATTAAATTTAATGAGGCTAGTTTGTGGTTGTTAGGTGACAGTATAAATTTTATTAAGGCAAGGACCATTTCAGCATTTCTTTCCAGAATTAAGCTAAAGAAATATAATATAGGACAACGCGAATTTTCTGAATTTGTCACATACAATCTGTCTGGACATTTTAACATTAACTAAATATTTAAATGTTCTTTACTCAAATTTTGAAACAAGGTTTGAGATTACTTTTTTTTAAGTAATACCACAGTAGAAGATGAATTCATACAGTCACATTGAAAAAAAATGTCATATTACAAGAGGAACTAATAGGAATAGGTATTAAAGGAGATCTTAGGAGTAAAGTTTAGAAACGAATGTCAGCAATTTTGGCTTTAAAAAGACATACTTGCTATTTATCCCAAATTATGGAGTATTGTGAGAAAGTTTTTAATTGCTTTTCCTAGTGAGAGGGAGTTTCAGTAAGTTTAGCAATCTTCAAAAAAAAGAAAGAAAGAAAGAAAAAGAAAAGAAAGGTGCGGAAAAAACACTAGACACTTACTAACAAAGGGGATTTAGAGTTAAATCTGACTAGATTGATATTAAATGTTGAAAATTTGATATTGAAGTACGAGATTCCTCCCTCTCATTAAAAGTATTTGTTTGTTGTTCGGTTATTTTATGTAACATTTGTTTTATGTATTAATTTAATTTTAACTTAATTCATTAATATGTGCTTAAGTTTTAAACACTATACACTACAGCTAGAAATTTGATTCTTTTAAAGTAAGTAGTAGCACCATCAGTCGAAAAGACATTTAAGTTGATAAGTTCACAAAAATTCAATATTAGGTAAGTAGGGTCTACCCGAAACCGAAAAACATGGCAAGGGGGTCTACGAGACGAAAAAGTTTGGGAACCTATGATCTAGTATGACGAAGCATTATGTTACATAAACGCGATTTACAATACTGAAACACCTTTTTTTTAGTCTGAAAATACATATGTTCCCTGCCATAAATCACTAGGTATTTTTTGAACAATAAAGACTTTGAAACACATTCGTTTGGATAAATTATTTTAAATTGTAGCGTCTAAAATTGTTCTTGAGATTATTTATTTATGTGTAATGTTTGTTGATTGTGTAATATTTATTTAAAAATATTACACACAGCCATTCCCTGAAATATTGTGTATAGAAAGAGGCATAAATTATATTTGATAGTTTTTGCATCTACGTAAGACAATAAAATCTGTTATCAAGTTTGTCAAGAGTTCTCTGAGTAAAATTTTTTTCCTGTACACTGTGAAAAGCATGTACATTTATGTATATTCTCAAAGAAAAAGATTTCTCCTTTTAAGAGCCCCGTTGATATTTGTAGCTCTTGTTTTTTTTTTTATGTCATTTTAACATCCAGTTAGCACCATTTTCGATGGTTCAGATTAAACTAAAGAACTACGATGCATTATGATTGATATTTCAAGAAATTTTTGCAATAATTAAATATTAAAAATTATTTACTAGCCACTCATTGTAATAATTTGGAAAATTGTATCTATGAGAAAAGTGGCAATAATGAATTATGTTATATTGTTCAGATACGTAAATTCATAATTTTCTGCTGGATTTATATCCCTGATAACAAAAATAATTTATTACTAAGCCCTATAATATAATAAACTCATTATATCGTACCATTTTGTACCAAAAGTGGATCCATCTTTGTTCCATATGGTTCACCAAGAAGCATGTATGAAAAATTAAAGTTTTGAAAACATAATAAAAACTAAATTTTGAAACATATTTTTTGGGTTATATAATTTTTTTAAAAAATACAGTATTCTCTCTCTTACTCGTTTATAGTTGTATCCATGGAATTAAATATCTTTTTAATTATGAAGCACGTGAAATGCAGACGAATCCATATAGGTATATATACTGTTAAGTACCGTAAAGTCCGGCGTACAGTGCGCAGTTTTAACACAAAAATTAAGATTGAAAATCGAGGGTGCACGTTATATGCCGGTTATGAAAATGGGAGCTATAAAAATATAAGAAAAAAAAGAGATGAGAGTATGAAAAAAGTTTGACTTCTGTGTTTATATAAATATGTTTATTTAAAAGAAAGGATATTCCTTATAAAGTTAAAGGGTTGTAATTCTAGAAGTATAGTATTTTTTAAAGCTTTTTTGATAATACTTCGAATACATTAATTGAAAACATAAGAACATTTCACACGCAAATTTCAGGTTTCTTCGTAAAATAGGGGTGCTCGTTATACACACACACAGCGAATATACCTATATATCAAAAAATGCAACTTGAAAGTATAGGTGCACTTTATACGCCGGCTCGCTATACGCCAGATTTTACGGTAAATCAAAATTTAATTATTATTTTGAATAATTTTAAGTAAATTGCAAATTAAACTCTAGGGAAAGAATGGCTTAGAAAATAAAATAGAGAAGCAAAATTAATAAACAAAGCTAAATATAACTCGGTATTTCCAAGATGTCAGTCAATATATAAATATTACCAAAAATAAGTTTCCGAATGATATCTTTTATTTTTATATGTGGGAAAAAATTTCTGCAAAATCTGTTTTTAACAAAAGAAATATGATTACTAAATTTCAAGTATGTGGGTCTAATATTGTTGGAGTTCTCGTGATAAGAGCGAGTCACTTTCCTCCTAATTATATAAAGTGAAAATCATTTAACACAAAATTAAAGGAACTAAAATACATTTCTTTTTAGTTAAAAGAATTTCGTGTTAAAGAATATTGCAAAAAAGAAAAAGAAAGAAATATTCAACAAAATTAAATTTTATCAGAGTACATTTTTTTTACATAGATACATTCATGTATTTAATAAAAATCAATGAAACAAAAAAACATTCACAAGAACTTAATGAAATTATATTAAAAACTAAAAACACAAAAATATTTTTAAAATCCGTAATTTTGAAACAATTTTTTTCAATCTTTGTGCAGAATTTAGATAATACTATTCTACAATCGAAAAAAATGTTTTGTGCGATTATTTTTAAAAATGACGAAGTTTTTAAATGCTTTATTAAAAATTTGAGAATTTTTTGAAAAATCGTAAAAAAAAAGTTTTCGAAATTTTATTTTTTAAATGACTGATCCTAAAAGAGAAAAGTCTGAACTTTCTTAATGCAGAATATCGTTTCATTAACACGGGAAAAAAATTCATGCGGAATGATTTAGAAATAATTTTCATGAAAACGCATGAATTTTGACTCATTTTAGAAAAAATCGTAAAAAATAGAAAATATTATTATTATTTTTAAAAAATATTGTACCGTATCGTAGCGAAATAAATGATCTTTCCAATTACGTAATAATTTTTTGTCTCGATTGGATAGAAAGCATAACATGTTTTTTTAAAAAAAGGGCGAAAAATCGGAAATTTTCTTAGCTCAATCCGAAAAGCTGCTCGGCAGAATAAGAAGCTAACAGGGGTAAAAGGTTTTTAATTAATATATTTTTAACTAATTGAGATATCGGAATATGAATGGTCAAAACATGCAATGTCATCCAAACTAAACATGTATACAAAATTTCAGCTCAATCGGTTGAAGACATCAACTACAAAATTGAGTTGCAAGATTCCACCCGAACAATTTACATTTCAAGAGTTAAATAAAAGCTTATAATATAACAAACAGAATTTCTGTGGTATTTACAAATATACTGGGATTTTATTCAATGCACATAAAAAAAAATTAAGTTACAATTAGTTTTTCTGATATTGCTAGTACCTTCAATACATAATCGTCAATCAATTTGTAGAGTTCAAATTTATAAATGTATTATAAATGCTATTTGTAAGAAAATGAGTGAAAAAAAAAGAATCTTTTATACGAATAGTCTTTAATCGTTTTCAATATTTTAATCGCTCTTGTTATAATTATTACAGGTACAATAGAACGTGGTATATCCGAATCATTTGGGACCGGACACTGTTCGGATAACCGAAAACCGAATGCAATCCATGAAATATATGAAACCGGACACTATATGAATATTGAAAATCATCATATGCGGGAAATGTGCTTGAAGAAAAAGTAAAATAGGATCTCTTATTATTTCTAGATCACTTATGACATTCGATACAAATAATAAGTAATTTAATATTTCAGATATTACAAACAAGAAAAAAAAAATAACGAACATCCAATGAGGTTGATTCACGACAATGAGACGCCAAGTTGGAATCACGTGACGAGGATACTAACATTTTCCCGCGTTTTGAATCAGTGTGTAAATTTCGTATGCTTGATATGTTTACTTCTTGTGTGTGAAGTTTATTTCTGAAATTTTATTTATTTTTATTATATTTTTGTGCATTATCCTTGTTTAATAATTAGGTATGAAGTATTTTTCGTAATTTTTTTGCATAATTTTTGTTTCAGTTTAGTATATTTTCCATTTGGTGTTAGTGTGCGAAGTTGGTGGCTACTTGCATTTTGTTTATATTTATTAATAGTTCTAGATTATTTCTTAACATCCTTATAATAAGTCCTTTGTTTTCATGTAGTTTATTATAATTATTTACGCACGAAAATGATTTATAGTATAGAATTGAGACCATTGAATTTGGAAAACTTCTCATATGTGTCCAATTACTTATTGGTACGCAGTGTGTCACTTCACATAAATTCATAAAATAGTGTAATTTATAAAAAAAACATGTAGACATGAAATGGTCCCATTTTGAAATGTTAATGTTTATACCTTTCATTGTCTGATTCCCTTAGTAATTACCAGCTACAAATATTTAATGTTTTTAGAAATACTATCTCTATTATTTCTCAAAGAAGAGTATGGAACATTCAGAAACATGAAATGTAAGTAAATATAATTTTGGAAATGAATTTATGATAAGATTTGTCAATAACATGGATATATTTTTGTTTATTTAAAAATTTTCATACCTATTTCTACCGTTTAAAAAGAGATTTATACTTTTTGAGAGCAGAGTGTATAAAATAATAGTTGTTTAATAATGAAAGTTTTTGATTAATAATTAGGAATTCTTTTGTGATGGAAATTAAATTGTTTTTAACATCATTTAAAGGTTTGGGACATCTGAAATAATCTAATTATAAACAAACATTTAATATGTTTTATTGTTTGACTTCCTTTGTAATTATTACCCTTCAAAAGGTTTGAATTTTTTTTAGAAATGCCTCTTTCTAACATTCAGAAAGAAACGAATTCGACTTTTTAAAAATAAATTAAGAAACATGCTTAAAGAAAAAGGCTTTTTAATAAAATTATTTTATAGTAGAACAAATTAAATTGTTTTCATGAAAATTTCTCGTATAATGAAGCAGAAAATTCTTATCGGACAGTTTTATTCAATAATCATACTCATTTTAATATGCGTTATTTATTGACACTTAATTTTATCATTAAATGAATACACTACAAGTAAATAAAGCAGTTCATGATCTGCTGTATAAATCACATTCAATGAATGTAACACTATACTATAAGGATAAATAGAGAACAAATTGAGGATCTAACTGCCAATATTTAACGTGCATAATATCTTGTTCAATTATTATATCTCAATTTTTATCTTATTGATAATATCTAATAAAATTATCCGGAAACCTTATAAATGGCTTTTTCAGTTTATTTACAAGAAAAAGTATTAAATATCATCAACCAAAACAAATAAATAAAATGATACTGTAAAAAAAATTAAAGAAAATCCTCTCCTAAATCACAGATTAAATAGCTAAAAAAAGGTCAAATTATGCAGAATTTCTGAAATTTTCTCTCACTTTATTTCTCTCATTAGGTTTATGACATTAAAACTTAAATTTTTAAACAGCACCACAGGCAATTAATATTAAACAAATAAGTAATTGGGTTGTCTGTTCTTTAAAACTAATTAAATCTTTTAGAAAAACAACCAGCTAAGCGACATAGGAACTAGAAAGTAAAAACAGGAGACTGCATTATATTTGTAGGTTGTCAACAAAACTTTTCATAGTATTTTTGAGAAATTGTATACGGTATGGATCTAGATCACATATATATACATGAAATATCCTAAGAATTTTAAAATTTCAGATCTTAAATCTATACAATCAACTTTCTGAATTTACATAAAACAAATTAGAATACCGTATTTTCCTGTATATAATCCGCGGATTATGTATTAAAAAAGTTTCAAATTTCTTTTTGCGTATTATACACCGCCGTAGATTATCTGAGAAAAAACATTCTCCATCAGAAAAGCTAACAATAAAGTTTTGAAAGAAATGCCGTTTTAGTTTTATAAAATGAATAATAGATGGCGCTTTCGTGACTCGGATGACGTATTTCAGCCATAACTAGTTTTTGTCCAATTACATTCAATAAATTCGTAATTCCCTTTCTACATTCCTCATCAAGCTGTGTTAAGACCTGACAAAAGTACAACAAAATTACGAGTGGTATTTAATGCGTCTGCCAAAACTTCGAATGGTATATCGTTGAATGATACTTTGCTAAAAGGTGGAACTGTTAAAAATGAACTGTGGTGTACACTTCTCTCTCTTAGATTTCGTAAACACATCATTGCATTTTCAGCTGATGTGAAAAAGATGTACAGGCAGGTGAAGATTCATCCTTCACAACAAGATTTTCTGAGAATTGCTCGGAAAACTTCTGTTGATTCTCCTTTGAAAACTTATCGCTTAACAACAGTGACATATGGTACTACCTGTGCTCCATTCCTGGCCACCCGAACCCTTCTCCAGTTGTCAGAAGATGAAAAGCAAAATTTTCCTTTAGCATCACCTATAGTTAAAAATTATTTTTATGTCGATGATGTTCTTAGTGGTGCACCAGATTTGGAAACAGCCATTGAGATCCAGCAGCAATTAATAGGAATGATGAATGCTTGTGGAATGCATCTATACAAGTAATGTTCTAATAGTTGTCACCTCATTTCGAAAGTATCAACTGATGATCGAGAAGATGTAGTAGGAAATTATGATCATACATCAGTGAAAGCATTACGATTATCTTGGAATCCTAAAAAGGACTGTTTTCATTTCACATTAAATAATAAAGATGTTCCCTCAACCTTTACGAAAGGAGCAATGTTGTCATTTATTGCTAAGTTGTATGATCCTTTATGTATAGTTGGTCCTACCATAGTAACGGCTAAAGTATTCATGCAGAAATTATGGTTGCTAGGACTTTCTTGGGATGCAGTAGTTCCTGATAAAGAAAAAAATGAATTTGAAAACTTCATTCGCAATTTACAAAATATCGAGCACTTGAACATTCCTCGTTGCATCATTCAACGGAATAATACACTAGTAGAAATTCATGGATTCTCAGATTCATCGGAACAAGCCTATGACGCTTGTGTTTATGTTCGGTGCAAAGATTGTTTTGGAAATTTTAGTGTTCATTTGTTATGCAGCAAATCGAGAGTAGCACCTGTAAAATGTGTTACACTTCCACGCTTGGAACTTTTAGGAGCTGTATTATTGTCGACATTTGTAAACAAGGTTTTAGAGAGAGAGAGAGAGGCAATGCAAATGACTATCGATACAGTGCACCTGTATACAGATTCTACTATTGTGCTATCGTGGATAAGGACCCAACCCCATCGTTTAAAATGTTTCGTTGCAAATAGAGTTATGCAAACTACGGATCTCACCAACACATTTGAATGGCATCACATCAACTCGAAAGACAATCCAGCTGATCCATTATCAAGAGGTCTGTCTGTAGATGATCTGAATAGAAATAACAATTGGTGGTGTGGTTCAAATTTTCTTCATAGGGATGTCGACTTTTTGAATAATTGGGACTGTTCAAACACTGATCCTGGTTATATGAAGGAACTAAAGCCTATTATGAACACTTTCGTCCAATCAACAGTGACTGACGTTTTTGATGACTTGTATAAACTTTCTAATAACTATAGGAAATTAATTAGAATTTTAAGTTTTTTTGTTTAGGTTCCTGCAGAAGCTACAAAAAAGAATGTAGATGATATCTTTTTAACTAGTAGGGAACTAAATCATGCTCGTGATGTTTTAGTGCGACAGGCTCAAACTCGGGAATTCAACGCAGAACTAAAAGCCTTAATATTGGGTAATAATATACCACCACAAAGTAAGTTAAAATCTTTAAACCCCCTTTTTTAGATGAAAATCAAATTTTGCGAGTTGGAGGTAGATTAATTAATTCTTAATTAAGTGAGAATGCTAAACATCCTATAATATTACCAAAAGGCCATAAACTTACTTTATTAATCTTAGATTATTTTCATAAAAAATTCCTGCACGTAGGACCAAATACTTCATCTTGCAAGGCAGCAATTTTGGCCGATTAACGGCAGAAATCAGTGTAGACAAATCATGCGTAATTGTGTAATTTGTTTCAAAAACAACCCAATTTTAACCAGCCAAATCATGGGTAATTTACCTAAAGAAAGAGTAACGGAAACATTTCCTTTTTACCATACCGGTATAGATTTTTTGTGGACGCTTTTTTGTTAAATTTAAAAATCAGCGTAAAGGGATTTTAAATAAAATTTATGTTGCTGTGTTTGTATGTCTCGCAACTCGTGCGATTCACTTAGAAATTGTGACTGAGTTAAATTCAGATGCTCTCATTGCTACTTTAAAACTTTTTTCTCTCGTCGTGGTAAATGTGCAAGTATAATTTCTGATAATGCCACAAACTTTGTTAAAGCCTCTAAAGACTTAAGAAAATTGCATAATCTTGTATTGCAACCAGATGAGAAAGCGTCTAGTTTTCTATCCACTGAAGGAGTATATTGGAAATTTATATCTCTCAAAGCTCCCAATTTCGGAGAAATTTGGGAAGCTGGAGTCAAGTCTTAAAAATTTCATGCAAAAAGAATTATTGGTAAATTAGCTTTGACTATAGAAGAATTCCTTACAATAACTGTTCAAATAGAGGGAATTCTCAATTCTAGAATTTCTTATTCCACTTTCAGCTGAAGTTGAAAATTTTGAAGTTCTTACACCTGGTCACTTTCTCATCGGGCGTGCACTTAATGCTATTGTTGAACCAGATTTATGTTCTGTTAATACTAATAAACTTGATAAATATAGAAAAATTACTAAAATTGTACAAAATATTTGGAAGTCATGGAAAAAAGATTATTTGAATAATCTGCAAGCCCGTAGTAAATGGCAATTTGATCAATCTAATGTAAAAATTAATACTGTTGTATTGTTAAAGGAAGATAATTTTCCCATAGCTCATTGGATTATAGGAAAAATTGTCCAAACGTACCCAGGTACTGATGGCAAAATTAGAGTTATTCAATTAAAATTAGCAAATGATAACTTTGTTAAAAGACCTATTTCAAAAATTGCTATTTTACCTATTGTGTAATGTAAATATTGAAAAATAATTTTTTATTTCCTTTGATTATATTGATTGTACTGTAATGATTACTATTGCTTTGATTTCGATTGTATTTTTAATTCTTTTACTTTTTATTGTTGATTATATTTCAGTTCTTACTATGTATGTTGTTTTATACCCTCTGTACAAATTTTACGTAAATGTATTATTGCCCACGGCTTCAAAATACGAGGTACCTTAGCAAAAAACAGTATTACCCTTTCATCATAATTAATAAGAAAAAAAGAGAAGAATTAATTGAAAGTTCCATAAAATTTAAAAGATACTATCAAAATTATTAACAACACAGCTCAGAGCCTTTCTAAAAGAAAGCTTCTCACCAGTAGCTGAGAACATACTACCAGTGAGAGAGCGAGAAATAATTCAATCGGTAAGTATGGAACATATTTAATGAGGCACCATCCCGGAGGGAGGAGGTAGAAATCTGTGCTCTTCTCTAATTCGTCCTTAACGGATCGAAATCAGAAAGTAGACACGGAATTTGGAAGGTAAAAAAAGATGAAATGGAAAATAAAAGCAATTAATGCCGTGGTGCTCGTGGTACATGATGTTTAAATAAAGGGAAAGTACAAACCAGTGACGTAACGGAAAATAATTGCCCCCCCCCGCAAGGTCAGATTTTGGGCCCCAAGCCGGATATATATATATACAAAGAATTGCAAAACCATAACATAATGTACCTTTATACATCGCGTAAAAATATTTAAATATTAAACTTCTAACTGAATATAAAATCAACCTGTGTCTGAGTAAACAAAGTAAATAACGTTTAACATTAGAGAGTATTTATAGTATTAAAAAAATGGAAAATATAACAACAGTCGATAACCTGGTAACTTAAATAAAAACGATGCACTAAGAAAAACACAAACACTGTAAAATAATATTTTCGATTTCAGATCCTCATGATAGAAAAAAGGTATCACTTACCAAATTCTTCGTTTATAAATCCCGGGATGAGCTTGTCCTTAAGTTCGATAAAATTCTAGCATAAATTGTCAAAAAGTCAAAGACACAACTATTGTTACTAATAAGAATGTATGGACACAAAAAAAGAATGCGCTCGCAGTACCACTCAGGTTGAACTACAAAAGTAACTAGTTCGTTGGGTTGTTCGTGACACACACTACTGGCTAATATACAACACTACACTCAAGAAGTAAATCACAAAAAAATCGATTGACGTCTCACATTTTTCTTAGCAAAGTCGGTTATTAATTCATACAATTCAATTTTTCTTGCTTCTTGTTGTTCAATACTTATCAAAGACAAATAGGAAAGCCTCTCTTCTGACATCGTACAACGTAGATAATTTTTTATTAGTTTTAATTTAGAAAATGACCTTTCCGCCATTGCAAAAATAACTGGAAGAGTCAAAAACAATAAAACTGCAATACATACATCTGGTAAACTTGGCGCAGTAAACTTATTTTGAATCATCAAAAAATTACCTAAATCTTTTATCGAATTCAGCTTAATTAAATCTTCACTAAAAACTGCTTCTGGAGACATAATTTGATTTGGAAATTCACTAGATAGGTCGAGGCTATATACTTTTTGAAGATTACTGAAAAGCTCCTTCCTTTGGCATCTTTTGGGAAGTTACCTTCTGGTTGGTATGGGCCCAATTTTAAAATTTATTCCCTTAAATCTGCATCAATGGGCGTACCTACATAATGCGCAAAATCATTTCTAATCAATTTTGTTTCTTCGTTTTCATTTTCCGACTCCTTTTCTTTAGATAGAGTATATCTTTATTAGTTGAAGTGTCCGAAACTGTGTGTTTTTTTCTTGTGGATTAATTTTCACTTCCAGGATTTGTTCATCAAGTTCTGTGGCATTACTACTACTAGCACTTGTAAAAGATGATGAACTTGCGGATATAAAAAAGTTATCCAATTTTGCATATTTGCTATTAATATTATGCTCCTTTTCCTTTCGAATTTTTCGTTTTTGAGAACCACTCAAAGTTTTTTTAACTCACTTAGGGCCGCGTTTCTTCTTGTCTTATTAACAAAATAACAGTATAAGAACCAGAATAATTAATTCCGTTTACGAAAAACAGTTCTAATATTACAAGAGAGAAGTGAGATCAAAATGTTTTAGCAGCGAAGGAACACTCCCTATATTGAAGTGCATTGAATATAAAAATATAAATGTTCTAAAAACAATTTTGTGAAACATTTCTCATTATGCTTTATTTGATTGAATACTCATAAATCTACGGAAATTTCTGTGGGCATATGGGTTTCTAAATCATAAATCTAGACCATATAATCATTTAAAATGCTCTCTTTACGTTTTCAAGTATCGCAGTACTATTTTTCATGAAAAAAGCATAACAGATGCACGTTATTTACGAGTTCGCTAAATGAAAATGAAATACATGTGGGGGAGGGGAAGCTAAAGACGCCAATAAGTTACTTTGCTACTTCAGTAAAAAGTAACATTATAAGGGGTGTGACCCAATGTAATAAAGGGGCACGCGGGGAAGGGGTTCTTAATTAAGTCCACTAGTTAATTAAACACGTTTATTAGACAAAACAAACATTTACATACATAACTAGAGAACTAACAGTTACAATAGAATTGCAAGGGGTCGGAGCGCATGCTCGTACGTCCTTACAGTTCCGAAGCTTGGCCATTACTGAAGATTGTTCTAGCCGCTAGAGGGCGCGATAGTCTTTCTACTGTTCATATGAGAAGAGTTTAAACTACGGGGTTACAATCTCCCCTATGGATCCGACGACGTCCCGGCGAGGAGACATAATTAGCTGTTGTAGTAGTAGCTCTTGTTGAGGGATGGATGGTTCTGTTGGAAACTGCTGTTGTAGCAGTCGACGGGCTTGGAACATGTTTATTTTGTGATGTGGATGTAACTTGAGGGATATGTTGCGTTAATATTCAATCAGGATGCAATCGGATAAAACTTAACAACTTTTACTTTATTATAGACACATGTTCTAAATCATCTGCGAGTGTTGAGAGAGAGAGATTACCCATGAGCACAACGTATATATATACTGCAACCCTAGCGGAGAAAACTAGTACTATTCTAGATGAACACTTCATTGTAAGGTGCTACCATCTAGTGAGTTAAAATATAGGATATGCTACAATAGTATCCCCCAGTGATGGAGAGAATCGAAAGAACGATATATGACATGCTCATGAGCAAACAATCTCAAATACAATTATTTGAAATATGATTGAAAATTACATTGAAAAGAAAATTATACATACATATGCTTGAAATTACGTTGTAAGAAAATATAATATGCATACAGATATTTGAAATTACATTACATAAATATACATATGAAAAGGTATGAAAATCATAAGATATGAAAAGTCAAACAAATTTCCCTAGAAAAAAAATATATATGTCCATCTGGTACTTGAATAGTTTATTTAATTTCAGTTATTAGTCTCTGAGGAAATCTTACCCGTCTACCTGATTTGGTAGTTTGCATGTTTGTTGTCACTGGATGTTGATGTGATGATTCTGCACTAATGATAGGATCAGGAATGGTATCGGGCAAATCCTTGAACACAAATGCTGGTTTTACTCTATCAAGTGATACACAAATACACAACTTTTCTTTCCATTTATTTTAATGGTTATGTGTTTGTCATTCCTTGATAGGACTTCGTGTGGCCCTGTGTAAGGCTGAGACAATGATGGGGAAACTTTGTCAACACGGAGGAACACATGAGAACAGTCATCCAATTTAGGGTGCACAAAAATTTTTGAAAATCCATGAGTGGATGTTGACAAGGGTTTTAAATGATTCATGTGGTTTTTCAACTGTTGCACAAATCCGTAGTCTAGTGGCATTGAAGATGTGTCAGTGCATATCTCGGCTGGTAATCTGAGGGAAACACCATACACTAATTCTGCACTTGAAGCATTGATGTCGGGTTTCACAGCTACTCGCAAGCCAAGAAGAACTGCAGGTAGGGTCTCAGTCCACTTGATATTCTCATGAGCCATTAAGGCGCTCTTTAGCACTCTATGTAAACGTTCCACTAAACCGTTTGCTTGTGGGTGGTATGATGTGGTCCTGATGCGGTTTGTGCCCAGGAATTTCGTTAATTCTTTGAAAAGAGCAGCTTCAAATTGTCGGCCTTGGTCAGTCGTTAAGTAAAGTGGGCAACCAAATCTAGAGATCCAAGTGTCAAAAATGGCACGAGAAACTGTTTCTGCAGTAATGTTCTCTATGGCTACTGCTTCTGGCCACCTAGTGAATCGATCGACAATTGTTAAGCAAAAAGATTTTCCTTCTGATGATGGTAAAGGACCTATCAAATCCACATGAATGTGTGAAAATCTTGCATCAGGTAAGGCGAAAGTGCCCAGAGGTGTCTTCGTGTGTCTGTGCACTTTTGAACGTTGACAAGCAATACAATTCTGGACCCAATCTTTCACTGTTTTCCGCATGTTTGGCCAAACATATCTGGATGCGATGAGTTGGAAAGATGCTGCAACACCAGGGTGAGCTAAGTTGTGAAAATGCTCAAATATGGTTCTACGAAAATTATGTGGTACAAATGGTCTGGGAGAGCCAGTGGAAGTATCACAGATAAGTTCAGTGGCTGATACTGAAGATGGCACACGTTTAAAGACAAGGGAAGATTTCTCGTCATTTTGGAAACTTTGTAATTCGTTGTCTTCTAGTTGAGCCTTTGAAAGTGCCTCGAAATCTAAAAATGAATTGGATATTTGATTCACTTCAATTCTTGAAAGTGCATCAGCGACTGCGTTGTGAGTACCATTTATATGACGAACATCGGTACTGAATTGAGATATGAAATCTAGATGTCGCCATTGCCGTGGACTGCACTTGTCAGGATTTTGCATAAAGGCATACATGAGAGGCTTCTGGTCTGTGTAGATTATGAAGTCTCTTCCTTCGAGCATGTGACGAAAACGTTTGACCGAAATATATATTGCCAGGAGTTCTCTGTCATATGTGGACCATTTCTGCTGACTTTTCGAGAGTTTCACTGACAAAAAGGCAACAGGTTCCCAATTGTTCTGGCAAAGTTGCATAAGAGAACCACCTACGGCTTTGTCACTCGCATCAGTCCAAAGGCTTAACTTTGCACCTGGAATGGGATGTCGAAGAAGAGTTGCGTCAGCTAAAGCGTTTTTGGCATCATTAAATGCCTGCTCTGCCTCCTCAGTCCATTGAATTGAGTCACGCAAATTTTTACAGGAAACTTTTTTAGACTTTTTAAAATTTTTAATTCCTTCCAAAAATTTATTTAGTGGGGCTAATAAATGAGCAGCTTTGGGAACAAAGCGTCGATAAAAATTAAATAACCCGAGGAAACGTCTTAATTGCGTGAGTGTAGTAGGTTGAGGAAAATTTAAAAATGCAATCGACGCGATCCGACAAGGGTTCTATTCCTGATTCAGATACTTTAAAGCCTAAGAATTTTATTGTAGTTACACCGAAAATGCATTTAGAGGGCTTTAAAGATAGTCCATATTGTTGTAAGCGTGTGAATAAAATTTGTAAATGTTGTAAATGTTCTTCGGGTGAAGAAGACGCGACCAGAATGTCATCTACAAAAAGCGAACACAAATGGAAGATTTCGCAAGACTTCATCTATGAATCGTTGAAATGTAGCAGCGGCATTGCAAAGACCAAACTGCATCCGAGTGCTTTCAAATAACCCAAAAGGTGTGATGATTGCACTTTTATGTACATCATCTGGGTTAATTGGAATTTGATGATATGCCTTCACGAGATCAATGTGAGAATAAATTTTTGTACCGTGAAGATTAGAAGTAAAATCTAAAATATTGGGAACGCTATAATTATCTTTAATAGTTTGAGCATTGAGTGCACGGTAATCGCCGACTGGTCGCCACTCTGTGCTGTCTTTTTAGGAACCATATGTAAAGGTGAGGCATAATTACTTTTGGAAGGTCGCATATGACCTAGAGTAATCATGTTCTCAAATTCCGCTTTTGCGATGCGGAGACGATCGGGAGCGAGGCGGCGAGCTTTAGCTGTTACAGGTCGACTATTTGTTTCGATGTAATGGACTACGGAATGTTTAATTTCTTGATCAGGCCGGGGAGGTTTTGTGATGTCAGGAAATTTTCTTAAAAGTTCATGATAAACACTATCACCTGACACAGTTTTAATTGAATGAATTCTACTATTGCCTAAAATACAATGACATTTAATATTTGTCTCCGAGTCTAACAATGCTTGCTTACTTATATCCGGTACTAAACGGAAGTTGTACAAGAAATCAGCACCGATAATTGGGGTTGAAACGTTACCAACTAAAAATGTCCATTGGAAAATTCTCCTTAAGCCTAAATCCAAAGAAAGTGTTTGAGTTGTGTATACGTGTATGGGTGATGTATTGGCGGCAGAAAGTGTCATTTGTGAATTATTTTGCCTTTGTGTTTTTGTTGCTGGAATTATGGACATCAGATCCCGTATCAATTAAAAATGTGACATTAGTACGTCTATCTCGAATAAAAGGCGACGAGAATTTCTTGGCAAGGCAGTAGTCGCCATTATACCTAACCGGACTCGTTTTTTGAGAATTTACATGGAGGATGACATTTTTGAGCTGCTGAGCCAAATTTGTAATGGTACCAGCACTGCTCGTATGTTTTTGATTTAGAGCGATTACGTTTATGAAATGGGAGATTACGATTACGACTACGACTTCTGCTACGCGAAATTTCATCAATGCGCAAATTTAATTTTTTTATTTCTTCAAGTACATGGCTTTCAATGGAATTTTGTCTGAGGAAACGGAACAGGCACTTACCGCAATTGGAGTCACCTCCATGACTCGATCGGCTACTTCGGCAGCTTTCTCCAGTGTCAGCGGGCTTATAGCTGCAAGAATGGATTGTACACGAGTGGGCAGATGCTGCTGAAAAAGTTCAAGCATGAGGTCATCCGGAACGCTATGAGATTCCGCGCGCCTCCTCATGACGCGCAATAGTTCGCTGGGACGTCTATCTCCGAGTTCTTCTCCGATGAGTAATTTCCTGATTTCTTGATGGGATGATTCACCGCTTCTTTTTATTAGCTCCATTCTCGCTTTTTCGTAAGGCTCCACAGGGTCGGGATTCATAATGACGTCACGAATGATGGTTGCTGCTTCCGGTGGTAAATGTGCGATGATGTAATTAAATTTTGTTTTGCTGTCTGTTATTGCCTTGGGACAGCCAAGTTGGAATGTGCTATCGCACATTGTGAACCAGAGAGCAGGATCGTGGAAGTTATATGCCGGTATCTTGACGGCGCCTACGTCATTCATTTTGAAGCTTACACGTGGTTACCAGTTCTTTCGCAATATTTAGCTATTTCGTGAAAATTTTAAAAATAAAGCATTATTTTAATGCCATAATATCTTATTCATGCGGGTCACCATTGAAGGATATGTTGCGTTAATATTCAATCAGGATGCAATCGGATAAAACTTAACAACTTTTACTTTATTATAGACACATGTTCTAAATCATCTGCGAGTGTTGAGAGAGAGAGAGAGATTACCCATGAGCACAACGTATATATACTGCAACCCTAGCGGAGAAAACTAGTACTATTCTAGATGAACACTTCATTGTAAGGTGCTACCATCTAGTGAGTTAAAATATAGGATATGCTACAAACTTTTCGTGGTCGGCCTCTTTTCCGAAGTGGAGCTACCGGAGAAGTGTTTATATCTTTAACAGGTGTTAAAGCAGAAGTATGGTAAGTAGCAAAAAAAAAAAATCGGTTCAGATGGATTGGCAAGACTTGCGATAACATAAGAAGTCGGTGACTTTTGGGTGAGAATTAGATATGGACCGTCACGCTTTGGCATGAACTTGGAAGTTTTCTTGTTCTTTGCACTACTGATGGGATGTAAAGTAACCCAAACTTTATCTCCAGGAGAATAATAGACTGGACGGCGATTTTTATCATATTGCTTTTTTCGTTGATCTTGCTTTGTTTCTATTCTTTCTCGTATGTCTTCAGTAATAGTTGCAAATCGTTTTAAATAAGGTGTTATTTCGGCAACAAAATTGTCATTGTGAACGACGCTTTTGAAATCTTGCACCACATCGTCTACAGTACGTAGCTCTCTCCCGAATAGTAGGTAAGCAGGAGTGTGACCTGTAGTATCACAGACAGTTGTATTCATGGCAAAACGTATGACTGGGAGTTTGGAATACCAACTAGAATGATCGTCTCCAACAAGTATTGCAAGTCGGGGTTTGAGGTCTCTGTTTTTTCGCTCTACTGGATTAGATTGTGGTGAATAAACTGGTATGAAGTTTTGACTTATATTTAAAGTAAAGCAAATCTGTTGAAGAACAGCACTGACAAACTGCGTTCCATTGTCACTGATAATTCGTCTTGGTATGCCATGACGCATGAAAACTTCTTCTATCAGAGTTGTTGCACATTGACGAGCACTGGCTTGAGAAAGGGCAAATAATTCAACCCACTTCGTGGCACAATCCTCGACAATGAATATCCATTGTTTACCTGTGTCAGTTTGAGGCAATGGCCCAAATAAATCAATAGCAATGACTTCAAATCTCTGTGAATAGACTGGAGTTCTAAGCAAACCGGCAGGTTTTTGGTTTGTAGCCTTAAAACGAGCACATTCTGGACATTTCTTAATATTATCGGATATGTACTTTCTCATGCCTGTCCAATAATATCGTCTGGCGATTTTCTGGAATGTTCCCTCTTCTCCATAATGTCCAGCCATCGGATCATTATGATGTCTTTCCATTATCAATTCACGTTCAGCAGTTGGAATGACTAACTGAGCTTCTGCAGAATAAGCATCAGGAACATAACGATACAAAACACCTTGATTCATCAAAAATCCACGTTCAGTCCAGTTTGCATATTCTTCAGTTTTTAGAGGGGATTCAAAAACTGTCGATGATTTTCTTTAAATTATCATCTTTAAGCTGCGCCTCACGCATGTCCTTACAACTTCGTGTAGGCATATCAGCTATCGTGATATTATTTTCTTCGCAAAAGGATTCTTCTTCTTGAGTAACTGGGCGAGATAACATGTCTGCAACGACATTTGCTTTACCAGGAATATACTGTACTTTCAAGTTGAAAGACTGGATTTCAAGTGCCCATCTTGCAAGTCGTCCGGTTGGAGATTTGAGGTTTAGAAGCCATTTCAGAGGTTGGTGGTCGGATGCCACGGTTATTTCTGTTCCTTCAATATAACCACGAAATTTCTTCAAAGCCCATACCACAGCAAGGGCCTCCCTCTCTGTGGTGGAATAATTGCGTTCTGCTGGGGTTAGCAGTCGACTAGCGTATTCTATAGGATGTTCATCAGATCCTTCTCCTTGAAGTAAAACTGCTCCAAGGGCATAATTGCTAGCATCTGTTCGAATAATATATGGCTTAGTACCATCTGCTTGCTTTAACACAGGAGGTGTTGTAAGACTGTTTTTAAGGGTTTGAAATGCATTTTGTTGGTCAAATTCCCACTGCCACTTGACTTTCTTCTTTGTAAGATAACTTAGTGGACGTGAAATCTTCGCAAAATCTTGAATATATCTTCGAAACCACGAACAAGTTTGCAGAAAAGATTGTAGTTCTTTGACGTTTTTAGGGGGTGGAATATCCAGTATAGACGCAACTTTTTCTGGATCAACTTCTATTCCTTTTTGTGTAATGCAAAATCCAAGATATTTAACTCGAGAAGAGGCAAAATGGCATTTTCTCTATTTGCTTTAAGTTTGAAATGTAAGAGTCTTTCAAAAATAGTTTTAAGATCAAAAATGTGTTTTTCAAAAGTTTCTGACAAAAAAAATTATATCATCTAGATAAGGTAGTGCTAGAATGTCTTCCAGACCATTACAAAAACGGTTCATCAGTCTTTGAAACGTAGCAGGTGCGTTGCGCAAACCATATGGCATTCGTAAGAAACGGTAAGTGCCAAAAGGACATACAAATGCTGTCTTGTCTTGATCTTCAACATGCACCTTAACTTGATGGTATCCTGCTCGCAGATCAAGTGTAGACATGAAAGGAGTGAGTTTTGCTTGATGTAACAAGTCATCCATTCTAGGAAGAGGATAGGTATCTGCGACTGTAATTTCATTCAATTTCCTGTAATCAATACAGAGGCGAAATGTTCCATTTGGTTTTGGTATAAGTACCACTGCGGAAGCATACGGGGATTCACATTCTTCAATTATGCCTTCTGAGAGAAGTCTATCGATTTCTTGTTTTAATATTTCCTTCTTGGAAGGATTCATCCTATAAGGTGGCACTGCAACTGGAAGATGGTTTCTTGTATTTATACGATGTTCAATAAATGGTGTAGGCTCTCCCCCTAGTTGAAAGCATTCTTCATACTTTTCCAATAGTGAATTTAGTTCTTCCCGTTGTGGAAGTGAAAGGTGAGTACCTTCATTTTTCCGAAGTTGACAAAGATGTGGTTTAGGGTCAACAGTGAGCAGAGCATTGATATTAGGAGGCGCTTTCACAAAATTATATTTTCTGTGAGACGTTTCAGTGAAGTACCATTGTTTTCTTTGGAGATCTAAGACTATCCCTGCAGCTGTTAAAAAGTCTATGCCTAGAAGGGTTCTGTTACCTCTAGCATTTTTCAAAATTAAAAGTTCCGTGGGAATGACTTTTCCTTGAATACTAATGTCTACAGAAGTTGTCAGTATTTCTGTGGTTTGAGTACGACCGTCAGCAAGAGTCATCTGCATGGTTTTCTCTTCAAAATTCAATCCTTTTTGTTTAAGTAAATGGTATAATTTTTCACCAGCCACTGAATGTGTAGCACCAGTATAAGCACAAACTGCTGCTTCTGTATTACAAATGGAAATTTGGATTATACTAATGGGCTTACTTTCACTAGAAAAACTATAAAAGTTTGATTGATTCAGACTTGATGACAAGGCATCATCGTTTTGTCGAACTGGGTTGCAAGTGTGGCATCTTGATCGAATGATTCCAGGAGCACCACATCCATAGCAAGATACAGGAGTTCTGTCTTCTTTTGTATCAACGATTTTCTTTTCAGGTATTCTGTCTTTGGAAATGGGATTCCGCCTACTGTTGAATTGGTACTTTTAAAAATGTTAATTGCCTTTCGAAGAGGTCTAGAAAAATTGTTACATCAGTTGTCTTTGGATCAAAAATCGGTAATAGCTTATGGAGTTCTAACTTTGGCATATTGGAGTCTGCAGTTGTAGAATTACATTGGAGTTTTTGCAATTCAAATTGTCTTCGGTTTTCTTTTTCTCTTTCAGCCCGCAATTCGAGCTCTTTTCTATCACTAATAATGCGATTTAAGCATTCACACGTAAATTCTGCATCATATCCTTCACTTTTTAAGATTGCGTCTTTTATGTCAAGAATTTTAAAATTGTCTTGTATTGATATGTCTAGCGTTTCCGCCAATTCAAGGAGGTCCTGCCTGCGACTTTTTGCTAAATAGGCCATCGTGAAATGTCACTTCAAATTAATTACAAATTTATATTCTTTGAACTTTAAATTTAATTAAACAAAATGTTATTAATGAAATAATGCAGTATTATATATACCACATAAAAGTAATATCTCAATTTCTTACAATATGCAATTTGAAAAAAAAAAATTTTCATGAATCACGAAAATGAAAAAAAAAATTATTTTCGTTGTTTTCAAGCTCAATACACAATCAAAGTAAAATTACTATCAAACATTTAGCCAAAAATAAAAACTTATAAAAGCATGTTAAAAATCATCACTAATCTAAAACACAGTTGAAATACATCATACCACAAGTAAAAAGAATCATATACGTTCTCATAAATAAAAGTTCTACTTAGCCGAAACAAAATTTCCTATTAGTATTCAAAAAGAAAAGTTATTAGAACTCAGAGTTATAAATAACCTTGAACTGTCTATTTCTCCTTGTTTAAATTTATTCTCGCTTACGCAGCATAAAATATCTCATCAGTTTCATAAATGAATTATAGCTTAAAATTAATACTAGCAAGAAGAGAAAACGGAGATATATATATTCTTTTTCTTTTAAGGTGCCTGACTAGTTGCGGAGACATTTTTTGAAATTTTGCTGAAAATTTATTTTTAAACTCATTTTTGTTTAATTATAACTGAAAACTAATAAAAATAGCAAAAAAAATTTCTTTCAATGTATTTTTTTTAAATATGGCCAATTTTAGGTTTAAATTAGACGTTATTTGTACGTTACGTTAAACATAGTAAAATAAATTCTAATGCATAATATTTTAAAAAACCCACATAATTTTACTCAAAAAACAGTTACTAATGAATTGACCTAATATCTTTGAAAAATTTTAATTTGTTACTGAACTAGAAGTCAAAAAGTGCACGCAATGCAAATATTTCAAAATTTCACATTTATCACACAGAAAAAAAAATCATAAAAAAGGTAAATATGCTGTTTTTTCTTAATCCCTAGGTCACAGCATACATACTATAATAATGCACAATTACACAAAATTACAGACAATTATCTACATAACTTTTTGAGATATCATGCTTACCGTGTTGTAAAATATCAAAAATCTGTTTCAGAGAAAATGCATTTAAAGATTTAAAATTCAAAATTTAAAAAACTATACTGCTAAAAAAAACCTAAAACCTCTCTATATCAAAAGAACAAACATTTTCAAAGCAATTATGAATATTATATACTTTCTTCAAACTTCTATCTTTTAATATTTTTAACAATTTTATAGTGTCAAAAAGCTTTTTCTTAAAGTCTAAGTACACAGTTTACGAAATACAGATTAGACGTATAAAAAGCACTTTAAAAAACCTTATTGCATTAAAAATAAAAACATTTTTTACATAGAAAAACAAATATATATTATTCCATATTATTTTAGAAGTTAAGAATTATATCATACAAAATATATTTGTGTTGTTTTACCAGTAAACATTCACGAAAAAACTCTTGAAAAATATTGTTTATCACAAAAGTTATCATAAATTATATATATATATATATATATATATATATATATATATATATATATATATATATATATATATATATATATATATATATATATATATATATAGAATAAAAATCCTGCAAAGGAAGTACTTTAAAACCCTCCATATGAATATACTAAGCCTTCTGTTTTTTCATCCTTAGTACTTTTTGTTTTCCTAGCTGCTTTTCTTTTTTTCGAGACAATTTCGCAATCGGTAAAGAATGTCTTAAAGATGTTGAAATCCGTTGTTTATCAAATTTAAGTAACTCTTGAGCAACACTTTCAGGAAGGGAACCATTTACATTTCGAATTACTGATAATATACCAGCATAACCAGAATTATAAAGTATTAGAGCTAATAATGCACCCAAACGAAATGTTTCCAGTCCAATAAATATATTTTTGGGAACAATATTCCACAAAATGTTGTTATAACTTTCATTGCACTTCTGTGTCTTACCATGAAGACATTTTTTTTCAACAAAGTTTCATTACACAGTTTTAGATATGTCGGCTTTATTTGGTTTATAATTTTATTAGGAAGTCCTTGCTCAATTTCTTTGAGGGGACTCCCAGCTGCTTTTGCCCTTTGGTAACGACACCAACTCTCAGATCCTTCAGGACACTGTCCATGCAATGAATTGTTTTTCCAGATACACAGTGAAAAAAATGCAGCTATTACACTACTCATCATCTTTTGTAGATTACCTACATTGCTTCGAATAGCTATTCCATAATAGTTCTGAATTCTGTCGATTAATTTATCAGTTAATTTATTTTTCCTCCCAAACCTTTCGTCGTTTTTTTTTTTTAATTGACGCAACCGCCCCCCTACACGTTTCTGTACATGACCTATACACTCGAGTTTGGTTACTGTATTAATTCCATAAAAGTTTTTAACAGATTCATATCCTTTTGAGTCCCCATCTCCGTAATATTCATTGTACTGTACATTCCTCACATTTAAACTCTCAAATATACGGTAGGCTCCAACAACCTCCATGTTCCCCGCGGAACCTTTATAGTTCTAACATACATGTTTCGATGATTGGCTATTGCCTTTCGCGCATATGTGGCAATATTGTGTCATAACTTCAATGTCTAAAATTTTACCGGTGTCAACTGATATAGCACTTACACACCCATTCAAAGATGAGTAGCCTCTGCGTTGCCAAGTACCATCAATGGATATTCCACATTTTGTGAAACTATTTGAGCCTTTGATTTCACTCAATGCAGCGTTGATGTTTTCTTGAGCAACGCGTTCAGCTGCTTTCAACAGTTTTCTTTCTTGATTGCGGAAAGCAAGTTTTGACAGGAAAGGTAAACCGAGGAAAGCACATAACTTTTTGCCAGCTGAAAATCCTTTCCCGATTATCCTTAGCCCCCAAACAATTGAAGAGTTTATAAGACAAGAACCTTTCATCTTCTCTGTCGTAGGGAAACCTTTAAAGAAGGAGCAGTTTTTGCACTTTAGGTTCATATGTGAGCATAATCCACTGACAGAATCTTCTATAAGTCCCAAGCCCTGAGAATAACAATCAGGACAACAAACTATGGCAAAAAATGAAATCAAAGTTGTCCAGCTGAAAATCATATTGTCTTTAGAAGTTTCAAACAATCTTTCTGAGAAAATTTCCAAACTTGTATGGCTTGATTCCAACTTTTTGGCACTAGCGGATTCAGTAGAATTGAGCTCAGATGTTTCATCATTCTCATTAATAGTGGCACGAATGGTATAACGATTTCCAGTAAATCGGCGCTTCTTAGACCTTCCAGATCTTGATTTAGCCATAATTAATCAATATTTTGTCTTAAGAAAGACAGTTTTTTTCATAAAATATATCAAAATAATAAATTAAACGAGGAGCGAAGAATCGAGTAGCTAGAACATAAACAAATCGAAAAATGACAACAAACCTGTAAAGTTGTCGCCAAATTTTACTAAAACTATTAAATAATTTTTAAAAAAATATAACCATATTCAGTTTTAATGTTACCAAAATTAATATTTTATAAATAAATTCAATAAAATTCCAAAAAAAGAGTAAAAATCTTTCAAATTCAAAGTACTTCCGGTTTCGATTTCTGACTTCCGGTTCGTTTTTGTTGTTCTCACTTGACATAAAAACTGCTATAACTTCGTAAATAATTAGATACAAGCAAAAGTAAGATACTTTTAGAAAGAAGAAAATTCAAATATTAAAAATATCAAATAAAATTTTTTTGTCATGTTCATCAAAATTGATGATTTTACACTAGTCAGGCACCTTAAACCACTAAATATATTATTTAACTGAGACAAATCTTTCAACATATAATGCACATTTTACACTTAAAATTATACACATAAATGAATATTTTTTTTTTTTTAAAATAGCATATAACAATACAAAAATTTTCCAGCTTAAATGCTTTCGAACAAGAATTGTAATCATTCAAAGAAAATAATACACATAAATACATATATATTGTTACGAATTTAGTCTTATTCTAATTGTTTCTACTCATTTGTGTTCATTTCTACAGTTTAATTTGTCGTATCTAATGTGATTTCAACCCTGTTTACCTGTAATATCATTTCCACTGCATTGCACGGCCCCCATGCTTTAACATTGGTTTAGAAGGTAAACTCGCCAAATATTGCAGCTAGCGCCAAGTTGGCGACGGATTTGGCGACTTAATTTTTGGCGCCAAATGTGGGCGATAAGCTTGGCGACCATGGCAACCCTGCTCCTAATAACCCTGTCTGGCAACCCTATCGCGGTATTGTAACCCTATTGTATTGAATGTATTACTGTATTGAGCTTTTCTCGTACGCTCCGGATTTTTCTAGACCTTTCTATTTCTAGATTATTCTGGCAAGTGCAAGAGGTTTCTGACCGAAAGGTATAAAAGGGCCCGGGCCGGCTAGTCAGTCAGTGAGATCTCAGCTTTCATGCAAGTGATACCTCTCTGCTTGAGAGAGAGAGAGCCGATTGCATAGTGCGTGTGTTATTGCTTTTATTGAGTTATTATTTTTGTGCTGAGTGTTTACTATTGCTTTTGTTAGTGTATAACATCTGTGTTATCAGTATTTTCATTGATTGTACGTGACTTTCTCGAACTGTTCTACAATTTGTGGAGGACTGTTTTGGCCAAGAATAAAATTGTTTTGGATCCCGCTCTTCGGCTTCAATCATTTCGAACCCCCGAAAACGCAACAATTGGTGTCAGAAGTGGGATTGAATGCCAACAACAAGAGCGATGGAGGCCCAGTTCCAGACTCTTCTAGAAAAATTGACTGAAATGAAATCGGACTTGACCAGCATGAATGCCAATATGGGCGAAATGAAATCGGAGTTGACCGCCAGCATGAATGCCAATATGGACGAGTTGAATAACAAACTGACCGCGAACAAGGAAGAGTTGAAAAGTGATTTGAAGGGCATTGGCGACAAATTGACGACTATGGACAAGAAATTTGAAGAAATGGAAGGAAGAATCGAGTCGGTGGAAAATAAATTCGAAAACAAATTTGTGGATATAGAGAACAAATTTGAAAATAAATTCGAAGATATGGAGAGCAAACTAGAGAAATTGAAGCAGAAAGTCATGACTGGTCAAGGGGATGAATTTAAGTTTCAAGCTCCTTATTCCAAGCCTTCCATCAAGCTTTCTACATATGACGGAAAGTCCTCTTGGCAGGTGTATAAGACCCAATTCTCCATAGTGGCGGATGCAAACCAGTGGGACTCCCAGACCAAGGCCTGCCAGTCAGCTGCTTCTCTTCGAGCCGACGCTGCTGACATTTTGCAAACTTTGCCGGAAACACAGCGGCTGGATATCGACGCTCTCGTTAATGCTCTGGAGTTACGCTTCGGAGAGAAATGTGTGAAGGATTACAGCAGACTCCAGCTGAAGTCACGGCAGCAGAAAGTGTCCGAAACTCTCCAAGAACTGGCGACGGACGTCGAGGCTTTCTCACTTGGCGTTTTCTGACTGTCCGACTGAAGTAAGAGAAGTCCTGGCGCTGCAACACTTCATCGACGGGGTGCGTGATCCGGAAATCCAGAAAGCTCTCCGAATGGCGGATCTCAAGGACTTAAAGGGCCCTAGTGTTTGCTATGAAATTCGAGGCAGCCCAGCAAGCAACACGAAAGGACAGACACCCCATACGAGCCGTCAACGAATCGGACACGTCGAACTCAAGTGTGGAGCGGTTAGAGCGACAGATGAGAAGCTTCATGAATAGAGTTGAGTCTTTGATGTCCCAGAAAGCAGACGGGAAGAAGACCCTTAAATGCTGGACCTGCGGTCGAGAAGGGCATCTGCAGAGAAGCTGCCGGGCACGCCAAGGCGCTGAAACTAATAGCGCCTCCCAGAAAGGAGGTGTCGGAAAACTAATTAATGGCCATCTCGTGGGGCGGATGTTGCCAGATTTTTGGAAAGCCCCACTTTCCAGTGTGTCAAATTTCGACAAAGAGTACCGGTGAGAATGGAATTTTATAATGGGACATGTTAACGAGCTTCCCTGCAACATGATCATCGATACAGGAGCCAATGTGTCTATCATTCGGAACGATCTGGCTCAGAAATTAAAAGAGAAACTTATCTGGACCCCGCCCCGCGTGGTGCTACAGACCGTGACGGGGAAAAGATTGATATTCACGGAAAATTAAAAGTCAAGATCCAGTTTGGAGACACTACCTACCAACATGCTGTGTATGTCGCAGATATTGCAGACCCTTTCATTCTTGGACTGGACTTTCTAAAGGAGCATGGTTTCACTCTAGACTTCAACAAGAACGAATTACGTTCCATACACGAAGAAGTCACTATATTCAAAATTGAACACAGGACAGAATCTATTCGACAGGTAACCGCTAACGAGAATATTACCATTCCCCCAAGGACTGAAATCATAGTACCTGGATACATCGGTAACGATGTGAGTTTCAACTCTGGCCTAATTGGATCTGCGGAAAATAAAGCGAATGGATTGCTAATAGCTTCGACGCTAGTGGACCTTTCCAGAAAAACTATCCCGGTAAGAATTTGCAACGTAACTGAAAAACCTAGAGTGTTCCAGAAAGGTGAAGTGTTGGCAACCTGCAGTCCAGTAACGTGTGTCTGCAAAAGTTCGAGCTTGCTCCTATCCAACTCGCCTCAACAGTTGACTCCCGACCTTCTAGAAAATGCTGAATTGTCCCCCGAACAGAAAAGCTCCGCAGAAAGACTGTTCCAAGAATTTGAAGACGTGTTTTCTAGAAACAGTAGCGATATTGGCCATACTACAGTGACACAACACAGAATTGATACAGCAGACCATCCGCCGATTAAACAGCACCCAAGACGCTTGCCGTTTGCTAAACAGGAAGAGGTCGGAACACTACTACGATAGATGCAGGAAAATGACATCATAGAACCGTCTTCGAGTCCGTGGGCATCTCCAATCGTCTTGGTTCGTAAGAAAGATGGCTCCACAAGATTTTGCGTGGACTATCGAAAACTTAACGACGTCACCAAGAAGGACAGCTACCCTCTTCCAAGGATAGATGACACCCTGGATACCCTTTCCGGTCATAAATGGTTCTCGACTTTAGATTTAAAGAGCGGATACTGGCAAGTGGAGATCCATCCCGAAGATAGAGAAAAACAGCATTCACTTCCGGCCAAGGACTATGGCAGTTCAAAGTCATGCCGTTCGGGCTCTGCAATGCGCCAGCTACTTTCGAGCGCCTGATGGAGACCGTGCTAAAGGGTCTGACTTTTGAAGCTTGCCTTATTTACCTGGATGACGTCATAATAGGAGGGCGTACGTTTGAAGAACATCTTCAAAATATCCGGAAGGTGTTATCAAAATTAAGCGACGCTAACTTGAAGCTAAACCCTTCGAAATGCAAGTTCTTCCAGAAAGAAGTCAATTATCTGGGACACATCATCTCTGCAGAAGGTGTTCGTACGGACCCCGAAAAAGTGTCCGCCGTAAAGAATTGGAAACGCCCTGAAAACCTCCGTGAGCTGCGAAGCTTCCTGGGACTATGTACTTATTACCGAAAGTTTGTGAAAGGGTTCTCTAACATCGCAAGACCCTTGCACAAGCTAACAGAAAGTAAACAAAAGTTTCAGTGGACAAAAGAATGTGAAGATTCCTTCCTCCAGCTTAAAGAAGCTTTGACGTCTTCACCGATCTTAATATATCCACAACCGGACAAGCCATTTATCTCGGACACTGATGCCAGTAATGAGAGTGTCGGAGCAGTATTATCTCAGGAAATAGATGGCCAGGAACGAGTCGTAGCTTATTGAGTAAGTGTTTATCGAAACCGGAAAGAAATTATTGTGTCACTCGAAAAGAGCTACTGGCTATTGTGAAAGCCATCGAGCATTTCCATCACTATCTCTATGGCCAAAAAATTTCTTCTACGTACCGATCATGCCTCTTTAACCTGGCTAATGAATTTTAGAAATACTGAAGGCCAGGTAGCCAGATGGATACAACGGCTCAACGAGTATTACTTTGACATCAGACATCGTAAAGGCTCCTCGCATGGAAATGCTGATGCCCTTTCAAGAAGACCATGCCCAGAAAATTGTCGTCATTGTTCCAGAGTAGAGACCAAATATGACTATGCTATACGCCAGATAACAACTTCAACAGCGACGCCACCCGATCCCTGGGTGACGAGAAAGTTCGAGAAGACCAGATGGCGGATCCTGATATTAAACCCTTATAGAGTTTATGGAGTCCTCCAGCAATAAAACCAAGTTGGCAGGACATCTCGGCTTATAGTCCTACAACTAAGCAGTATTGGGCCCTCTGGAATTCTCTACATCTCAGGAATGGTGTTCTATACCGAAAATTCGAATCAGAGGACGGAAAGACATTCAGGTGGCAATTAGTACTTCCTCGATCTCGTATCCCAGAGGTACTCAAAGAATTGCATGGCAGCCCAACAGGAGGTCATTTCGGCGTCATGAAAACTTTGCACCGAGTTCGAGAGCGATTCTGCTGGGGTAAAGTGAGAGCTGACGTGGAACAGTGGTGCAAGTCCTGTGATGCCTGTTCAGCTCGGAAGGGGCCAAAGATACGTAGCCGAGGGAAGCTGCATCGCTACAATGTTGAAGCACCCTTCGAACGTATCGCTTTCGATATCCTGGGACCTCTGCCAAGGACTGCGTCTGGTAATAAGTACCTACTTGTTGTCATGGACTATTTCACGAAATGGCCCGAAGTGTACCCCATTCCGGATCAGGAAGCCCCCACCGTAGCGGAGGCTGTAGTGCAGCACTGGATATCGAGATATGGGGTACCTCTTCAACTTCATTCCGATCAGGGAAGAAATTTCGTCTCTGCGGTATTGAAGGGGATCTGTGAACTACTCGGAATTGACAAGACCAAGACCACACCTTTGCACCCACAGTCAGATGGCATGGTGGAGAGGTTTAATCGTACCATCCTGAATAACCTCTCACTGATGGTCTCCAAGAACCAACAAGACTGGGACCAGAAAGTTCCTCTCTTTCTGCTAGCGTACCGCAGCGCCGTTCACGAGACTACCGGATATTCACCATCCCAGATGTTTTTTGGCCGAGATCTTCGTCTCCCTTGTGACCTGCTATTTGGTCGCCCTCCGGATACACCTTCATCGCCTGAGGAGTACGTGCAGAATCTCCAGGCACGTTTTGAAGATGTACACAATTTGGCTCGAGAACGGATCAACCTGAGGACGGAGAAGATGAAGACTCGGTACGACACAAAATCCACAGGACATCAATTCAAGGAAGGTGACAAGGTGTGGTTCTACAACCCGACTCGACGCAAAGGACTTTCTCCTAAGCTACAATCGCATTGGGACGGTCCTTATACAATTTTAAAGATAATAAACAACGTCGTAATCCGGATCCGTAAGTCAACGAATTCGAAGCCTAGAGTCGTTCATTACGACAGGCTTGCCCCATATTATGGCCATAATTCTTAGTGTGTCAATTATTGTGTAATTTATTTTGACCATGGTCTTGTATAAATAAGTTACTGTGTAAATAATCTTGTAAATAATTTTGTTTGTTGTTTTGTAAGTGTTTATTTTCTACTATGCATTACGTGTTTATTTTGTACTATGCATTAGGTGTTTATTTTGTACTATGTATTACATGTTTATTATTGCATATTCATTTAATTGTTTTTAATCAATTGCTTTATTATTATGTTAACGTCTGATGAAGGGTTGTACTGCCCGGGACGTGCAGTTCTTGAGAGGGGGGCAATGTTACGAATTTAGTCTTATTCTAATTGTTTCTACTCATTTGTGTTCATTTCTACAGTTTAATTTGTCGTATCTAATGTGATTTCAACCCTGTTTACCTGTAATATCATTTCCACTGCATTGCACGGCCCCCATGCTTTAACATTGGTTTAGAAGGTAAACTCGCCAAATATTGCAGCTAGCGCCAAGTTGGCGACGGATTTGGCGACTTAATTTTTGGCGCCAAATGTGGGCGATAAGCTTGGCGACCATGGCAACCCCTGCTCCTAATAACCCTGTCTGGCAACCCTATCACGGTATTGTAACCCTATTGTATTGAATGTATTACTGTATTGAGCTTTTCTCGTACGCTCCGGATTTTCTAGACCTTTCTATTTCTAGATTATTCTGGCAAGTGCAAGAGGTTTCTGACCGAAAGGTATAAAAGGGCCCGGGCCGGCTAGTCAGTCAGTGAGATCTCAGCTTTCATGCAAGTGATACCTCTCTGCTTGAGAGAGAGAGAGCCGATTGCATAGTGCGTGTGTTATTGCTTTTATTGAGTTATTATTTTTGTGCTGAGTGTTTACTATTGCTTTTGTTAGTGTATAACATCTGTGTTATCAGTATTTTCATTGATTGTACGTGACTTTCTCGAACTGTTCTACAATTTGTGGAGGACTGTTTTGGCCAAGAATAAAATTGTTTTGGATCCCGCTCTTCGGCTTCAATCATTTCGAACCCCCGAAAACGCAACAATATATTTGGTTTTGTGTTCTCACTTAAGATTTTAAGTAAACAACGTTATACTTATTAGTTTAAACAATACAGGAAGTATATTTTAAATACACATTGAATATAATTTAACTGTATATTATGCTGTTTAGCAAATTACACAATTACATTTCTTGAAATAAGAAAAAAGATTTCTTAATTTAATTCGAACAGGACGTTCTAAATTTAAATCAGTAAAGAATGTTCTCTATGTTAGAACAATGAAGTCAATTTTTAAGAAATTAAAACTTATACAATTCTTTAGGATATTAAATCCAATTTGCATTTGGGCATGCAATGGTTAATTTAGTATTATAAGGTATAATACTTAAAAGAAAATTCAAAGTAAAAACTTTACTTGTTCTTCAGGTGAAGATAAATCCAACGATTTTTTGTTAAACTTGCTCATTCTACAGGTGAGAACGGAACAATAGCGGTTAACCTGAAAATTAATAGCGAGCAACAGCCAAGCCTCTTTAACTATAGAAACACATTGGGCGTCAAATTATAAGGGGTGTGACCCAATGTAATAAAGGGACACGCGGGGAAGGGGTTCTTAATTAAGTCCACTAGTTAATTAAACACGTTTATTAGACAAAACAAACATTTACATACATAACTAGAGAACTAACAGTTACAATAGAATTGCAAGGGGTCGGAGCGCATGCTCGTACGTCCTTACAGTTCCGAAGCTTGGCCATTACTGAAGATTGTTCTAGCCGCTAGAGGGCGCGATAGTCTTTCTACTGTTCATATGAGAAGAGTTTAAACTACGGGGGGTTACAACATGTCTTTTTTCTCCCTTCCGCTAACATGAAGTATACTAAAAAAAGTATCTCTTTCGTCGCGGGGATTACAGCAAATTAAAATGTTTTTTTGATTTGGTAATTGGATCTAAGAAATCTAATAAGCGATCAAAGTTTTGATTTTGAATGATGTTAGATCGGCAATTTGAAAATCGCTTAAAAATTGGATTTAAAAAAAAAATGTAAAGCTAATTTTGTGAAATTCTACGTTAATGGCGTCAGTCTACCTTTGGGTCCCCTAGAAGTCTTGGCCCCCCCGTAGTGCGGGGGTGTACGTTACGCCACTGGGACAAACACTGCTGAATCGTGTAGTGATGACGGGAGTGTCGCTGAACAGCGAACGAAAAGAGAAGGCGTTGACACAGAAAGTGTCCATAATGTGATACCATCTGCTGGAAAATGAGTAAAATAAAAGATGATCCACACAAAAGATGTGGAAAAGGAGAATAATTGACATGGAATTAAACTACCACGCAAGTCCGATTCAAAAATGTATTATTGGTTTGAAATGTATATTTCAAGGCCCGGCGGGATGTTGGCGAGCTCGGCTTTGTTAAGATCGCCAAGATGCCAAAAAGGTTACTTGGAAAAGC
The DNA here is from genome assembly GCA_019973935.1 of Trichonephila clavipes. Classification (NCBI taxonomy): domain Eukaryota; kingdom Metazoa; phylum Arthropoda; class Arachnida; order Araneae; family Nephilidae; genus Trichonephila; species Trichonephila clavipes. Next base: position 917,840 of record BMAU01021221.1, on the reverse strand, counting down.
CTCACTAGAGGCATTCCACTTATTGTTGTGTAGGAGAGAGGGTCGCTTTTTTTTCGTAATCAGCGGAACCAAACGTCCCCATAATAAATATTGGATTGAAAACGCATCTTAGTCGTTCTTGAATTTTCATTTTCGTACACCCCACTCCTATCGCCACAATTGTCCTTTGTAAACATTAAAGAATTGTTAGCTAAAGCTCCAATTTTAAAAGTTTTTAGTGTTAATGATGAAATAGTAATGCAATGTGATAGTTCAAAAGATGGACTAGAATCCTGTTTAATCCAAAAAGGTCAACCGGTATCATTTGTCTCACGCAGTTTAACAAACAGTGAGAAAAATTATGCACAGATTGAGAAAGAATTATTGGCAATTGTTTTCTCATTTGAGAAATACCATAATTTTGTAAAGTTGTTGTACAGAGTGTTCATAAGCCCTTAATGGCAATTGTTAAGAAATCTATGCATAAAATATCTTCTAGAATACAAAGAATGATTTTAAAATTATTAAAGTATGGTTTTGAAATAAATTATGTACCAGTTAATCAAATGTTTATCGCTGATACATTATCACGAGCCTTTCCTGTTAGTGAAACTGTAAGGGATGATCCTGAAATGTTAAATATTGTGCATACTATTTCAAAACATTTACCTATGAGTGAAAAGAGACATGTGCAATTTAAAAAAGAAACTGAATTAGATCTAGAATTACAAATTGTTGTTAAATATATCAAAGAGGGTTGACCTAAATCTTACAAATATGTAGACAATAGTGTAAAAACATATTATAATATTAAAAATAACATTTATATTCAAGAAGGGTTGTTATTTAGCAATTAAAAACTAATTGTACCTTATAGTTTGAGAAAAGATATGCTACAACTAATTCATGAAGCTCACTTTGGGATAGAGAAATGCAAGAAAAGAGCTAGAGAAATAATGTATTAGCCAGGAATGAACTCTGACATAGAAACATTAGTATCACAATGTGTAATATGTGAGAAATTTAAAAAAACTAATAGTAAAGAGCCATTAAAACGTCATACAATTCCCTATAGACCCTTTGAAAAGATAGGAGTAGATATAATGGATTTGGGTAATACAAGTTATCTAGTTGTAATAGACTATTATTCAAAATGGATTGAAATTGCTGAACTTATAAATAAGAGTGCAGATGAGGTAATAATTAAACTTAAAACAATTTTCTCTAGACTTGGTGTTCCAAATATTGTAGTATCAGATAATATATCATTTAATAGTTATATTTATAAAAAGTTTGCAAATGATTGAGATTTTGATTATGCATTCATTAGTTCTCATTACTCCCCAAGTAATGGAATGGTTCAAAAAGCAGTAGGAATTTCTAAAAGTAGTATGAAAAAGGCAAGGGAAGATAGACGAGATTATTTAGTAGGTTTAATGGAGTATAGAAACACCCCAATATATCAGGTCTTGACCTATCTCCAGCTCAAATTATCTTTAATCGTAGATTAAAAACAAAATTACCAATCTCGAATAAATTGTTAAATTCTGAATTATTTAATAACATTCGAGAAAAGTTAATAAAAAGGCAAAACGTTCAAACGATACATTATGATAAAACTGCTCATCCATTATCTGAACTTGAGCCAGAAGATAATGTCAGAATACTAAATTTTAAAAACAAAACTTGGGAACCGGCTAAAATTGTTCCAAAGCATAAATTACATCCTAGGTCATATTTTGTTAAAAATCAGTCTGGCAATATTTTAAGACGCAATAGAAAACATATAAGAAAATCAAGCACACCCTTTAATATAGAAACAGATCCCAATGACATAAGTACTTTCAATTCTGATGCAGAAGTAATTGTAAATCCTCAAAATATACAGAACTGTAACGAGTCAGATTGTAATGTCCAAAGAAGAAGTAACCGTGTTTGTAAACCACCATCTTATTTGAATGACTATGTTATATGATTAATAACTTAAAGGGGGGATGTCATGATAACTGTAACTGTTAATGTGTACTTGCGTTAACTGTGTATTGTAACTATATATGATTGCTTGCGTTGTTGCTGTTATGAGATGACGTTGTCACCTCATGCTTATAATAAAATACTATAACGAAGAACTGTCTGAACGCTTCGAATGCAAATGTTCTGAAGAGAGCATTCTGAAACTAATAAACATAACAGTCAGAACATAATAAGTGAGGAGATGGTTTAAAATCCTTACGCTTCATCACCTTACCCATGTTTATTAAACGCTCGAATTTTTTTTACCGGGATATTAAAAAAAAGATTTTTTTCCCTATACAATCATCTTATATTTTACTGTAATCGAGTAACCATACATAGTAAAAAATGAAATTTTAGTGGGTATAATGTAAAAGAGCAAGAGCAAAATAGTACACAAAAGAAGTGTTAGGTTAGAGTTAAGCGGGAAACAAACCAAAACATATTCACGTGCCATCCTCATCACGTGGTCGTGACGTCACATGAATCAACCTCATAGAGTATAAAGGCTTGGCGAGTATTTGGCGACAAAGTCGCTTTTATATTTTGTCTATGAAAAGTGATGAAGGAAATAATTCTGAGCAAGCCCACGGTGTGCAGGGATGAATGGAAAGAGACGCAAACAAACAAATAACCCGGAGTCGCTAAATCGCGGCAAATAAGACCAAGCAGACCTTACGCTGAGTATAACTGGGCAGGGGCGTAACGTACACCCCCGCATCGCGGAGGGTTCTAGGTGACTCAAAGCCTGACCGCCGCCAAGTACCTACCCATTGTAAAATCAAACTTGGGAGGGAGGGGCCAAAACCTGACTTAGCAAAGGGGCCCAAATGTTTTCAGTTACACCACTGTAAATGGGTTTAATGGATTATTTATTAATCGCATTTTAAAACAACACAAAGGCGAAAGAGACTGACTTCGTAATTTTAAACTGTGGTCAAATGACGAGAACTACATCTAAGCTGGTACTCCATTCTTCCACACCACGCCAACGTGAGGACCTTTTGCCTATTAGTGTATAAGTTCTTCTACATGGCGGGTCTAAGAAGACAGAAACAATGTCAACCACGAGTTTGCGATCATGACCACACCGTTACTACGGGAGTTAGTAAAACAGTCTAAAACAGGGATGACGAACCAATGGCACGTGACGCAATATTTTGGGCACGCCACTGATCAAAACGGTTTGCATTTTTGTTCAAAATAACAAAAATCACTGAAGTATTACGAACAAACGCGAGTGATCGGTTAGATGTACATGGGATACGAGGCGAAGAAAGAGTTGTTGAAGAATTTATTTTCGTAATTGATTCTTTGATCAAGGAATTTTCAGCGAGATTTTCTCAGTTCAAAGAATTATCGGAAATGCTCAAGTTTACTATGTACACTGATATGTGTGACTCCATTTGATAAATTGAACTTGTCCAAATTCTATTGGTTGGAAATTGAAGAATTCGAAATGCAACTAATTTTTTCCAACCCAGTTCATTACGGATTCAAACATTTATTGAAACAAGGAAAAGGCTGGAATTGTTTGAAACAGAATGATTACCAAGCAATATAAGTAAAATTCCCAGTAACGAAATTTTGGAAACATGGAATTCGATTCCAGACACATTTAACTGTTTGAAGAAGCTGCACCATGCAGTTTTAACCATATTTTCATCTACCTACGCTGCGAATCATTATTTTCTGAGATGAATAACATCAAAGACTCGCTGAGAAACGGTTTGGCAGGTGATGTCATCTAATTTGAAACAACAGAAGTCCCACTTTAATTTGAATGACTTGTATAAATAAAACATTTACTACTATACAATACAAATTATACTTTTTCGTAGTAAATAAAGAGTTTTGAGTTGTTAATATTCGGTTTTATTATTTTCCCAATAATAAGTCGAAATTATTTGAAGAGGCACGTCTATACCTCCTTAAAAATTTCCTGAGAAAAAATGGGACGTTGATCCATAAAGTTTCGCCACCCCTGGTCTAAAATATTGGGAAAAAATTTGAGAAAGAAAATAAAGAGAATGAATGAAATTTACAAGGGACACACACGACATATACAGATAGGTAATTAGTGGATGTGATAATAAGACTGCATTTCGAAGGGCCACATTCATTCTTTCAATTTTTGTTTAATTTGAACATACATCATAGTAGGTGTTGACGATTTTTACGGAAGCTTCTATCTTTGCTGTTGATCACTTTTGGCTAGTTTTCTTTAATGGAGCTAGAACAGATCTAGCTTAGGTTCTCTTAGGGTCATTGGGAAACTGGGCTATAACAAAGCCCTCCGTCCCATATCTATAGTATCAGAGTCCTTAATAAGTTGATTATAGAAATTAAAGTTAGATAAATCAGTCCATGGATGACGCAAGCGTCTGTAGAACAGATCGAAACGAAAACGAAAATTAGATTGGACGGGTGCCAGCGAAATGAATCGCTTATACCCAAATTCGCGGAGAGAAAGTGTCAATGAGAATAAATATCTGAATACACTCCCCCGCAGGGGGGAGGATGGAGCGGCCTAACGAGAACGAAACTGAAGTACGTCACGAGGGCTAGGAATGGAAGAGCGCAAGGAAGGGGGGCTTAACAGCCCCAAAAACGCGTTCGAGGAGCACCAAAAACGCAGTGGAAATGGAAAATGCTGCGGGATTTTTTTTTTTTTTGCAGCTGGGATGAAAAATGGATGGAGACTGCAAGGAAAACTTGCAGACGGAACAGTTGTTGCATTCGAAGCAGGAGCCAGCTTATTCACTGATCCCATTTCTGATGTAGGCAAATGCATATGAATGTTGTTTAAGTGTAGCAATTAAGTATTTTTGTTGTAATTACGGCGGCTTTAAGGGCAGATTCCCTTTTGTAGTTTTGTAAGCAAAATTTATTTTAGAGTGAGGATACGTGAAAAGTGTTTGTGCTTTAATTACTGGGTTGTCGTGATTTTGAATAGAAGTAAAAACATTTCTAGAAGTTCTAGTGATGTAATTATCTATTGGCTCCATGTGTAAATCGTGATGTATGACACTATTTCTAACGTACCAAGGTGCGTTAGCAATAATTCTAAGAATTTTATTTTGGATAACTTGAATGCGTTTTGTGTGGGTCGGGGCCCCCCAAATGAGGGACCCATACGAGAACAGATCGAACGGAAATTAGAATTTTCAGGTGCCAACGCCGAAGGCGTTTATACCTAGTATGAGAAGAATAGGAAATCCATGATGAAATAATAAAAAATCAACAAACCCTCAAAAGAGGGGGAATGAACGAGATGCCTGCTACGCCAACCGAACGAGCTGAGTGAACTACCCAGAAACAGGTTGGTGACGTAGTGGCTTGAATGAAGGGAAGGACCAGGAAGGAATCCATCGCCAAAAGATGTACATGGAGGGGAGGTGACAGTCAGAACTGACCCTGTTTTGATTAGCAGTAGAGCGTTTGATGTTGTAGATGTTTGAATTTAATGTTTATTTGTTGAGTTACGGCGGTTTGAGCGGTAGCTGCCATTTTGCCGTGGCATAGGCGTATTTCAATTTAGGATGTGGATACGTGAACAATGTTTGTGCTCGAATAATTGGGTTGTCGTGATTTTCTATAGTTCTGAAAACATTCCTAGCTAACTTAGTGATGTAACTAGAAATCTCGGCTCCATATGTAGGTCGAAGTGAATAACATCATTTCTAACGTACCAAGGTGCGTTAGTAATGAGTCGGAGAATTTTGTTTTGAATAACTTGGATTTTTTTCATGTGGGTGGCAGCCGCTGCTCCCCAGACAGGAGAAGCGTAAGTTATAATTGGGCGCAGAACTTGCTTGTATAAAATGACTTTCTTTTCAAGGGAAAGTGGAGAATTCCTCCCAACGAGGGAGATATCTAAATGAATTCTCCCCCAGAACTTTTCTGAGAGATAGTCGATATGCTTTTTGTATGTTAAGCGGCTATCCATGTGTAGACCCAAGTAACGAACTACCGAGACCCACTGTATGTTGTCTTCAAAAAGAGTGAGTTGAAAAGGGGGGGGGGTCAATAACTCCCCATTTTCTGAATATAATTGCTTGAGACTTGTCAACATTAATTGCAATTCTCCAATGTGTGAGCCAATCTTGTAACTTGTCAAGATAGTTTTGCATGTTTTTAAGTGTGTATTTGAGCTGGGTACCTTGCGTAAGCATGGCGGAATCATCCGCGAACAGGCAAGTACTGACGGTGGGGTGTTCTGGGAAGTCGTGTGTGTAAATGTTGTATAAACTGGGGGACAGGGAACTACCCTGGGGGGTTCCACTTTGAATAAGTCCATTAGTAGAAAATGTGTTATTTACACGGACCTTGAAGGTCCTGTTGTGTAAATAATTGTGAATAATTTTAATTAAATATCCAGGGAATTTTTGAGTTTGATAAGTTTGTATGTGAGGTCATGCCACATCTTGTCGAATGCTCTCTTAACATCTAGGAAAACACCGACAGTGTAGAATTTGTTAGCGAATCCTTCATTTATAATATTCGTAACTCGTATAAGTTGGTGTAGCGTTGAATGGCCCTCCCGGAACCCGCATTGTTCCGGGGGAATGCAATCTATGGCTTTGCAGTGTGTTTGAATTCTTTTTAAGATTATTCTTTCGAAAACCTTAGCAGTGGTACTTAATAAAGAAATCGGCCTATAATTTTGACTAAATTTGTGGTCCTGATTTGGCTTTGGCAACATAACTACGTTTGCTTGCTTCCACTGTGTCGGAAAGTGATTTTTAATGAGGCATTGATTGTAGATTTTTGTTAAATGTGTAATAGCATTTAAAGTTAAATATTTGAGTGCAATATTTGGGATATGGTCGGGACCCGCAGCTTTACGGTTCTGCAATCTTTTAATAATGCCTCGGACTTCGATAGGGGAAGTGAGGGGAGGTGTGAGTGTTGTGAAGTTGTCGAAGTAGTTACAAACTACATTTTCGACTTCTTCGATCTTGTCGTCACTGTAGGGTTCAACATTTTCCTGAAAAGTGACTTCAAGTGTGTCTTTAAAAGCCTCCGCTTTTTCGAAATCAGAATAAGCCATTCCTCCTGGACCATGGAGGGGGTGAGTGACCGTAGCTCTTTTAGTGATTTTCCTATGTAAATTGTACAAGGAATTATCATGTGGGTTTAAAGTTAAAAGAAGATCTTTCCAGGTCCTGTTTTTATGTGCTTCGATTTCTTTCCTGATCTGTCTAATGAGAGCGTTAACTTCGCGTTTGTATGGTTGATATCTGGTGTTATTCCAGAGTTTCCTGAATCTATTTTTTGCTCTGATAAGCTCTCGTATGTTTTCAGGAAGGTGGAGGTGAGGTGTGTTGATTACTCTAGTGGACGTGGAAGCAGCGATCGCATTCGTAATTACGTCGGTGAAATTTTGAACGGCCGTGTCCAAATTATCTATTTGGGGATTTCTTTGAATGTTGTGATAAAGTATCTCTTGAAAATTAATCCAGTTTGTAGATTTAAGAGTTCTAAGAATCGGTGGTAAGATGTTATTTGTTATGAAATCAAAAATCACTGGATTGTGATCACTGCTAAGGGCATTTATCGACGAAAATAAGATAAATGGCGAGCGACAGCGAGCTAGCGCTTCTGCTCAGAATGGAGGGGAAAAAATGTCGGAAACCGACATGAGAAGCGTCCCAAAAGATGGGGAGGGGCGGGAGAAACAAATAAATAAAGAACATGGCTAGTGAGCTACGATGAATAGAGCTAACTGACCCGATTGGGGGGAAACAAATACTATTGAAAAAATAAAGGAACGTTACTGTAGGAATAAACAAATTTTAAAAAGGAAAAGAGACAATTTTAGATAATAAAATACTCAGTAAAAAAATTAATCCATTAAAGCTTGTAAAATTAAAAAAGCTTGTTGTTTTAAGTCACTGGTTGCTTTGAGGGCAGGTAAGATACTAATAAGTTTTGGGCAATTATTTACAATATTGGAAATAATTTTAAAAAGCTCAAAAAGGTTTTTAACATCATTGAAATTAATATCAGCGGGGAGGAATGATTGGAAGGAACTTTGGCTTTCTCGATTTTTTCTCGGGATTGAAGGCTGTGGAGTAGAATTATTATGATTATTTCCCGAAACAGCATTAGCATATGATAAATTTTCTTTTACATTATTAGAGTTAAAAGTATTGTTATTTTTATTTATTGTTTGGGGGGCTGACTTAGGTTTTGGAAATCTGGGGCATTTCGTGTAGCAGGCAGTATACCCGTACACGTGGCAGTTTATACAATATGGGTTTTCAATCCTCTGGGTGATATTACAATCTTTCGTCATATGTTCTTTTCCGCATTTAATGCATCTTGGTTTCATAAAACAATTAGCCGCGGTATGATAAAAATTATTGCATTTGTAGCATTGAGTAACACCCCGAATGGAGTATCCCTCAACGCTGATTTTTAAGTAGTGGAGATGGGTGAGCTGGCGAATCGTTAAATTAAAATCGTTACGGGGAAGAGTGATTAAGAAAAAGGGCAGTTCTAGTTTGGTTCGTTTAGAAATCATTTGTGTACAACTTGTTACGGTAAATCCGAGCTCCTCAAGGTCTATTGTGATTTCTTCTGGGAGGGTGACACGCGGTAATCCTTTTATTACGACTTTTAATGGTTTATTTTCTAAAAGCGGAAAGGTATAGAATTGAAATTGACTGTCGGATTCCAGAAAATGGGAGAGACTTCTGCATTGATCTATGGAATTGGGGTAGAGTTTAAAATAATCTCCGGCAGTTTTTATTTGCAAATCTGGAAAGGTTTCATTGATCTTTTTAATTTGATCTCTATAATTTTCACTAACTTTTAAAGTAATGGGGAGAAGGGCTCTAGGTTTTGTTGCTTTATTTTCCGTTGTCATTTTAATTATAGGATCAGGACCTGGGGTTAAAGTTTCGAAATTATTTTTCGTTGTAAGGGGTTCAAGAGCTATAGTGGGGGTGATCGGTCTGGCAGTTTTCTTGGGGAAAGCAAAGCCTTCCGAATCTTCCTTCTCGTTTTTTCTCTTTTGGGGCTGAATTTTAGTTTTACTAGTATCTGTTACAGGGCGCATTGGGAATAAAAGAGCATGGTCAAGGCAGTTAGCATCTAAACATGGAGGAATTAATCGTAGCTCACTTACCTTGCGTTCTTTCTCTACAATATTCAACAGAATAATTTTTTCTAGTTGCGGTATAGAGGCCTTATCTCCGATAGCTCGGTTAATTGTTAACGTCTTTTTGTACGTATCGAGCTCAGAATCCAATTTTTCTATCTCTCTGATAGCCAGCCTCCTCTTCATACAGTCTGTCTCTGGTAGTAAATTCGATGTATCCGATTTGATTGACATTGCAGACTCAGGTCTCTGAGACTGCTTTGACTCGTCCTCCGAATCTGACTCACTCATTTCCGAATGGTAGTTTCGCAATAAAATCCACACTCACAACTAGAGGCAACCCCCTTGATATAAAAGCCCTGAAAAGGGTTACAAAGGACCTTACGTGCTCTCTCTGTCTCAATGATCGATGAAAATGGGACTTTTTGACGATAGGGACTTTTTTTGGGCATTTATCGACGGATGACGGATGATTTTGTAAACAGGAATCTAGAATGCGTCAGCATTCTTCTATCCTCTATCTGGGACTCTGATTTTCATGGTTTTGGAAACTTGGGCTTGAAGAGAGGGGCGTGACTTCAGAGGAGGAGGTCCAATGGCAGTGCAGGAGGCGTTGGCTATGGAGCGATCGTTGATTGGAGGATGGCAGTGAGCTTTTAAGATTGAAATCATGTACTTTGAAATAGAAAGTGACTTTAACTTAATTTAAAAAGAGAAATTCGATTATTTTGAGAGAATTTTAAAAAGTTAAGGGGTAAAAAATAAAAGTTACAATTGTAGAGTTTATCAACTCCTCATAAGTTTTTCATTACGATCTGTGCGTGCGCAGGATCTAGAGCAATTGCGGGCAGTGCTTACTCGCGCAAGCACCTTTAATGCAATCTGCGCATGCGTTAGATTTTCTACAAAAGCGACCCCGCGCTTTAGTTCCCTCTCTTTTCCGGACTCAGACTTCCTTGTTAGCGCACGTATCCCTCCGAGAGCAGATGATAGAACTCTAACAATAAACTGAGTTTTACATCCAAATGCATCGCCTCGTATAATAACTCTCCTATTTCCTACATTGGTGACCCGAACAATTCACGAAAATCAACCTTTATTTGAATATTTATTTTACTGAAGAAATGGCGGAAATAACTGCAGTTAAAATCCCTCCCTTTAATTTCAATGACCCTCAACTCTGGTTCTCCACGTGCGAACGAACTTTTGCCCTCGGAGTACCGAAGGCGATTACGGACACTTTCACAAAATTTAATTATATTGTGTCCAACCTGCCACCGGAAGCCGCCGCAATTGTAAGGGATTTAATAATAACTCCTGATGAAACGGATCCCTACGGCGCCATTAAAGCTCAACTGATCCAGCGAACCGGCGAGTCGTCCCAACAAGAAATTCGGAAGCTGTTAACCGGCGAAGAGCTAGGAGACAGGAAGCCTTCAGAACTCCTCAGGACAATGAATAGGCATGCAGCTTCGCAAAACGTTCCGGAGGAGCTTATGTTGGAACTTTTTCTTCAGCAGCTACCGACCGCAGTGCAAACTATCTTGGCATCCATCACGCCAATAACCGTCGAGAAAGCCGCAGAAGTCGCCGACAGAATCCTCGAAGTGAGTACTCCCACCGTTTCACTTTCGACAAACGCCATCGCTTCATCCAGCGAAAATCGTATCCTCCAAGAAATCGAGAGACTGCATAAAAGGATAGACGATCTTACAATGAAAGAAAGAAGAACTCCAGAACGAAGAAATAGTTCTCGCCCACGAAATCGTTCCCGAAATCGATCATTTTCACGTTCCAGGAATCTTGTTGTTGGTATCACAAAAAGTTTCAAGAACGAGCTAAGAAATGCATTCCACCATGCAGCTATAAAAAAAAAAAAACGAATCCAGCGAGGAGTAAATGCGACTACCTTCTCGCAGCCACATATTTCACGTCGCCTTTTCATTAAAGACAAATCATCCAACACCGCTTTCCTCATCGATACCGGATCTGACGTCAGCGTTCTCCCAGCTTCACTTTCCGAGAAAAGGAAAGGCAACAGTATTCAGCAACTGTCAGCCGCTAATACATCTCCTATCAACGTTTACGGTAAGAGACTAACCCTCGATTTAAATCTGCGAAGGGTATTTAGATGGCCTTTCTTAATAGCTTCTGTTTCTGTACCAATCATTGGAGCTGATTTTTTGTACAATTTTAATATTTCACCTGACCTTCGCAATAGAAAATTAATCGATAATGCAACTAAAATTAGTACAAATTGTAAACTCGTTTCTCCTGAAGTGCATTCCATTAAACTCGTTTCTGGTGAAAGCATTTTTCATGATGTTTTGAGAGAATTCCCAGAAATTGTCAAACCGCCTTCTTTCTCACAAGAGGTTAAGCATAATATTAAGCATTTTATCGAGACATCTGGTCCACCTGTTTTTGCTAAGGCAAGACGTTTAGCTCCCGATCGTTTAAAAATTGCCAAATCTGAATTCCAGCACATGTTGAATTTAGGTCATGTTAGACCATCTAAAAGTAATTACGCATCACCTCTTCACATAGTACCTAAAAAAGATTCTAATGATTGAGGCCAGTGGGTGACTATCGTGCATTAAACGCCCAAACTAAAAAAGATAAATATTCGATTCCAAACATTTTAGATTTCACTTCAGAGCTGCATGGCAAAAATATTTTTCACACATAGATTTAGTTAAAGCCTATCATCAAATTCCTATAAATGAAGAGGATATACATAAAACTGCAATAATAACCCCATTCGGATTGTATGAGAGCACTCGAATGCAATTCGGCCTTTTGTAATGCTGCCTCTACTTTTCAACGCTTTGTTGATGAGGTTTTAAGGGGATTAAATTTTGTTTATGCTTTTATTGATGACATTTTAGTTGCATCATCATCTGAAGCCGAGCATATCCAACATCTTCGGTTGCTTTTTCAACGGTTGGATCAATATGGACTCTCTATAAACCCTTCTAAATGTACTTTGGAGTACCCACCTTAAATTTCCTTGGTTTTCAAGTTTGCAGTTCTGGAATTAAGCCTTTAGAGGATAGAGTAGAAGCAATCTTCAAATTTCCTAAACCAACCACCATCACTCAATTGCGTCGTTTTCTTGGAATGCTGAATTACTACAGACGTTTCATTAGACAGGCTGCCCATATCCTTGCACCTTTAGTAAAATTTTTAAAAGGCATCAGAAATAAAAACGTCCAAAGCGAAAGGTCAAAATCAAGCCTGAAGAAGCGCTAGAATGGACGGACGAAGCTACTACAGCTTTTGAACTGGTGAAGCAAGCCCTAGCACATGCTACTCTGTTACATCACCCCATGCCAAATGCACCTCTTAGCATTTGGGTTGATGCTTCAGATTTTGCTGTCGGTGGTGCATTAGCACAATTTCATGATAATGTCTGGCAACCACTTGCTTTCTTATCCATGAAATTATCTGCATCCCAAAAGAACTGGTCTACTTACGACCGAGAACTCGACGGACCACGTGGGTCCATACCCCCTCTCCTAACTACCACACCACACCAACGGGGAGGACCATATACACAATGGTCAAAAGGTTTCTGGCACATGTTGGAGTGAGTGAGTGAAGATTAACGTCGCACTGTTCAGCTGCACGAGGGCTTTACGGACCACGTAATTTGAACCATGGTCAAGTGACTGACGACACCTGAGTTGGCACCCCTCTCCTACAATGGTCAACTCGTGACAAAGACAGCCACGATTGCCGGCTACATGTTGGAAGGAAGAGAGTTTGTGATTTACACTGATCAGAAACCTCTCATTTATGCCTTTCAACAGAAAGCTGACAAATGTAGTCCACGTCAACTTAGACACCTGGATTTTATCTCCCAGTTCTCTACGAACATACAACATGTTCCTGGAACTCAGAATTTGGTAGCAGATGCATTATCTCGTATCGAAATTGATTCCATTTCCCAAGCAAGTTGTCTCGATTACAAGGACATTGCTGCAGCCCAATTGGTAGATGAGGAACTTAAACAACTCCTGAAACCAACTCAACATCTTTAACACTTAAGCAACAATATTTTCCTTTGGAAGATATTACTCTTACTTGTGATGTTTCCACCAACGTTTTTCGACCTTTCATTCCCAAGGATTATCGCAAAATTGTTTTCCAACATCTCCATGGTCTTTCACATCCTGGAATTGCTGCCTCTACCAAATTAGCAACTCAACGTTTTGTATGGCCAAATATTAGGCGTGATATTAAAACATGGGTTAACTCTTGTCATCCTTGCCAAAGATCCAAGATCTATAGGCACACTAAAGCACCAATCGGTACATTTGCTTTACCTGATGCCAGATTTTCCCAAATTCATGTTGATTTCATTGGTCCCTTTCCACCTTCCAATGGTCAAAGTTACTGCCTGACAGTAGTTGACCGCTTTACGAGATGGATGGAAGTAATCCCAACTGCTGATATGACTGCGGAAACAGTATGTCGAGCATTGTTATCTGTTTGGATATCACGTTTTGGTTGTCCGGCTATTATAACAACAGACCAAGGTACAAACTTTGAATCAAGCCTTTTCAGAGAGCTGAGTAATATTCTCGGCACAAATAGAATACGATGCTGTGCCTATCATCCAAAAGCCAATGGTCTTGTTGAAAGACTGCATCGCCATCTCAAAAGTGCCATCAAAGCACATGAGAATTCAAAGTGGAGCGAAATCATTCCAATTGTACTTCTCGGCATGCGTTCTGCTGTGAAGAAAGACATCAATGCTACTTGTGCAGAACTTGTCTATGGAACTACTCTCAGATTGCCATCTGATCTTTTCTCCACAGACAAGATTACTACTACCTGCAACCAAACTTATGTATCATTTTTACGTGAGAAAATGAGAGCATTACAACCGACACCTACATCTGCTCATTCAAATAGCTCTATTTTTGTGCCAACTAAATTAAAGAGCTGTTCACATGTTTTCTTAAGAATTGATAGTGTCCAGCCACCACTCTCGCAAAATTATACAGGACCTCATAAAGTAATCCGTCGAACAGACAAAGTGTTCACCATCCTCATAAATGGAAAAAGGAAGACAGTTTCCATTGATCGTGTAAAACCAGCTTATGTCTGGGATGACACCGATGATATTCCTCTTACTGGAATATCAAAGCAACAAACAGATGAAACTGATCATCATTCAAAAGACAAAACTATGTCTCACATAAATAAAGCTGAACCTCAACCAAATGAGAAAACTGTAAACAAGACTAGAAGTGGAAGACATGTCAGATTTCCCAAAGATCTGGAACAGTATATAACATAATATGTATGTAATTTTTTTTTATTTACATTTACAGTAAATTGCCTTTTGTATAAATTTCAAACACTTAAGATAATTATATTTCAGATATTAATTGGTGAATTGTGTATTTTCAAGCATTTTAGTATGTATATATATTTTTATTCAATTGTTTATTTCTGTGTTTACAAATCTAAAACTATATAAGTTCAGACTACTACAATTAATAGCACATATGAATTAATATTACAAATACCTTTTGATAAATGGTATATCAATAATAATATTTGTCTAATTATTTTCTTTCTTCCAAACTTTAAAAAGAAAATGTACTTTATGTATCAAATCTTGTGTTAAACAAAAGGAAATTCAACATTGTATATATTAGATAGATTTATTTTTCATTGTGATTGATAGTGGAAAATTTTATATTCTAAACTAGTGTTATACGTGTATATATATACAAAATTTTATTTATTAATTACTTTATTACTGACACTACTAATACTTACTGCTAATAATTCTGTATTAACAATGTTATGCCTTGTATGTAAGTGTGCGAGAAGTTAACTCTTGAAAATTCAAGTTATTTTCAACTTAAAATACTTGTCAGAAATATTGTGTACATTTTGTGTATTTCAGTGTTGTCAACAATATAGAAATTGCCTGTGTTCAGCCAGTATTTGTAAATATCCATTAATTCCTATGCCTTCTATGAGTCTATTACTAGTGATTGAGTACATTTTGATTGCTTATATTTTAAATAATAAACTGTCAAGTTATTAATTCTGGTCTTAGTAAGAATCCCAATTGTTTGTTTACATTAGGATTAACTTTTGATTCTTAACTTTCAAAACCCCAAGAATTTATCTTGCTGCTGAAATAATGTAATATTTCAATTGTTATTGTAAAGTTGAATTAGTGAGTACATTTTACATTTAATATGCATAGTTAAATAATTCTACATGTGAATAATCTGCAACATATACCTTGATTTCATATGTATATTACTATTGAAACCTATGCTACTGTCATTTCATATAAAATGCAATTTCTAAATGTACATATTTTCAAATTCTTGTTAAGTATTTTGCGCAAATCATTGTTTTTTTTTTTATTGTATTGATTAGACCATGATATTTTCATTCATATTTATTTTAATATTATGTAAATTTTCAACCCTTACAAATTGTATTATCCATTTCCCATGTATATAATGTTTGTATATTGTTTTATGTACCATTTGTTGTATTTCAGTAATTGTATTCTGTATGTATTTATCGTTCGCATACTCTCTGATTGATTGATTTAATATTAACGTCGTACTGTTCAGCTACACGAGGGCTTTCGTATACTCTCTGGGGGGGATACTCTGTAGAGTTTATCAACTCCTCATAAGTTTTTCATTACGATCTGTGCGTGCGCAGGATCTAGAGCAATTGCGGGCAGTGCTTACTCGCGCAAGCACCTTTAATGCAATCTGCGCATGTGGCCGCGGTAGCCGAGTGGTATAGGTATCGGATCGTGGCTTGCCTGGTCACGAGTTCGATCCCAGTACCACTAAAGACCCGCCGTGTAGGGCAGCGATGCACGTTAAATCTGTCAATGAAACGTCCTCCCGTTGGTGTGGTGTGGTAGTTAGGAGAGAGGGGTGCCAGCTCAGGTGTCGTCCACGTCACTTGACCATGGTTCAAAATTACGTGGTCCGTCGCCAAAAGCCCTCGTGTAGCTGAACAGTGCGACGTTAATATTAAATCAATCAATCAAGCAATCTGCGCATGCGTTAGATTTTCTACAAAAGCGACCCCGCGCTTTAGTTCCCTCTCTTTTCCGGACTCAGACTTCCTTGTTAGCGCATGTATCCCTCCGAGAGCAGATGATAGAACTCTAACAATAAACTGAGTTTTACATCCAAATGCATCGCCTCGTATAATAACTCTCCTATTTCCTACACAATTAAGAATGATAGGGAAATTTAAATATTGTTCATTATAGCTTCTGCCAGAAGGCAGGTTTTTTCTTCGTCGGAATTTGCTGTTTTAAATTTAGAGAGAAGGTCGAGAATTTTGGGGTTTTTCTTTACGAGGTTTGAGATAGTATTAAAAAGTTCCAAAACTTGGGAAAAATCTGAACTGTTATTATCTTGGGTAAGGAATCCACTGGAAGAGTCTTCCTTTTTGTTTGCAGTTAGGTTTTTGGTTTCGGAGGGGATCTGATTGGGGATTTCTCCGCTAACAACGTTAGCGAAGGAAATTCCCTCTTTTGTCCATTTGCTTGAAAAATTTTTTCTTTTAGTCGGGTCGGAAAAGGCAGTGCCTTTTTTGGGTTGGGGGAATTTGGGACATTTAGTGTAACATGCCGAGTGACCGAAGTCCTGGCAGTTGATACAAAATGGGTTTTCTTGTCGTTCTTTGATGTGACAATTTCGCGTGGCATGGTCTTTACCGCATTTAAGGCATCTTGGTTTCATAAAACAATTCGCGGCAGTATGGTAGAAGTTATTGCAGTTGAAGCATTGGGTTATTCCTCTAACGAGGTAACCTTCTACTTTCACCTGCAAATAACCCAACTTTTTGATGTCAAAAATTTTACTATTTAAATCGTTTCTTGGTAAAGTAATTAGGAAATATGGGAGGGATTTTTTAGTTCTTTTGGAGATTAGTTGCGTGCAGCTATCTATATTGAATCCGATTAGTTTTAAGTCGTTAGTGATATCAGTAATTAAAGCTGAATTAGGGAGGCCTTTAATAACGGCTTTAATTGGTTTATCTTTTTGGCGTTTGAGAATTTAAAATTCGAAATCTTTATCAGTCTCTAAAAAGTGTTTAAGTTTTCTGTATTCTTCATGGTCGGTGGAGAACATTTTTACTACGTCATTAACGATTCTATTACGTAAATTAGGGAATTTTTCTGAGATGCATTTAATTTGCTCTCTGAAATTGTCTTTGATTTTAAGCATTATAGGGTGAGGGGGGGAAATCTTGGGTGTAACTACTTCGGTAGTTACTGTTTCAATCGAAGGAGGATGCTCGACATCCTGTTCAAGATCGGAGAAACTATTGTTAGTTTCTATGGGGTCCTGGATGGAGGTAGGAGAGATCGGTCTGGCCGTCTTTTCGGAAAGATAAACTCTTCCGTAGAATCCTTACCTTTCTGTTTACGTTTTTTGCTAAATTTTTCTTAGATTTGCTATTGATTTTAGTTTTATTTTCAATCTTATTTTCATTAACAGGAGGGGAGGGAACAAAATTATTTTCCTCTTCTACCGAGGTAGAGGGAATCTTATGATCCTGGCAGTCTGAGATAGTACATGGTGGGAGGGTTTGAAGCTCACTTACCATCTCCTCTTTTCTCCTGATCATGGCCTGTTTGCCGGAAATGTACATGTCCATGAATGAATTTCCGGGGCTGGGAGAACGTCCGTCCATCCTGTGAATCGATAAATGAAGAGCTGAGATACCTGTGACAGTATCTCTAAGTTTCTCGCAGGCGGAAACTTGGTCAAATTTTGACGGCGAAAGTTCCATATAATCGCTTGATTCGCTCATGATGATTCGACAGGTCGTGGAGCTCGCAGGTGCGTGGTCTCCGTGGCATTTATCGAACTCTCTCCTTATGCTATATATAGCTTTTCTAATTGGTTAGTTAGGTTAAGAATTCGGCAAATGGAATTCTACGGAATCGTCCACAATAAAAAAAAAGGGGTAAGAGGATTCTGACGTATGGAATCCCATTCGGCAACAGAATAAAAAACATTAAGGTTTATACATTTTTATACTGTATAAATTGTAATGCAAATGATTAGGAAATTATTGTGCAATATTATAATTGAGTAACAACTAGGTATGAAGTACTTCAAAGGAAAAAAAATGAAGATTTGTTATAGGTAAATTATTTTCTTTTTAACGGTATACGACCACGCGTTAGTAGTTTTTAGAAGCATTGCTGTTTAAAGACTTACTTCTAATTACCAAATTTCAATTGCCTATTAAAATACTATTATTACACTGATCGCCCCCAAAGCTTGTGTTAAAAAAATATCAATTTTATTTTATTTTGCTATTTGTTCATCAAGTTTCAATCAAATCTTTAATTTTTTAATAAAAATTATTAATAAAATTACCTTATTAAAATATTGCATCTTTTTTTTTTTTAAAATTTGAATACAATCTGCATAATTTTTTCTTTCATCTTCTAGGAGTTTACTTATTTTAAGAGAACCATTTAATATTTATTTCCAATACATCCCCTCTCTCCAATCTAGAGAATTTATTAAGATAAAATTTTAAAAACTATTTATTTTGGTCTGAATTTATTTTGCATGCATTATTTTTATTAGTAAAACAAAGTTAAATTGGCCTCTTAAATATCAGTATATTTTCTCAGTTGTATACAAAACTAGGTAATAAATGCATTAAACTAGAAAATGTTATAATTTCTATATACAGTATTTATTTAAGTAACATTTCTGTAATGACCACAGACTTTTTTTTGAAAGTTGTCTACATTCTTATTTTGAGTGGTATGTTCAGTTTGATATAGAACTGATAGCAATAACAAGTGTGTAACATATAGAAAAATTTTTTAAGCCAATTCCTACTTAGATCAAAGAAAAATTTTATTTTAGCTTTTTATTAAATAGTTACAATATAAATATGTATATGCATATGACATAATTACAACATTAAGTGGTAATTAATTATCATTAAAGTATTGTATTGTAATCCAAAACAATCGTGTATATAAAAATTTAGTTCAACTGAATGTTTTAAAACGTGAGAAAAAAAATCTTTTAAGGTTTTGACCCAAGTTGCTAAAAATGATGCCAATGTGGCTGTATCTGAAATTCTTTAAATTAGTTTCAGTCCATTAATTTATTTAATTATAATTAAATTATTGCATTGTCATCCAAAACAATAATGCATAGAAAATTGCAGCTCAAATGAGCTCTTTAAAATATGAGAAAAAAACCTTTCATGTTTTGACACAAGTTGCCAGAAATGATGACAACATGGCTGTCTTTGTAATTCTTTCAATAATTAGTTTTAATCAGTTAATTTTTATTAATTAAATTACTGTATTGTCATCCAAAATAATCATGTATATAAAATTTCAGCTCAATTGAGCGCTTTAAAATGTATTTTATTATATATAACGATTGAAAGTTCCACCAAGATATATAAATATATAGAGTGTGAGCTAACAGTAGGAATTGAAAAAAAATACACATTTCAATATTTCATTTTAAACATAATTTTCAAAATTTATATTATCAAAGCATTACAGCACCAGTTTACTTACATCTGAGGCTAGTTACTTTAAATTATATTTTAAGAAATGAATTCTTAGGATTAAGCTTTTTAATGTTTCATCTCCAGAAATATCAAATGATTTAATCCTGACATAAATGCAAAGATCAGTGTTTTCAATAAAGATTTAACTTTCTTGTTGAGGGATTGACCATGGTATTCAGCTGATTTTAATTTTAAATCTTAAGTTACATGAGAAATTTGAAGACAACTAAACCTTCTATTAAATTTTACTGGATGTTTAATATCTAAAACTATGGATCTCTAAAATTCTTTGTGTAAAAAAAAAAAAAAAAAATCTGGCCAAACAGATTGATTGCTTTTTTACTGCGCAGAGTTCAGTAGTTTAACATTTTTAACAGTAGAAAGAGATAAATTGAGGAGAATCTTCACACGGATAGCACTTTGTAGAACAAAAAAAACTAGTATTTATTTCATTCAATATTTTTTAAGGATTTGTAAATGTGTCTGCTCATTTATAACAATTATGACAGTTAAAATTGTATAGAATTTGTGAACTGTTTGTATTGTAATACATCTGTGAAAAATATAAATAGTAAGAAATTCTAAAAAGACAAAAAGGTATTTATTTACATTTATTATTAGGTTTTTATATAATTCTTTATTTTTAATCTGAAATGTCAATAAGTCATTCTCAAGATACTTTTAATGTGGAAAACATAGTTAATGCGTAAAAAAAAAAAAAAAAAATTGTAAAAAATGGAAAAATAAAAAAAATGTGTGTATTTTAAAGATTTATGTAATAAAGATATAAATATTTTGACTATATATATTTCCTTGCTGAACTTTGCCATAATTGAAATTTAAATATCTTATATAAAAAGTAGAAATATCAAATAACCTTTTCTAGTAATATATTTAAACTAAACTCTGTGTGTGTGTGTGGTGCAACAACCCATTAGATGGTCAAGGCCCTTACAGTGCCCATCTCAGTTTTTGTGACCTTGGGTGCTGAGGTGCATGAGCAAATGTTACGATCAGGTGGTCAGTATAATTTAGGTTTCATTTTAATTTTCAATCCATAAAAATAAATAAATAAAGCAAAAAAAAAAATCATTGTGTTAATGAACATCACTCTTTTAATAAATATGCCCAAGTAAAAATTAAAATTTTAATAAAATATAGGATTAATAAATATAGGATCAGTTATTAAAAGAATGTATATGTTGCAGATCTGACAGCTATAAAAACTTATCCTCATACACATTACTGATAAGAATTTCTAAATGAAAGAATTGTAATAAATGTGCAATATTAAAAAGATTTAAGTTAATTAAGACATTTATATAAATCATAACAAACAATACTTTTATAATAATCATGACTTGCTTTTTCCTTTAGTAAAAAAAATATACCTGACTATTTTTTTTCCGATTTTAACTAATCCTGTTGCATACAGACATATAATAGAAAATTTAGAATAAATATATTATTAAATATATAGTTTCTTAAGAATTCATACTACAAATAATCATATTTGAAATGAATATTTTATTTCTCCCATGAAAAGTGATGTTATGTTTGAATTAATATTATTCAAGAGAATGATAGCTTTTATTAGATGACATCTGCTTTCTCTGGCAAGACTTTTGATGGACTAAACTAAATGGTGCAACAGCCTTTAGAGGACCAAGGCCTTCTATGCCCATCTCAGTTTTCATGACCTTGGACACCAAGGTGTATGAAAAGATGTTCCAGTCTGCTTTTGATAGACACTTGAATTTAATGTGTTGCAATCCCCAGACCTCTTATGGGAATTACATTAAAAAAAACACTTAAGTGCAGAGGACTCTTTGGTAAAAAATCTGTTGGGATCTAAAAGGGAAGGGGTTGAACCAGTGACATAACATATACTCCTGCATCGTGGGGGGCCTAGGGCTGTAGGGGGACTCAAAGCCTGACTGCCGCCAAGTACCCACCCTTGTACAATCCAACTTGGAGGCCCAAAACTTGACTTTGCAATGGAAGCCCAATATGTTCTCTGTTATGCCACTGGGTTGAACCTATGAATTGCCTACTTTGTGTACGCCATTGGTAGGTCCAATATTCTGTACGACAGTTTTTAGAAGCAGAACTTACAACCACACTATTCCTGCAGTGAGGTTTATTTATGGAAATTTCTTAAAAGCTATTTGAAGTTAATTGCATTAAAGAGAATTTTTAATATAAAAAAATAGAAAGATCACATTACATATCAATCAAACAGCTTAGTAGTACACTAAGCAGAAATATTGCTATTTTAAAAATCTATAACTATTACTAAAATAGAAACATACACTTTTCTATAATCCCATTATTGAACAATTTCAATGTGGTTTTTATAGCAAGCAAGTTATTTTTTTTTAAAGATTTTCTTTTACTGGTATAATGAGTAAAACATAACATTTTCCCCCGCATATATAACTCTTAAAACTTTACTATTATATTTTGTACAACTTCATTACTTTATAGAGAGTAGCATATTTTATTAGTCAATATTATGCTAATTATTTTTTTTGGTAGAAAATGCATGCTCATCTTTAATGCTGTAATATTAAAAAAAATTCATCTGTTAAATTGAAAAATACGATATTTATAGGAGTAAATTTTAAAGCTGTGATATGAAAAACAGATTTTGTATTAGAATTAACTTGACATATTTCCATCCAAAACATATATTCCAAGTTAAGGGCTATTCCATGGCATTCTTCAAAGAAAGCCTTAATGTAAAGCATAGTTCAATTAAAATATTAAATAAATTAATAAAATAAAAATTAATAATTTAAAAAATACTAATATAAAATAATTAATTATAAAATTTATAAAAAAATACTATCTTAAAAGGAAGGGAAAAAAACAACTTCAACTTAATTTTATACAGAACCAATTTAAAAAAATTATCTAAGCTATCTTAATTTTGAAGTTATAATATACTTTCCAGCATTAATATTTTCAAATTTAATTCATAGTCTGAAGTAAACTATAGGCACTAGAACATTAATATATTTATATTGAACACAATTTTTACAATAAGGAATGAAATATGCATGAAAGACTCATTTACAGGAAGTAGGCAGAAAAACCATTTGCAAAATAACGAATTTGATTATATAGAATATTGAACAAAAACTTACCTCTGAAGGGAAATCTTGTTTGTTCGGGAATGAAAAAACTAAGATAAATCTTTAAATAAACAAAATATTTTAAGTCTCCTCCTCCCCAAATGTATTTAACACTTCAGAATTTGTTTAAATAAAATTACAGCTTAAAAATACAGTAACTCTATACAC
The DNA here is from genome assembly GCA_019973935.1 of Trichonephila clavipes. Taxonomy (NCBI): domain Eukaryota; kingdom Metazoa; phylum Arthropoda; class Arachnida; order Araneae; family Nephilidae; genus Trichonephila; species Trichonephila clavipes. The sequence continues at coordinate 894,857 of BMAU01021221.1, read as the reverse complement.
GATGAAACAATGCCTACTATAAAATAATTTCAACCAACCAAGGTTTTTTTAAAAAAAGTCAATATTTAACAAAATTTTCCTTACAAGTTTAGATATCCAATTGAAGAGTTAAAACTAATCTAAACTGAATGTGTGGAGATTTTGGTTTAGTATTTATAAAGTTTAAATTGGCTCTTATCTTAGTTTCATAAGAATTAAAATTTTACAGTAGATTCATTATAACATCCTAACTTGAAGACCTATTACATTAATAACTGATAATTTAAAAAGTTAAAATTCTTTTCTAATCAGAATTACCAAGAAAAAGATCTCATTGTAGCTTCTCTCCTTTTGGCCTACTCTTAGTCTAGGCTATTATTCTGGACATTGAATACCATTGTAAATTTTTACAAACATAATTTTGTCCATATTTTGTCAAGATTAAATGGATTCATTACATAACTTTAGCTTAAAACTTTAAATCTATTGATAAATATTTATGAGACTTCAAAATATACAGTTAAAGACTAAATTAAACCTTAATATTGTATACATCTACTTTTAACAAAAAAATTTTTTATACATTCATATTTTCTGTAGCATCTTTGTATATTTAAAAAATTCCTTTAAAGAAAATATTTAAATGTTTTAAGTTTCACTTCAAATATTAAAAAGATACTATAATTAAAGATTTACAAGTAACATTGAAAATTAAAATACGAGTCAAGAAAACATTAAATGATATTGAGCTATTTAATTATGAAACAGATTAGCATTGCATGAACTTTGACTTTAAAGAAGTTAAATCACCATGTTAATTCCATAAATTCAGTTGTATTTCTGTCACAAATGATCTTAATTTTAAGGTTTGGATACATTTCATTTCAAATTCATCAAAATCCAACATAAAGAATTTTTTTTACATGTACTTATTTATTTTAATAAGGAAAAGAATACAAGCTTCTTGTTTTAGGCAAGAAAGCGATACGAAGAATAACTTTGTTACAACTATGCTATCAAGTTGAAAAATCAAGTTATGTAGTATTTGAAGTATTGCAACATAATGTTAAACATAAGTTAACATTTCAATACATTTAGTACCTTTTAGTACGGTATATTAATATATTTAAGTTTCAATTGCATTTAATATTAACGAAAAACAGCAAGAGAATAAAGATTAAGAATTCTCTTTAATGATACACGCTAACCAAGTTCACTATTAAAGATTTAAAATTTATACATGAAACTTCATTAACTATAATGAGAAATTCTATGGGTAAAGATAGTTAACTTTAAAGCTTATTTAAAAGAAAATTGCATATCGAATCTCGAATACTACATTAACATTTTCCAAGAATAGCGAAATTAGAACTCCGTTTCGGTTATTAAGCCGTCATAACTACTTTAAATTAAAATGTACACATACCATGTTGGAAAACTTTGAACAAAAATGAAGCTTCCAAATACATAAAAGCTTAAGATTTACCGCACATAACTTGATAAGTTTGTGCATATGTGGTACGCTCACAAGACACTAATTTCCTTAAAACCATTCAAACTTTCGAGAATTTCAGCAATATTAATTTCTATTATCCTTAACTAGAAGCACTTCAAATGATAAAGAAAAATTTCAATACTTATTTATTAGAACTATATAACACGTTTACACAAGCCACAATGTCAAATACACAAAGACAAAACTTCTCCAATAAAAGAAACCAATGCAATGTATGTTGAAATAAACCAGTGTTGGAATGATAATGAATTTTTGAGTAGAACAGTTCGAAAAAATGATAGTTTATGCCTTCTTTTCAGTTTTCTTGGGCAACAGAACGGCCTGAATATTTGGCAACACACCTCCCTGCGCAATCGTGACTCCAGAGAGTAGTTTGTTTAATTCTTCATCGTTTCTGATGGCTAGCTGAAGATGTCGCGGAATAATACGAGTTTTTTTGTTATCTCGAGCTGCATTACCAGCCAACTCCAACACTTCAGCGGCGAGATATTCCAAAACGGCGGCTAAATATACAGGAGCCCCAGCACCAACACGTTCAGCATAGTTTCCCTTTCGCAGTAGTCTGTGGATACGACCAACTGGAAATTGTAATCCAGCACGACTGGATCGAGTCTTGCTCTTTCCCTTCACTTTACCACCTTTGCCTCGTCCAGACATATTCAAATTAAGATTTTAAAGGGAATAAAAAGCTTTATAAAATTCAATTCAGCAGTCAGTCTGCGAATGGAGAGAACGTGAAGAGATAATAAAAAAAATTTGTCAAAATCTGCCTTTTATAACTTTCCAAGGGATCGCAAAATCATCCAATCACTGAAGGTTTCGGATTCGACGCATGCGAACTGCGACGTCGCGCCCTCTGCTTGTTTCAGTTTATGGAAATTAAGCTTCACGTCTTAAAAAAAAATAATTTAAGTATTGAAATACTGGTAGACAAATCAAGTTTCATTATTGATTTCATCAATATTTTTTTTATTTCTGAAATATTAAAAATAAAAACTTGACTCTTGAAAACAAGTCAACTGCGGAACTCGCATTGTTTTGAAAGGATAGTAGGGTTTGTTTACATTTTATAAATAGTTTTGGTTTTCGTTTCTCTTTTGAGACTCGTGAACGGTGTTCGTAAAATACAGTATGTGGCAATAAATACGTTCGTGAATTATTGAGATGACAAGAAAGATTAAATTTATAGAGAATGAGAAAATCATTTTGGAGGCAGCTTCACAAAACTAGTTTTTTCCTATGATAAAACTCATTTGGTCGTGTACTCAATTCGAATATTATGTTCTTGAAGAAATTCGATAATTTGCTCGAGTAAAATACATTATCATTTGATCTATCTCTGGTTTAAATTCAGTAGAAGATACTTTATTGAATCATCGCTCCGATTATAATAATTAGAGTAATTTAACATTATTAGCAATAAAACGACAATTTAGGCACAGCAACTTTTTTAGTACCAATATATAATTTTCAGTAATGTAGCATTATCTTAGGACACTGGGTTGGGGAACATTCTTAGCGTATAGAATTAAGGAATACAAAATAATTTATAAGTAATTTGAAATTAAATTTTTTTTAATATTTGCTATCTATATTTCAAAATGTATTAATATTTACATTATGAGGTTCAACTGCATTAAAAAATCGTTTTTTTTTTTTAAAAAAATAATTAGGTGATATTTTTTTTTTATTAAGAAATATTTACTGTATTTACTTGAATCTTAGCTGCACTCTTTTTCCAATGTCAGTGCTACTGAAAATAGGGTGCGGCTTAGAATTGAAGTAAAAAAAATTCATTGGATGGAGTAAGTACAGGTTCATGTATGTATTTAAAAGTTTTTAATATTGGTAAAATAACTGATTATTCACTTCTTATTATTTCTCAGTTTAAACTAATTTTAGTTTTTCATAAAACTGGATATCGATAAATCGTTTCACACTATTTTTCATTTTTCACAAAAACTTGTTGAGTGTTTGGGGTGTGGCTTAGAATCGAATAAATACGGCAACTTATTTAATACAAGGTTCTGATAGTTTTGTAATAGAGTTATAGATTTCATAGGCTCAAATTGATTTTGCTAGAAAACCCAGTGAACAAGCAAATTAATTTATTAAACAAAATGGATTTCTATGACCTCTTTTTATATAATATAGAAAATTCAAGAGTGGGGCATTTTAGCCCCATTGTTGTTACCAACTCATTTGCAATTGAAGAATTTATAAGGATATTTTTTAATACCCTTTTGTGTAGCTACAGTTAATTGAAAGAAAACTAAAACATTTCAATAATTTTCTTTGTATGGCCTTGATAGTTGATGTGTAATGTCTTGTAAATTGTGAGATCTCATATGCAAGTTATCACATATTTCTCTTTATATGTCTTGCATTACTGAAAAATTAGTATTCAGGTATATTGTGGATATCTTAGGTTACATCGATTGTAGTTAAATGCTTTATGAAACCATCTGGATACGCAGAATTTGAGTAGGAAATTTTTACCATTTAAGAGCTAGGTATAAAATTCCAAGGAGAAAAGTATTTTGTGTGTGTGTAATATTTTGTGAGGAATTGAGCTTTTAATGATTTATTTTGTGTATGGGAAAAATATATTGCTTATACTCATTTGATAGTCAAAATTTTTGAAAAAGTTAATTAAATTTTGTTGTAAATCGTACATGTATTTTTTTTAATGCTTCACAAAGCAGGAAATGTTTGTCACAAGGTAATTCAAATTAGGTTCTCGTATCTCTTAAAAGTTTAATTAGGAAGAATTGATTCTGGCATCATTTGATTACATTTTTAAAAACAACAAAAATAGATTAGCAATAATCTATTTCGAAGTTCAAGTAATGATTTATCTTAACTACAGCATTTTATTAAAACTTAACTATGAAATTATTCTCATGCCATATATTTAAAATTTTTACTATAAAATGAGAATTGAAGAAGTGGTATTTAAAGAAAAATATTTGCTAAAGACAGTGGCGCGCACAAGGGGGGTGTCCCAGGGGTCCGCCCCCCCCATAGCCCTTGATTTTTTTCAATTGGTTTTAATCCTATATATATATTACGGAAAATGTAATTGTTATTAATAGTTAATTTTATTAATTAATGCTACTAATTTATTCAATAGTTAATTTTGCATTGTTTTTGTTCCCGAAAATTGATAAAATCAAAAGAATATGTTGGGCAGCGTATTGGAGCATGGTACCTAAATGGTGGACTTTCGACCTTGGACAGCCCCCTTGAAAAATTTTTGTGTGCACTACTAGCGAAAGATATTACTTTACACACAAGCATCAAACCAGTCAATTATATTTTATACATTAGTAAGCGCAAAATTAATGTTACTTTTAAATTAAAAAATTACACACAAGATCTAGAATGTGAAATTTCCAAAGTGAAGCTTATATAGATTGTATAGATTTTATTTGAGAGAGGAATTTGTAACTAAAATAATTTTGAAGTGCTTTAAATATACTTGTTGACTAAATTTTTGAAACAACTTTTGTATTTTTTCAATGTTGGATGAGTGTAAAATAAGTAAAATATGTAATCATGTTTGAATCCATCCATTTCTACCCAATATGAATTAGCTAACCTTGGCCAATATGACTTGTAAACTGGAACCCTCTTCAGATGAAAAGTTTATATCAGAACATAACTACTACTCCTATTGTCTCCTTAAAAGTAATTAAAATATGACTCACAAAATATAAAACTGGATCTACTAGTTCTAATGTTAAAACTGCCTTTTAGGTATGTCATGTTGAATAATATCTAAGAAATAAATATTTTAAAATCAGTAATGAGAACAGATTTACTGATGAATTTTTATTTACAAGGATTTTGATAATTTTATGTAATCCTAATAGTATTTTCATAAAATCCATAAGCCAGTTTTTTATGCTTTTCCGCCTCATTTACTATAAATATTGCAGTAATGTATCCCATGCTTTTTAAGGGGACTCGATAGGATTCAACAGACAAAAATCGATCAAAAATTCAAATAAAATTTTTTTTAGCCTAAATTGTATTTTTTTATATAATTTTCTATAATTTTACTGAATTTGAAAGCTCTTAAGTTTAAAAAAGTTCAGAGTTATAATAATTTTTGTTTGATTTTATTCACATCCCAATGGCAAATAAAAACTAAACAGATTTATCTCCGAAAAGAAAAAAAAACTTATTTATCTTAATTTAAAATGCTTGTTTTTTTTCTTCTATTGTGCTTAATGCTTTGAAATTTTTTTTACCTATTGCTTATTATTCAAGAAACAAAAGTTGTTGTGCCTTTTTGAATCACAGCAATACTTATTTTTTAAAAAATAATTGAATTTAGAATTTGCACATTTTCAAGGAATTTTCACTGAGCACGCAGCAAAGAAATTATTTTATATATATTAATAATGCTAGCAGTAAACCCACGCCAACTTTTGTTATACAGCCAACTCTCTTGATAATTTGAAGTTGGAGGGACAAATGAAAAACTTCAAATTATCAAGAGGTTTGGAAAAAAACTCCCAAAATACAGGTAGAGAAATTTTTTTTGCTAACACATTTCAGTTTGAAACTATGTAATAAAAGAACAACTGTATTTAGGTATAAAACTATTTTTAAAAAGTACACATTATACAGCATCAATACTATACAGAAGTTCAAAAGTCCTGTATTAAAAGAGTACATTTATATATAGAAAAAAAAGTTATTAAAAGAATACATAAGGTACATAATTAATCTTTTTTGACAAAAAAAAATCTGTTATCAGTTGCCTCAGACACTGTCCTCAACACCATTGGTTCTTCAAGTCAGGGTCCAGTCTACCCCATACCATGTCACACAGATGAGTCATAAATGCTCATGTCACTCAGATGCAAAATACACAATCCTATGCATCTCTTTAAGTAGCCGACCATCCTTTCTGAACACATGTAGCAAGGCCCCTTGTTAAATGAAAGGTATGGACAGCTGACAAGTGCAGTCGGCATATTGTCCACTTGTAGAAGGAAAGAAATTAAGTGTCTTTTGTTTTAGGAATTGGGAAACAAAGAAGGGATGGCAGACAAATGGTTATCAAAGGGGCTACGTTACAGGGGAGACAATACAACACAAAGCATGTAAGTTTCAACCTGTTTGCTACATGATAGTAAGTGTTCGAATAGTCAAGAGCTATATAAGATAACTTCGAATTATTGTGTGATGTAGTCTGGTCAGCAGCAGATTTTACTTCAAAATATTGAGTGTACCAAAATGTATTGTTTTTTAATTTGAAATATCGAGAGTTTTTCTAGGGGCTGTGTGTGAGCATATACTTTGAATTAGCGAGAGGTTCATATTATCAAAGGTTTGAATTAGCGAGAGTCGATTGTTACAATTGGACGTATTTGTAAATCAAACTTCATGTGTCTACATCAAGTATTGTAGGATGTGTAGTATTTTAAAATCCCTTTATAAATTTTAAAACTTTTCTTTAGAAAATAAAATGGTTATTATTTTGAGAACAATATCTGTTTACATTGCTTACAAGTAACAATATTGTAAAAGCCATTAAATCAAAGATTTTTGTACAAATCGTACCATGTCCCCTTAAGCACAAAAATATGTACCTGAGTAAAATACCATAAAAGTTATATTTAATAATAAATTCAAGTAACAGTATTATATTTAAATTTCCTTATTAACTAGCTGAAATGCACAGCATTGTCCAAGCTTTATTTTTTACAGTCATATACCAAATACAGTGAAGATCGGTTAACACGAAACTGAGAGGATTGAAATATTTTTTTGTGTTGAAGGATATTACAAAAAAATATATGTATTCAACAAAGATTTTATTAGAGTACATTTTTTATTTACATAAATATGTATATTTGCATGTATTTCATAAAAATAAATGGAACTAAAACATTCACAAGAACTTGATGAAATTTAATACAAAATTTTCTTGAAAAACAAAGCATTGAGTTTTGGGAAAATAATTTGATATTTTTCTTTGCATAGTCTTTCATAGCATCAAATTATTCAATGTCTTCCATTTTACCATTGAAAATTGCATCTAAATAACTGCTCTTACTTTTCATGATATTTCTCATTTCAAATAACATGGGAACAGGAGCTGCTTTATTCATTTCATTTTCGTTGTTGGAATCTGCATTAATGATATTTTTTGCGCTTTTAACAAACTACAAAATGTCTTTGTCTGCCATAATTGGGGCTGTGCACACACACACATTATCGTCATCTACTGCAACGAATGCTTCAGATGATATTATAGGACAGCCAAAAAATACAAACTTTTTCAAACATTCTTCTGAAATCTTGATTGTGCGGCTAGTGTTTTTGATATTTTGTTCATTCCCAGAAGGGAAATCTTTTTGTTTTATGCTATTTTCATTTTGTGTTATGCATGAAAATACATAGTTTGTTGGGACCATTGTATTAACTGATATTTCGTCTTAAGCATATTTCACTGTAGTTCCATTTATAAACTATAAATAATCTTTGAATTATAGTTAAAATTTGGCTTCATTAAAAACAAATGTTTTGTTTTCTAATGTATACAAGGAATTATTTTGAATTTGAGAATTTTTAATTGAATTAATTTGAAAATGCGTTGTAATTCATATTTTCATGAAAATTTTTCTCCCATGGTATTACATTGTCCTGATTTTGTAGAGGATTAATATTCAATACATGAGTATAAGTTAACCACAATATACATTTAATCTTACAAAACACACACAAGATGACCTAAACACTTGGTGTAATTATGTTAGCACACATAAAAAATAAGTGCAAGTGAGCGTAATGAAACTTGTGATTCTGTTTTTTTTCCAAATAAACTGACTGGTGTAACAAATTGTACAATTTACAAATCTGCTGTAAAATTATTTTAAAATAAAGGAATCATAATGAGGTAACTGAAATGTCAGCAATTCTGGAGATATTTGAGTATTGTGCTGCCCTATTTATGTTGAATTTTGTCTTTCTTTTATAAGCCTAATAAAATTATTTTTTGAATTTATCTTATTTCATATTCTTATTGGTAATGAACAATGGCACTGCAACAACAACTTTAATTAATTGGGCTACTAAATTATTCTGTATAGTTTAGATTTAATTTAAATGGAAGTGATAAATTTTTGGTATTAGCATCACCATAGGCAAATTTCTCAAATAAAACACTAAAGAGAATCTGTTTTTTGTGATATCATGGCATCTGTGTGGCATAAATTTTGCTGCACTGACGCTAATATTCAAGAACCAAATTTTCTTTCAATATGTTTGGTAAATATTTTGTTAATGCTTCTCGTTTAATTCTCTTTGACTCAAAGATATGTTAACAGAAGCAAATATGCCTCATATTTTTGTACAACTGTCAGATAAGGTCAACTCTTTCCTGTGATTTAGGTACATACCAACATGTGATCATATTGATCCTCGACAGATTCTACCCCTTTATCTGAGATGCATCAGAACTTATGGAATTGGGAGAAAGTAAATTTGGAATAGAGCTTTGGAAAGTAATCATTTGTCTACAGCAGAAACATATTTAAATTGAAAGATAAGAAACAAGAAAAAAATATTGTATTTTAGAAAACATTTTTTTCAAATGTATTTATAATGTAAGTTAAAAAAATTTGTTACTCTATTTTTTCAATTAGTAATTTAGAATTTTTTAGTGGAAGTCTTAAATGATTACCAAGCACACATTTGATACCCATAGTATAACATAGCAATGGTCTTTTTAACATTTTAGCTGTAAGGCCATGATACTTCCTCTAAGTCACAAGGGCTGATATCTAGTTAACTCGCATTAACAACCACTTACAATGAATTTTAAAAAAAAAGCATGAATTGCAACAGAAGAAATGTGTTGAAAATAGTTAAATTTCTTTATCAGCATCAGCTTGTCACCATATATTATAGCTTGAAAAGTAGATATTACAAAAAAAAAAAAAAAAAAAAAAAAAACGCATTTCCTTGTCCAACAAAAATTGAGACTAAATTACTCTTTGGCCCTGGATAAGTCAACAGACATCTTTTTATTTAAAGGATAAATAAAAACATGAAGTAAAGAGCTTCAGTGATTATGGAACTCATGCAGATTTAAATAGCCAATGAATGAGAAAAACAGCTTCTGTCCAATTTATGCATTCACATTAAACCCTCACAATAAAAAAATTGTACTTTTTTGTATTATACTGTAGAATTACAAATTAAAAGACCTTGCCAAACACTACATCATGCAGCTAATAGTGGAAAACAATTCCCACACAATAAAGAAAGCAACATTTCTGTTTTAATGAAACTGGTTGATGGTACAATATGCAAGTAACAAAGCTTTCGTTTCAAATATAAATATTTCTTGTACTCATTTAAAAACATTCAGACAGCTAATCGATCATTTTGATATATTTCACAACTAAATCTAATGTTACAAGAGCTAATTTAAAGTTGTTTTTTTTTTGTACGAATATATTTAAATACATCATTACTAGAACTTTAAGACTTGCACAGATTAATCAATCAGCCTGCTCGACTCTTCTGGTTTCAGAAAAATATTTACCTAGATTAATAATCTGCTTCCCCCCAATATAAAATATATTTCCAGGACCAAGTTACCCAATAATCATGTAAAGCCACTACTGAAGACTTCCTTTACTTTGATCTATGATAATTACCAATAGAAAGTGACAATACAAGTCATGAATGACCTATATGTGCATCACCAGTAGTGCTAATTGGCTTGCCTGTAATGTAGATTTTTTTTTGCAACTATAGGGTTCAAGAGTTCCCCACCTAACTTGATGCAAATGGAGTCAAAGAAATAGAGTGTATAAATACATAGGATACAACTTTCTCTGAGTAACCAAGACGTTATATTTTAACTCCCACTTTAAGTCTGCCAACACATTAAGTTTTATTTTTACCGAATTTCATTATATAGTCATATAAACCTCAATTCTTGAAGTCTTATATTTTTGAATAAGATTTAAATAGAACACATTTAGATACGAGACTTTAGTTTTAAAAATAAAGATACACATACTTGAGTCTTGACTACTTTTAAACATTAGTACAAAAAACAATCCCGAGCATGAACAATCAGACACTAAATATTATAGCGAAATTATTCTACATTGATTCAATGTCAAGACATTAAATTACGAGACCCTTAGCAACTAAAAAGCTAATCAAGCCCTTCATATACTTAGGATTCTTTATACACTTCCCAATACTACATCGTAAAAAAAAAAAAAAAAAAAAAAAAAAAAAATGAACAGTTAATCTCGAGAAACATTTTAACAAAATATAAGTTACTTTTAAGTCTAATACAAACTTAAAGAGATTATCCAATCTTTAATTAAAACCATTGAAACAGACATGTACACAAAATATCGATTATATTCGAACTCTAGATTTTACGAAAATTTAAACCAACACATTAACTCAATAAAACAAACTCGAGCTGGAATAAATCAAATACATTTATTTAAAACACATAAAAAAAAAAAGAACACAAGTCTGATAAAAGACAAATGACAGCTTCCAATGATTCATTAAGTTAACATATTTGATTTCCATTCAAAGCAATAAAAATGTCGTCGGTTACAATTTTGGTAGAACATTCATTACATTTTGTAAAATTCTAGAGTTAAAAAAAATTAAGTTTTTTCACCATATTAAATCAAGTCACAGAACTTTATGAAGCTTGATATACAGCCGATGATGGAATGAATCGATAAAGATGCAAGAAAACGGAAGTTATCCACCGAAACCATACAGGGTACGACCTTGACGTTTCAGAGCATACACTACATCCATAGCCGTTACGGTTTTCCGTTTGGCGTGCTCAGTGTAGGTTACAGCATCACGAATTACATTTTCAAGGAACACTTTCAATACACCACGGGTTTCTTCATAAATCAAGCCAGAAATACGCTTCACTCCACCACGGCGAGCAAGACGACGGATGGCAGGCTTGGTGATACCTTGGATATTATCTCGAAGAACTTTACGATGACGTTTAGCACCACCTTTTCCCAATCCCTTGCCTCCTTTTCCACGACCAGACATGATTTAGAGCAAAAAAGCGGTTCAAAATACCAAACAACACAGCACTTAATACAGAACACGGACACTCGGAATACCTGCACACAATGCAAGCTACTCTTTATTTTGCCCAGAACAGACGCGAAAAATTACGTCACTTTATGAAACGAACCTACGAGAAAGCTGCAAAATTATATTTCGAGCCAATAGGAGTAAAGGATTTCTGTGACGTCAAGAGAACCTATGAGAAAGCTCTAAGTTTTCATTTATTTTTGAATAAAATTTTTAAAAAGGATGACAGTTGTTGCCATTTTTATTAGATAAATATACAAGTTTGGGTAGCATTCTTATGTCCTTAGAGCTAGAGGTTTAAAGTGAAATTTTAGTCAAAGCAGGGGCGTAATTACTGCCATATCAATGATACGAGGCCCCAAAATGTGGAAGAAAAAGAAAATCGTAAAATATTGAGAGCTCAAAAAGGTCCTCCAAGAAATTTTTATATAGGGCCCACTCAGAATTAGCTACGCCAGTGAGTCAAAGCTTCATTTGACAATAGCGATGGAGAAAACTGTTTCTATGTTCAAAATATTCAGATATATCCTTCAGGATATTGCAATTTTTAACTATTTAAGAATTTTGATTCTAAAACAGATTATATCTTCCCTAAGTGCCATTTTTTTAAGTGACCAAATGTGAAAACTTATTCATAACTCGGAGATTAACATACTGAAATATTCTAAGATTAAGTTATTATGCTGGTAAAATTATAAAAAATTGAATCAAAAGTTTTTTTTTTTATTAAAATGAGTTTTGATATTTCATTTAACAACTCTCTAATGCAGGCATCTGGTTGATAACTATGATAGATACAAAAATCTAAATAATCGCACATGTGGTTTCGTTGTCTAGTGTGTTGTGTTTCGTGTAAGTTTGAAGTTCTGTTTCTAAGCATACTGAGGAGCGCAAAAATTTGTGATATCGAAAAATAAGCCGATCTTACATAAGTTTGTCAAAAAAACTAAATTGCATGTAAAGTGTCAAAATATTGCCCACTTGGAAGATACTGTCCGACTTTCAAAATACTATGTTATTTACAATATTTTTACTGACAATTTCGGCATTTTTATTTTTCTTTAAATGCCCGCTTTTAATTTTTGCATTTTTAATTCTCAATTATTTCATAGTTAAAAGATTACGGTTGTGTTTATTTTTCATTATCGACAAGTATCGTGATTGTGAAGTACATTTCGTGAAGCAGTATAAGAAAAATTATTTTATAATTGAAGCTGTGTTGATCTGTGCATTGATTTTATTTTGCTCTGCATGTAAATTGATTTCTTTGCAAAGTTATATCTCTGTGAATCTACATACTGAGACATTTCTAATTACATTCCTTATTTGGAGTGGAATTTTCTATTTTAAAAAGTTGACCAATTCTGAAATTGCTTACATAACTTCAATCAATAATCTTAGTTTGGGATATGGAGCAGCCATATGGTACTACAAAAATTACTTAACCAAAATTTTACCTCAAAACTTTGATACACGTAGGAAACAGTATGAAACTAAGCATGGGATTCTACTGCCAAATAAACTATACATTCTTTGTCCGAAGTCTTGCATAATTCAACAATATATTGACAATACAGATTACATTGAACATTGTCGAGAACTTCCACCTCTGAAGGTGTGCCATGGTGGAGTTGGCAATAGGATATATAATATATCCGTTTACAAAATAGATATTGGAGGACAATTTTTTCGTTGTGCTTTGGAATATGCACAACCCTTGAAACATTTACTAACATTCAAAGAAGATGGAAAGATAACTAATAAAGAAATGTACTTTCAAAGAGATTTGTTTTGTGAAAGTTTAAAATCAATGCTGAGAGATGGGAAAAACTCCCATGAAACATGTGAATTGATTGAATATGATGACATGGTGCATCAAATACATGATGTGTTATTAGGTACAACTTCAATACAAGAGTTTATGAAAAGTACCAAATCATAGATTTATACTTTCATATTATTAACAAATTTTAGTTTGTTTTAGAAATGTGTAATGTCTTTAAATGTATGTAATGTTTGGTTTTTGTCTTAGGCAGATATCATATATAATTTTCATTTACAGTTTTTCTCTTCTACCAGATAAAATAGATTGCATAAATTAAAAATTTGACACAAATCACTGGCATGGAGTTAATATGAAAGTACCTAATGATTTTTCTACTTATGTTGAATAGTCTTTACATTTTTATGTAAAAATGTTAATTCTTTTAACCTTGTGAAATTATACCGATATTAAAATCCATTTTCCCTCATGAAAGAAAAAAAAAATTCCAACTCTTCACTTAATTTATAAAATAGAATCTTTTTTTTTTTTTTAAAAAAAAACTTTATGGTTTATAAGTATTGTTTTGTTCATAAATAATTATTTTAGAAAAGTTATTATATTTGGGAACATATATATAGCTAATATTTACAGATGTTCATCTAAGACTTATGAAATTTCTTAAAAGTATGATTTGTTTATGAAAGACGGCTGTCTTGAAATTAATTTCCTGTCCATTAGTTTTTTGATATTATACTTTTTCACAGTATTTAGTTTAAGAAATACATTTTTATTGAATGTAAATTTTCTATTATTGGGTATAAAATATTTTTAAAGAAATTTAACATTTAATCAATCTTTAGGAGACTACGTTTTGAGATAAAACTACTCTCTTGGATAGGACTTTCAGCTGTACCTTTTTTATATGTCTATGATAAATACTACCATGTGTCATTAGACAATGATAAAAATTGACTGTTTACTTGCTAAGCAGTAAGAGAGAAAGAGGAAAATTCATATACTCCCAAAAGAGTTCAGTCAGATGATCAACATTTATGGGTTTTGACAGGCCACATGGTGTTCAAAAGCAGGTAGGAGGAAAGATAACTTTTTGGTTGAAGTCTTTTTTTTTAAGGAACTGTTTTAAATTGAAATTACCTGTCCTGTGAAGGTTAAACTCAAAAACCCTATTACTCATGTAGGAGATAAAAATAAAATGAATCAGCATGACTAATTAATTATTAAGTATGTAGATTGTCACATGAAATATAGTAGTCACTTGAAAACAATTGACTAATGTTACAAAATATTGAAACAAGGGGTATAAAAAATCAAAATGAAAGTTTGTAACAAAAAATTTGTGGAATAATATGTATAAATACATTTGATATTTTGAACTTAAAGCTTTTATTCAAAATTTTGATATCAATTGCAAAATGAGATAAAACTTTTAAGATGTGATTTATATCTAGATCATTAAATAATTAAAATACTTTTGTCATTTAAAGGACTACAGCATGTGTATGAAAGTCTTGGCTATAAATAAATAACAATTTGAATGTATAGTTAAAAAAAATGAAATGTATAAAATATGAGTTACACTTATTTTTGAGCTTTAAAATTTTCATTTGTTTAAAGTATAAATTCCTAAAATTTTCTTTAAAAACTTTTAATGGAGGTTTACTTTGGCAATCCTTTAAAAAGTATTTAAATTATTTTTCTGAAGAGCTTTAAATGCAATACTTTTTGATTTATGTTTGAATGAGATCAATTTCATGCACAAATTTGTAGAACTAAAACAACTATGTCAGTGAGTGCCTTAGTCATTTTTCAATAGAGTCTATTACAAGCAATAAGTATTCAACTTTCATTCATTTATTGAAATATATTTTGTGAATTAAATATGTGAAATTGTTCTTTTATTACAATGTAATATTTTAAACGAATAATGCTTTTTAATAATTAAATTTTAAGAAAGTTGTTCAATGTTTATTATGTGCTGAGTATATTGATAAACTTTTGTAAAGAGATGTGTATTTTTCATTGGTAATGAACAATCTTAACAATTTTGTCAAACATAGCAAATCATTTTTTTAGTTATGTAATTGTGTAATTAGTTTTGCGCTTAAATGTGGATGAAGAGCATTAGATTCGATTGAGTTTGTGATAATTTTTTCCTACTGGGGTTCATTTTAGGTATGAAACAATGTAAGGTGCACATTTAAATCAGTTTGTTTTGCAAAATGGTAAATCTTAATTGCATTTGAACTAAAGTGTAAGATAAGTTTTTTATCCATAAAATTTTTAAAAAAATGTATATAGAGAGCAATAGCTTTGAGGTAAGCATCTGGCAATAACTGCCTAAAATGAACTATGATATTTAATTATATATTTTGGTTAATTTTTTTTATATAAATTTTCTTTTGTATGTTAATGTTTTTGATTTTAAGTGTGAAACGCTCAATTTTATAAAAAAATTGATAAATGATCTTCTATTCTATTATTTAATAAAATTTTTTTTATATACTAAAATGGTACTACACCATATTGCTTTCATTTCTATCCCAAATGTGTGCCTTCTTTACCAACATACTTAATTTTTTAGAATTCTTAAATTAATGTCTCACTCAGATTTAGGGAATAAAAAAAATGTTCACTTTACACAAACTTAATATTTTGATTGATCTCTTAAGGGGACACAATACGATTCAATTAACAAAGATTGGTCAAAAAATCAAATCTAATTTTTTTAGCCTAAATTATCTACACTATTAAAATTCGTAGGTAAACAAACGTATCTATGTATGAATGTTTCCATATTTTCTCACGAACCACATGATGCAGAAACTCCCTGAAGGTACCAAAATTTCGGGAATGATCCGAGGAATCCGTTTCGACCATTTAGATTCTGATATTCTAATTAGTTAAAAAGATATTAATTAAAAACCTTAAAATGCATAATTAGTACCATTTCTCACTGCCAGGGGAAAATTCGGAACTTTTTTTTTCAGACGTCTTTAAAACGCGATCTAATTTTTTTCATGAAACTCACACAAAAAATAATTACAGATTCTTAAAGATCATTTATTTCGCCACGATATGCGATAATTTATTTTACAAAATAATTATATTGTATTTTTTACAATTTTTTTAAAATGAGTCGAAATCTGTTTCTTTTTTTGAATATAAAATTCTAAGTTGTTCCGCTTGCATTTTCTTCCGCGTTAATGAAAAAAATATTTTACACTAAAAAAGTTCATGCTTTTCTCTTTTAGAATCGGTCATTTAAAAAAAATTTTCAAACTGTTTTTTTTACGATTTTTCAAAAAATACTCAAAATTTTATTTAATCTCATGAAACATTTTTTCTGTGTGTAGAACAATATTACACGTAATCTGTACAAAGATTGATAACATATCTTAAAAATTACGGTTTAAAAAAAAGTGTTTTTCAATTTTTTCCCCTTTAGCGATAAATATGTAAACATTACTTTTTTAAAAAGTTTTTTGTTTAAAAATTACCGTTGTTTGAAAGCATTAACTTAAAAATAAAGTCCGAAATTTTTTTTTTTACTTTAATGAAATGGGATACTGAAAAAAATCTACCTTTATATTAAAGCTCAATTCAATGATTTTCCCTGAAGGAACCGACGGCGTGATTGTTAAATAGGCTGCTTTATAAAACGGTAGTTCCCAAGTTCGAAACTGAAGAGGAAGAAACTTTCAAATTTGCATTATGCTACTTAAAGTTTAAAATTTTTTTAGTGGAATGAAAAAGGTTAAAATTAAATATCAAAATGTTTTTTTCAGTACATGTATATATATATAGGCTTCCCCCATACTTTTTTTTACTTATATATTTAATCAAACATTCAGAAAAAAGCAATCATTTCAATAGCTATCTGTTAATCTCTCTTTCATTTATTACTTATAGAAATTTTATTTTAATAAATATTTGTTTTTTTAAAAGGATTATTTCTATTATTTCATTACGAAATGAATTCTTTGTTAATTAAAAAGTACATCGTCTATTATTTTGGATCAAAATAAATTTTAGACATTTTTAAGCTAACTATATGTAACGATTGATTGATTCATGAAAATCTTTTTATTATTTTAGATTCTTAGAAACTACCGATTATTAAAAAATGATGGACGTTTTTTGTTTTACTCTTAGCATCAGAATCGTTTTCTTTTTACTGCTTCACATTAATAATTTTTTTAATTCTAACACAATATTTTTTCTTATAAGTCATACATTGAAATTTGAAGCTATATCTTATCTGTGAGAAGGAGAGGAAGACAGCAATAAGTTTACACTAAAAATACACATGTTCGGGCTATAGAGAGGGGAAAGAAACCTGTCTTAAATCAAAAACAAGTGGAATGGAACAAATTTCGAAAAAGGGAAATTTTTTTGACACAATTTTAGAAATTACTCACATTGTACGTGTACAAACACACACAGAAATGCTGGTGTCGTGAGGAAAAGAGAAAGCCCGAGCAATGCCGGGCCAAGCGGTGGAAGTCATTTTGAAAATGAGTATTAGAAGTTCTGATTTTGTGAAAGAAAGGGAAAATTTATAAAAGTAGAGATAGCCCTTGCAACGCCGGGCCATGCAGCTAATTCTTTATATACTTTTCCATAAACTCACAAAATTTGAAAGCTCTAAACTTAGAAAACATGGAATTATGACAGTTTTTATGTTCGTATTTATTCACATCCCTATGGCAAATCAAAACTTTATCTCAGAAAGATGAAATAACTAGTTTGCCTTCAATCAAAATGCTATGAACTTTTTTTTCATATTGCTAATAGTACATGTAACAAAAGTTGGTATGCATTTTTGAATCAAAGCAATACTTATTTTTTTAAAATTAATTGAACTCAGAATTTATACATTTTTAAAGGAATTTTCAATAAACATTCATAAAAAGAAGTATTGTACAAATACCAATCATATTATCGCAAAACCCATACTAACTTTTGTTATACATAGTTTGACGTACTTGTAAATTAAATTTCATGCATGTACGTAAATTTTTGTAGGAGGTGTGTAGCATTTTAAAATCCCTTCATAAATTTTGTTTTTTCCTTAAAAAATAAAATGGCTAGCTTTATATGAAATTTTGAGCACAAAATATGTTTTACATACTATATACACATAGGAGGCAACCAAAATTTTTTTGAAAATCCTTAAATTAAAAATTGTTGCATGAATCGTACCATGTCACCTTAATTATCCATTTTTATTCAATGCAAAAAAGTTAAATGAAATCTGAAACGAAGTTTGTGTATATACATTCACACATTTATTCCGATTATGCTTCAATATAGGGATTTAGTGTGACTAATATTCTTTAACTGTTAAGAACTTAATGAAAGTGTAGGTAATAATTCATAAAAAGACACTGAAAAAGCAACAGTAAACATTTATTACTTGCAATCTACATTAAATGTAGAATATTGGCACAAATAAAAACAGTAATATCTACAAATATATAACATTTAATTACAGTGAAGACGAGATATACTACTGTCAACACCGATGAATAAAATTTCACACAGGCAACCACAGGTTACAAGTATATTACTGTATAATAGGAAGAGCTGAATGTACGGAAAGTCATAACAAAAATCTATTACATGTCATCATAACTCTCCATTTTCTTAAGACTAATTTCTTCATAGAAACGGCTGAAGTCCAACCTATAATAATGCCCAATGATGGTTTATATAAAACACACAATCATGCAGAACATAAAAATAACAATTGGCTCATTAAAAAAGTGATATTAATGCCAATATAAATGACATAACAAATAAGTGATTGTGACCCCATTTCTCTCACTATATTTAAAATACTCAATGCTAAACTAAAATTTGCATTACAATCAAATAATAGTTTACAATTGCAAGGTAAAAGATAGAAAATCAACTTTTTTTTGCTGTTGAACACTAAGTTAACATTCATTTCAAAATAAATTTATTTGATATAACAATCAGTGTAACAGACTATTAAAAGTTAAATAGAATAGTAAAAAAATATTACAACTTATGATAATACTGAGCCTATTAGGTTGAAAATTTGGAAATGTTTATATTTATTTCAAAGTAGCAATATGCTTCATAACTGAATGAAAAATTCAAGCAAACTTTTTCTGAATCTAAATACACAATAGAGGCTTGTAAAGTGCAGCTCACCTAGAAATATAAGCATGGGTGAAAGTGGCTTTATGGAATAAAATGAATTGTACATAGGCACCAGCTACCATTTTCTAGTCATATCAATTGGGTTTAATGCTTGAGACATACTGTTTACTAAAAGATGGAGACTTCTTTGAGAACGAAGAATTTATCTTATAGAGCTATCCATTGATTTATTAACAATTTAATTTAAATTAGTACATTTCATACAATTTCAGGACCACATATATTAAGAGGTATAGTCTGAATTGAGAATGTCTCCTCTCCCCCATAATCTTTTATATACTATATGTTACTACTTTTTAATACTACTATAATTTTATTTCCAAAATATTAAATTATCTTAAAATTTAGTCATTATTATAATACAGAAGTGTCTTATTCAAATGAAAATGAACACATTATTTAAGGTATTCATTGAAAGATTTGCAAACTTGAATTGTTAACGAGATATTTGAAGATGAAGCCTAATATTTGAGAAACACCTATAATACTCACCTGTAGAGCATATTTATAATTTTTGAAGTCTGTTTGCTTTGGTGAACACTATGCAAGATATGAAGCATGCATATAATGCTTTGGTCAAATTTCTTCTCAAAATTAGCTATTTGTTCTTGAAAGTTTTCCAAAGCTGCTGGACAACTTGACAACTGTACAATAAATATGTAAATTAAAATAAATGCTTTATTACTTCAAAATTATTATATAAAAAATTTCAATTTAAATGAATAATGATTCACATCAGTCCTTGCAATTATGCCATAAATGAAATTATAGTAATTTTTCTACTACATGTAAGATGATTACTAATTTTTTTTGAAATTTATGATAATGAAAAAGTTAAAGGCTATTGTTGTTAAATCCTCAAACAGAAGATAAAGTGATGAGGTTAAATTCCAGAACTGGCTGACTTACTGGTTTTTTGTAACTAATACATTTAATGCACATTTCAAGTAAAAGGTGAAATATCTCATTTTTGATTCGAGTCATGTTAGAGAATGATGTCCAAGAAGTACTTCACTTTTCAAACTTCTATATTTCAGTATGCTATGCCTCAAATTTTACACTTGTTCTAGATTAACATGCAGAAACTTTCATTATTCCAGAATTTTAATTGAATTCGGATTCAAATAAACAAACTTCCAGCATTAAAAATAGTGGCAATATTAATAAAGAGCAGAAATAGTTATTATTATGACTCATTTTTAGCTAAAGGCTAAGCAATAGCATTTTTCTTTTTTACCTTTTTGCTCCTCTTTTTTAAAATCCCCATAAAATATTCAGGAAGTACATTGTTTTATACTGACACATCAGGAGATCAAATAAGATTTAGATTGCATTTTCTTTTAAAAAAAATTCTCCTTCTCATGTGTGTAGTTAATCAAAGATGGACCTCTCCAAAACAAAATTTATTTAAAATACAGTTGAACCTCCATATAACAAACCCCTACATTGCAAATTTTTCTGTATTGCGAACTTTTACCTGGAACCACACACAAGAACATTTCACGATTTTCTTCTTAAAATGACCTCCCAATAGCAAAGTGCATTTTCTATATAATGAACTTTTTCTCTTATGATTCAATTTTTCCTCTCTATTTTGGGTATTTTTGGATATTTTAAAGTTATTCTCACTTTTAACACACTATATGGGGTTCATAAATCTTCAACTGGTTTTATTAGATACCTAACTCGCCGAGAGTAATAGAATTCTGGGCGTTTCATCCAAGAAGTGCATCTTTAAACCCCCATTGTCCAGTTCACTGGAAACATCTTCAATATTCCCTTTCACTCTCAGTGGAGTTGTCTCATGTCCTTGAACTAGCCTCAGTTTATTTGTAGTGTTGATCAGTAATACTGGTAACTTCGTTTCTTGTAGCTCGAAAATGTTAAAACGAAGGTGCTTGAGCACCAAAGAAAAAATTTAATTATTCATGAAGTGGATAAAGGTGTCTAGAAACTTTCCTTGCAGTTTTTCTCTTTCTTTTCTTTGATAGGTAATATATATATATATATAAATATACATTAATTTAAAAAATGTGTGAATAAAAATTACTTTTTTTAATATATAATATTTATGAATTTAAAATATGTTTTATGTGATTTATCGAGAAAATTGAAAGATGAACCTCTATATAACGAACTTTTTTCGGGACTTAGTGACTTTGTTATAAAGAGGTCCGAATGTACATACAGTTTAGCAATCTTATTTTAAGCATTTATGAACAAATACAGCTCAAAAAGATCTGTTATATTCCTTTAGCAAAAAAGAAAACATAACCTGTAGAATATGAATTGATTAGAACTGTTAAAAATATAAGTTTTTATATGAATGAATTAACACCTTAATAAAAAACGAGAGACTTCTCTCGATAATATTGTTTTAGAGTATTAAAACAAAACACTTCATGTGGAAACATTAATTATGTGAGAAATAGGAAAGTGAAAAATATGTTAAAATATTTTTTTGTCTATTATGATGTAGAATAACTAACAATGATAGATAAAAGAAATGAACTTGTAAAAATCAACAACAAATAAGAATATAAATAATAAGATGAATATATTATTAATAAAATTGAAAACAAAATATGTGATGAAATTCGATGAAAACAGTTTTGCAGATTTAATATTTTAATAAAAGGAATTAATTATATGCATCTCAATACAATAGATATACAGGATCCTAAGAGCAACAACAAAAGCATGCAACCTTGTTTTTCAATCTGATAAGAATTTGAGAACAGGTTTTAAAATTTCTTGGGAAATCATGAACATTTTCATATATTTGTGACTCCATTTTCAGTCAACACACATTATTTACCGATTTTCAATTAGAATGCATTAAATTAAAACTTGACATTTAACTTGAATGTCAATGAGAATAACAAATTTGTATCTCTTTGCTATGAACCTGTTTCAAGAGAAAAGGTTAAAGTACTCTAGGTATAGAATAAGTGTTTACAAAATGTACATAATATAAAAAAAATGCTCACATCTGACAGTGGTTGCTCTTGAAGTGAAAAGAGCAAGCTATCACCCATAGTTGAAGTTTCTACATCCATGGAACATCTCATAATACCCTGTAAGAAAACAAATGTTTATAAAAAATAACCATAAATTTGTATTTTCAAATGATTAAAATATATAATATGTTAAATGTGACTTTACCACACACAAAAAATTATAAATAGAAATTCTTTTTCAAAATTAAAAAAAAATCTTTATTTATTAAAAAGTAATAGCAATTCAGTTTTCCATCTATTAAAGAGTCCCTGATATCTACACACAAGTTATTGAAAATATAATTTTGATACAGCAAAACCTTGAATATATAATTTTTTCTTTTTTTTTGGGGGGAGGAGAAAAACTTTATGAATTTTAAACTAAAACTCTTGTTGGATGCTAAATATTATGGTGATTTTATTTTGCTGAGATAACCAGAGCCAAATTGATACTCAAGGGATCTTTTACATGCCACATAATCATATGACATGCATGCCTATGATTTTTGTACCAGAAAATCTGTTGACTCCAGCCAGTGTTGAACCCACAACCTTGGGCTAACGAAGCGGATATGCTACCTCTATGCCACCAAAGCTGACATGTTACTAAACTAAACTCAGTGGTGCAACAGCCCGTGGTGGAACAAGGCCTAATGTGCCCATTTCAGTTATTGTAACA
This sequence comes from Trichonephila clavipes, assembly GCA_019973935.1. Lineage (NCBI taxonomy): Eukaryota > Metazoa > Arthropoda > Arachnida > Araneae > Nephilidae > Trichonephila > Trichonephila clavipes. The sequence goes on along the minus strand of BMAU01021221.1, from coordinate 871,581 downwards.
TTGAGCGCTGAGATGCATGATCAGATGTTTTAGACAGTCTGAAGTGAAACCCCAGTGTTCAGTTCCCAAGCAAGCTCTGTACTGATTTATCGATCCACTGAAGGGATGAAAGGCTGAGTCGACCTTACCCAACTCGGAGTTAAACTAATAACCACTGCATATAAATAGCAGCACCAGCCTGCAATAATTTCAAAAGTGAAATTAAATTTTTACATGAACAAAAAGTGGATTTATGTGAACATTTAAGAATTATAAAAAATGACTTAAAGAGTCTTTCTCATTTAATCTAACTACATGAAAATTTAATAAGTTAATTTATTATGGAAAAGGAAGAATATACACTTAAAAAACAATTTTAATCCTTATTATTTAAGTAAATAGACATTTTTTGAAAATATTTAATAAAGACAAGTATTAGAATTCTATGCTTCAGTAACACATGAAGATAATTTAAATATATGAAAAAAATATACTTGTAGAAAAATTGAGAAATCAGCACACAAAGTCATGAGAGTTGCTAACACTTGAAAAAGCCTTGGGTTAGTTAACATGCAATCTCCAACGCATTTTTCAAGAAAATCATTATGACAAAAGAGGACTTCATCTACATTTGTGACCTGAAAAAAAAAGTTAAGATTAACAGAAAATTTTACAACTTTATTTCTTTCAAAATAAAGTGTATAATATTTCAATTAATGATTGCACGGATAACTTTTTCAAATTTTGAAACACTGAAAACAATACATAAAATATGTTTTGCAAATTGTACAGAGATGATGTTTTTTCAAAAAAAGAAAAATTGATGCAATCTTAAAAATTTTGAACACATATACATACTTGAGAGATCTTCCTGAAGAAATCATTCCAGTGAGGTTCAATAACTTCAAGAGTTAAGTAATAATCAAGGTTTTGTATAAAATTAAGCATTCGCTGTCTGAGAGCAAATGCTGCTGCATAAAAACAAAGTTCTGAGCGTGGAAGGGATTTGGTTTTTTTGTTTAAGTACCATACCCTGCAAAATTAAAGATCTCTATTTCATATTATGTCAAAGAAAATTATATTTAAATGCATTACATTTATATACATTATTTTACATGACTTGAGTACAGTATAACATTTGATAAAGTACTTTTTTTTGTCACTCTAAAACATTCTTTCTCGCAGTTCATCAAATAATATTTTCCATTAATTTCAGTTAATACAAAATATTGTATCCCCTTTTTATTTAGATAATTAATTATGCAAATAAAATGGGGGTTCAAAATCATAATTCTCCTCCTACCATTAGAAAAAAAAATATATACATAAAAATAATGCATTGAACTATCCTGTTACAATAAGTTCAAATTAATATCACTAAAGTATTTCTATTATTTGAAAAAACAGAAAGTAACATCTCAATTTAGCCACTGATTTGTAAAAAAATTATCAAGAGTATCAATTAATGTACAAGTTTCCTACAATAATTTCTTAGGCAAGCTGATTTTTTTAAAAAAAAATATACATAATAATGTCTATATAAATAAACTAAATATGATTGCAATGCAATATTTTTAGAAAGTATAAGTAAAAACTTAAGTACATTAAATAGATGAATAATCATTTATTTTACATAGAGAATGATAACCTTAGTTAATTAATACCATATACATGACATCTCAAAACTTCAATCAAAAATTTAGATGGGAGTTGGAATATACTGTACTGATAGAATGGCTATATTCACACAGAAATATATAGCTGATGCTATATTGTAAGGTAAACATCAAGAGTTTCTTTACTTAAGCCTACTATACTATATCAGAAAACATGCAACAATTCATAAATGCTAAGTGAACATATACTTTAAATAATTATATAAATCATTATATTTATGATACAGTATTGGATTGGCTTCCCTATGAATACACAGAGAAAAATTATTATTATTACTTGTTTATCTTACGCCCATCTTTGGCATCTCTACCATTAGTCAATGGGCAGTCCAATAAAATGATGATGAAGTATAAAAAGAATTAAAATTTGCCTCTGTAGAGTTGTCTACAAAAACTAGGGGTGATTTCAGTCGCCTTCATGTGGTGCCACCTGTTTCAACTAAACGACTCATAACTTATTACCTTAAAGTAGCCCTTATTGATGAAGAAGAATTGGTGATAAGTGTTTTTTTTAGGATATTGAAGTGATTTGAGAAAGATTATTAAATATATATCCATCAAATGTTTACAAATCCACATTACACATTATAATCAATGAGTACATGGATTCTACAAGATGAGAATACAGGATACTGGACAACTATAGTCAATCATGTATCCTTCATACTAAAGAATGTGCAAAAAGGAAGAAAGTCAAATGCATTTTTATTGCTTTTTGAGCAAATGCTTCTGCTTATATCCATTTCATTTACAGAATATCCAAAAAAATTAGGATTGCTGCTGTTCAGATCTACAAAACTGCAGGTGTAGTTTAACATGATGGATTCAATGAAATAGCTTTAATGTTGGCCCAACATTATTAAAAATAACATGTATGCTGTACATACATTAAACAGTTAAATTTTGCTAATTAGAATGCTTTATACAACTGTGCAGTGCTTATTTCCACGTAGTAGTGTTTCCAAGTACATGTTTCTGTGTGAATATGAATAAATTATTATACTTTACTTCTCTTTCAAGTTATTACATGTTGAAACACCACATATAATTTTTTTTTGCAATCAATTAAAATAAGAAAATAAATAAATGTAAAATAAGATACTAACCGTCCAAGCAATCTTTCAATATGTTTACAATAGAACAAATGACGAAACAAAATTTGGTAATAAGCTAAAGCCTAGAAAAAAATTATGAAAATGTTTTTATTTAGAAAGTAAACAAAATATTACTACTTGCATGTTCTATTTTACTTCACATCCTATTCTACTTATTAAAGCAGCACAATTTTTTTAAGGATATAAAGATTCATACTTTTCCATTAATTACAAGGGAAAGAGGCCATTTAACTTCATAGTCAAATACAAAGGCTTCCAATCCTGTAAGCATCATTGATTCAGTGTTTCTATACTCTGAAAGAAAGGTGGAAAATACAAATGTAATTTTTTTTATTTTAGAATACAAATATATAAAGTTACTCAGATAATTTTTTCATCAGAAGATCTTATTTACAAAAAAGAAATCTGAATTTTGAGCAAATAACTCTTAAAGTATAATTAATAATAATCAATAACTTAAAAAACTCACAAATGAAATATACTGCTATTGCTGCTCAAATTTCATATTGACATATTTACACTTTCATAAAAGTTACAAGAAATTTTTCATTAATTCAAAATAATAAGACAAAGAACAAATTTTTAGAAAAGCAGCACAATACGAAACAGATAAAGTTAATGAAAAGTGCAATTATAGTTATTAGAATATAACAAATATTATATCAAAATGACAGCTTATTTGCATACATTTTGAAAATTATTTGACTAAATTGTCATTTTGATGTAATGAAGTAGAAGTATTTTGATACAAACATCAATTTACATTTAAATATAAGAAATACTACCATATTTTAGTATACAAAAATATATTAACCATTCTGCATATCAGCTGGAATTTGAAGTATCTTAAACATTTGAGTCAGCAAATCATATGGAAGAAGCTCAACTCTAGGGAATGAAAGTATATTGTTTTAAGTAAAACAATGAATGTAATTCGCTTGCATGAATAAGAAAAAAAAATGTATGTCATGAACACAAATACACAAAGCTTCCAATTAGAAATTTCTAGTGAATTTAAAAAATGCAAGAGATTAAGATAAAAATGAGATTTAAAAAATTTTTTTTTTTTGCTTGAATTGTCAAAGAATTTTATAATCAAAATTTTTTGCATGTATTTATTATTTACACAAATTCAAGTCTAGGTAGAAAAAAATTAAAAAGCTAGATTTTTAAGAAAAAATCTAACTACAGTAGAACATCGTTTATCCAAACGTCAATTATTCGGAGCATCAAATATCTGAACAAGTTTTTCTTTTATTTTAACTACATGTACTGTGAAAAAAATCAATAGTATCAACATATCATTTTGAAATCTAGTTTTATTCTGAAATAAAAAAAATAGTGATTACACTGATCAAAGCAATAAATCAATAGCGGGCACGCTGGCGCCAGCCTAGACAAAACAAAGTTATGCTTCAACTGTATATGAATACACTTTCGAACAGTGCAATGCTCAACAGTTATTTCGCGTGAGTCAATAAGTGACGTAAAACTCAAGGTCAGGGATATTTGGGGGAATTTCAATCGTATAATTTGGTAAACATCTGTGCAGAATATTAGGTCAATTTGTTTCCAAGGGAGGGGGTGTATACATGCTCTTTTGTTGAGTTGTGAACTTTTATGGCTTCGAATTCAAAATGGAAGCGCAACGTCTTGAACATAGAGACAAAGGTTGAAATATTAAACCGTCTCGAGAAGGGAGAAATTGGAGCGTCTCCAGCACAGTTTTATAATGTAGGAAAGTCAACAGCTTCTGAGGTAAAAAAAAAGAGAGAAATCACTTTAAATTTTGTGTCAAAACTTGACTCAGAAGATGGCTCGAAGAACAGGAAAACCACAAGGGAAGCAAACAATGTTCTTCTTGATCGTGCACTCTACTTGTGGTTTACACAAAGAAGGAGCAAAGGGGACCTAATATCGGGTCCTCTGTTATGTGAAAAAGCGCTGGAACTTAACGATAAATTAGGCGGTTTGGCTGATTTCAAAGCTAGCACTGGATGGTTAAAGAACCTTAAATCGCGTTACGGGATACGAGAACTGCAGATTGAAGTCAAATCATTGACTGGCGGCAAGAATTCTGCCTGCAAGTTTACTGAAACATTTTTGAAGCATGTTGAAGAAGAAGGTTAATCCAGAGATGATGTTTACAATGTAGACGAGACTGGAAGGCTCCACCAAAAAAGTCATTAGCTTCAAAACGGGAGTCCATAGCACTAGGTTTTAAAGTCAGCAAAGAATGTGTTACAACCATGGTGTGTGTGAACACTAGTGAAATACACTCTTTGCCATTGCTTGGGATTGGCAAATCTAAGAAGCCTCACTACTTCAGAAATGTTTCATGCCTTCCCACTCTTTACAAGGCGCAAAAGAGTGTGTGGATGAACTCTGCTATTTTTTCTGAATGGTACACTTAAGACTTCATTCCTAATGTCAAGAAACTTCATGAACGTAAAGGGAAAGCAGGCAAAGTTTTACTAATTCTCAATAATGCTTCCTGTCACCCACCTGTTGAAATTCTCAATTCAATTGATGATGACTTCAGCGTGATGTATCTTCCATCAAATGTCACTGCGCTGGTGCAACCAATGGACCAAGGCGTCATTGAAAAGCTTGCGAAAAATTATAGGAAACAAATTTTGCAAATATCACTTTTGGCAGAAAACGATTAAGAAAGTGTTGCCTCTTTTGCTGAAAAGCTCAATATGACGGATGCCTTATACATATTAGCCGAAGCGTGGGACTCACTCGAAAGACAGAGCTTGAAAAATGCATGGAATAAACTGTGGCCAGATTTAGAAGCCGAAAAATACTTCAATGACAACCACAGGGAGGAGATCCCAGGATTTCAAGAATGCAATGAAGATGTAGAAACCTGGATGGCATGCAATGCAGAAGACTGTGGATTTCAAATGCTACATGATGACGAGAACAACAACAGTGAAAGTAGCAAGGGTCCATCAAATGCTGACGTGTTTTCTGAATTAGAGACAGCTATGGAATGGTACGAACAACAATCAGAGTGCTGTCCTACTCAACTACTGCAGTTCAAGAGAATTAGAGACCTTGTAGCAAAAAAACAGAAGTGTACAATGGTACAGCGAATATTGATTAATTTCCACAATAAAGGTAAAATTGCGACATTTTGCACCTATTTTACTTTTTCTTCAAGCCCATTTCCTGCATATGATAATTTTCAATATTCCTATAGTGCCGGGTTTCATATACTGCATGGATTGCATTCGGTTATCTGAACAATTGCGCATCCGAACGGTGTTCGGTCCCAATTGATTCAGATAAACAACGTTTTACTGTAATCAAAATCTTAAAGTATTTTTTTGTACAGTTCAGAGAACATAAAAAAGTAATAAAATGTTTCACATTAAAGTTTTAAAAGAGATGATTAAAGACTGGTTCAAAAATTAATACCTTATTCAACAAATAATAAAGGTTTAATGAATATCTTTTTTAAAAATTTCTAATGGGGCTGTGGATTGGTATTTTAAGATTGCAGACCTTACTCCAAGAGTCTGGTAAGGTCTCCCTCTTTTTAGTGTGGCACCATATAAGTGGATGCCAATCACTGCAGATAATTTTGAAGCCCAGTTTCCTCCCCAGAGGAAGGTACCTGAGCTCTGGCAATGCAAAACCATACTTAGGATTCTAATTTTGCAGAGAGCACCTAAGCCAAACAAGCACTCAAGGGATCTTTTACATACTGCATAATTATGAGACATGGACACTGTTGATTTTCTGCATCATGAACAGCCACCGCTTTTGGCTGGGGTTAAACCCGCAACCTTAGGCGTACAAGGCCAGCGACAAAGAAAAGAAAGTATATTTTTACAATTATAAAATTTAAAAAAAAAAAGAAGCGAAGGGGCTAAGTATAACAAAGAAACTAATTATTTTCAATAAGTCCGTGATATTCAAAAAGGTAATTTTGATCTGCTATAAAATTTGATGCAGTAACATGTGGAAAACACTTTTAATTCAACAAATAGACAAATCATTCTTTAAAGCAAGCATGGAGAGATTGAGGGTAGCATACCACTTTTTTTAATGCATTATAACATATTTGCAGAAGGCCCTTTTATCTTATTAAAAATAAAAATAATAAATACTAACATTTAAGAATGTGGATTCTTTAATCTAACAGTTTTATAAAAATTTTCTGTCTTGAATAAATTTGCATATGTAACTGAATACTTTAACAAGTATTGGCAGATTATAGCCTACCTGACATCATCTTTGTACTTGTCTTCATTAACCACACTAGTACGTAAAGCAAGTTCCAGTAATGACTCTAATCTAGTAGGCATGATATCATCAATATCTTTTTGAAGCTCTTCTTCTGCCATATCCATGAATTGAACAATAAAATCTCCTTGGTCTAATAGGAAGTAATGTTTTACAGATCTGAAATAATAAAAATTAGGGGAATCAGTATATAATAAAATAATAATTTAGGAAAAATTTCAGAATATACATATAGATTTTTTTTTTAAAAGAACAAAAACTTCATTTAGCTTTGTTAGGATTAATTAATGAGTTTTAAATAATTAAATAAAAAAGAATTTTAAAATAAATTTACAGCAATCTTTAATGTAACATCCTTTCTTTTTCATATAAAAACATAATTAATTTTCCACTAAAATAATTATAAAAATTCGAAATTTTAAATACTTAAAATTTTTTTTGCCATTATCTATTCATAAAATTTTTTAGTAAGTTAAGGAAAAAGTATAAATATAAATTAAAAGAGAACCTGAATTTTTGACCATTTTTTATTAAAAAAAGGAAGAAAAAAGAACACGAAATAATTCAGTTTTAAATGATTAAAGGCAAATTTTTAGAATATTTTAAACTGTTTTGTTTAAGTTAAAATGTTTTACATGAATCACACTAATATAATATTTTTTTAAAACTCTAAATAATCACTTTTGCACATTTGGAAATGAAACACAACTAAGCTTTGAAATAGTTTAATACACTTTTTAGTTTCATTTATGCAACATAGAAATTTTGCTTTTAAGTTATTTAGAAATCATTTTAGATAGGAAGAGAAATTTTAATATAAAAAAAAATTTGCAAGGGATGAAATAACTTTTTTACACTACAGTACTAATACACATTTAAACTAATGATTGGACAAACTTACACATAATCAAATAATTTTACATTTTTCTTTTTTATTACAGTAAATACTACTTTTAATTTCACGGATGTAAGATACATTTTTTTTGAGAATGAACAAATTACTTGACTTTTCTATGCAAACTTATTAGTTTCAATCAGAAGTGGTTTCAGTTAAGCAAATAAGTAAGTAAAAGTACATTTTGCCAGAGGATTATAAAGAAATCACAAGAACAAAAGATATCAAAATGAATTTAAAATGCACACTTTCAAAGAATTTCCAAAGGGTTTATTATTATTTGAGACTTGAATTGATATCAATGCAATCCTTTTATGTAATTAGTATTTTTGATAAGTCAAAAATAAATAAAAAGTAGAATAAATTAAAAATTTCATATATATATATATATATATATATAAAATTTAGATTTATTGACTATACTAGTAATAAATAAGGCAGAAATTTTTTAGCTCTCCTGCTATATTATATTATATTATACCATTAATCCCTAACTGCAAATTTTCTTTGAGATTTACTATTTCTTTAAGCAAAGACATTATACATACAAGATATTTAACAAAATTCACTAGAAGCTAAAATCATCTTAAAAATGACAAAGTGAAGTTTTCATGTTTAAAAACTCATAAGTATTTTGTGAAATATAATATTTTTAGTACAATTTAAGTAAAATTAACATACAAAAGTCTCCTCTTTAAATCTGCATCATCCATTAAGACCTCTAATAATTTCTTGCTGGCAAAATGATATGCTGGTTCGATATATTCCACATATTGGCTCTCTCGCATTGTGTAAACAATTGCTTTAGCATCAGGGCAGTTCACAGGTTTGCCTTAAAAAAAATAGTAAGCAAATTTAAAAAACGTTTTACGTCATAAAAAGATATTACATATTAAATTAACAACAATGTATCATTATGCTTCATGTAAAATAATATGCTCACCGCACTGTCTTATCACATTAAGGTATTTTCCAGTACGTAGAATCATGTCAGCAGCTTTACTCAAGAATATTGGTATCTGATCACGCCTGATTGTGTAACGTCTTTCCCAATATCTTGCAATAAAGTTAAGATCAAGTTATATTACAGATAAAGTATTTTTTAATCAATTATCTAAAACCAAAAGAATAAACAATATGAATACTTTTTAAATGCATTGATTTCTTAATGGGTACATTAGTTAGAATAATGCTAAAGAGTTTTTTTTAACAAAAATATAAAGTAAATAGAAAAATATGCTCCACATTTATGACTCATTGAATATATATATATGGAGCTACATATATAACATTTCTCACATAAGCAGACAAATTTATTTAATTTTGTTAACAATTTTTAAAAAGCAACATTTACTATATATATTTGACATGGAATGTATGCAACATTTCTCTTCAGTTTTTATCTAAATTATATAAATGGTTATCTACTGAGTAATCTTAATGCATTAATGTAAAGACCAAAATTTTAAACAAATATTTAATCAAAAGGAGAAAAATTATGCATTACTTTTTTGTTTTGAAATTGTACCATCTCTCCCAATACTGCCTTAAGTTGATATTTTTGCTAGTTATAGATTTATATTATTGTTCAATATACAACATTTTATTATATCTGTACATCATTTGTGATACTGTATAAAACTAATGTCATACAGTATACCTATATTTTTTACAAGGTTAAAAAAATATTATAATTTGATTGCCTCATTTTTTAAAATATTTATTTGTATTATTATAGAGAACATCGAAGAGTGATAGTCAGAATTAAATATCCAGTCATTTCTAAAGAATATGGTACTTTTTAAAAAATTATGCTATCAAATTTCAAGAACAAATGTATAGTATTTATTTCAACTAAATATTCAACTTCCACCCAACTGAAGGTTAACTGCATAAAAAAATAATTCAGGAAAGGATACGCATCACTATATTCAGTAGGTAAGTCTTCTTTCTTGATTAATTCATTATCTTCAACCACGAACTAAGGGGGGAAAAGTTTCAAGATGCATAGTTATAGAAATGCTTTCAATAATAATAATTTAAAAAAGGCATCATAGTTAAATCACTTACTTCAGAGTAATAGTCTGATATAATTCCTTTATAAATCCATTTTTCCAAGATTTCAAAGTATGGAAGTGTAGCCTAGATTAAAATCAAAAATTTAAACTCAAGCAGAAATATAGCGGTGGACACTTTGTAAAATTGTTGTGTTTTGTTTTATGTTTTTTAAGTTTGTATGTTTAAAGAAAATGGTATATTATACAAAGTGCAAAGTCTTTTATATCATTTGAAAAAGAATTTAATACTAAATTCAATACAAAATTCAAATATTTGCAATGCAAAAAAGTTATACTGCAATAACCATTGATATACATATGATACTGATGTAAGCAGTATATCATTGCTTAGTGGAATAGCCTTTATTTTTTATTAGATTTACAACGATGTTTCATTGAGCTGAAAATAGTTTTAAGCTCTTCATTCATAACACAAGATGTCAGGAAGCAATTTTATATCTTCAATTAGTTCATTTTTATTTCATGGGTACCTCATTTGGACTAGAGTTTTTAAACTGTGCCACAAGTGTTCAATAAGATTGAGGCAAGAACTGTTTCCTGGCCATAACAACAACTCAATGATCTTAGAACGATATCAGTCTTTCAATTACTTAACTGTGTGGCAAGGAACTGAATCTTGTTGAAAAATAAATGAAGCACTAAGGTAAATAGATCCCTGATGGAAGGTAGAAGTTTGGATTCTAGAATGGTGTCATTCCTGACATTCAGTGTCCTATCGATGATAAAAAGATGACCATCTTCTGTTAGGCATGACAAAATCAGAAAACTATGTGCGAACTTCACAGTTGCCTGGATGCAGTCAGGAGGTAGCATTTCTTCTATTCTATGTCTTACATATTTTTGATCATCATTACCAAATAACGATATCTTAATTTCATCTTCCCATATAACTTGTGACCACTAATCATTTGCCCAATTAATGTGTTCCTTTGACCTCCATAGTCTTTTTGAAGTTAACTTTTTATGGCATGGTAGGGAGAAATTTCTGTTACGCGTGACCAGTTACGGTTAGTGATAAACGTAAGGTAGAAATGAATGAAGTTCGAATCCCCCCGTCTTAAAAAACGCCATCTAACTTGTACTATCTATCTCAGACAAAAAATAATTACAGAATCGGAAAGATCATTTTTTTCGCCACGATATGGTATATTTTTTTAAACAAAACAATATTTTCTATTTTTTACGATTTTTTTAAAAATGAGTCAAAATTGATACGCTTTTATAAAAATGGTTTCTAAATCAGTCCCTTTAAGTTTGCTTTCGAGTTAATGAATTGATATTTTATTCTAAACAAGTTCATGCTTTTCTCTTTTAGAATCAGTCATAAAAACAAAATGACGGAAACTTTTTTTTTTGCGATTTTTCAAAAAATACTAAAAATTTTAATTAAATATTTAATAACTTCATTATTTATAAAAATATTCTAACAAAACTTTTTCTCGATATGTACAATAGTATTATCCGTAATCTGCTCAAAGATTGAAAAAATAAATGAAAAATTTTCGTCTATTAGCCCTGAGCTAGCACCCCCCCTCTCCTCATTCAACAGCAGCTTTAACAAGCCTTTCCTCTTTTAGCTTTGCGATACATACTTTGTTTTGTTTTAATGTTACCTAGAAGTCAAATTATAATCAATTTTATGAATTAAAAAAATCAGTAGTGAGTCTTTAATCTACCCGAAGTAGGCATTTAAATGGTTCAAAATCTGTCAAAAATTAGTTTAAGGTGAGTTTGTTGGATGTACAGTTTTAAAATTCTTTTAAGGAAATAATACAAACAATCTATTGTTTTAAAATTTAGTGGCAACACAACATTTCTTCCAATAGTTTGGCAATAAAAGATTGTGTTTACTAAATTTTCAATCGAATGGAATTTCTAAATCCAGTTTAAGAAGTGAGTTTTTAAATCATATATATGCTTTGGTGTAATTAATTTGATTGTTGTGAAAGTGTTATATAGTGCTTCATTAATTTGTATTTTAAGGCTACAGTGGGCAGTAAAATTTTTTACAAACATGTCCCAAATTTTTACTGGCTCTATGTAACTTGGAACTAAAATCATATAAAAAAATTAGTGAGAAAAAAAATGAGTATAGTTTTTAAGAATTTAAAAACTTTCCTTGTATTTTGATTTTTTTTTAAATTTCATATTTTCACCTGATTTAACTTCTTTAAGCAATTCTTTACAAATGTAATGTTTTATATGATAATTTACAAAATATGGGTAAACGCAAACTTATATATAAAAATTTCAATTTTAATGATTTCCTATACATAAAAAACTTTAATTTCTTCTTTCACCCTATCACTATTATTACAATGCATCCAAGAATTTATAACTATACATTAGATGAAAACTTCTGGAAAGTTTGTTTTGTTATAATTCGACAAAAATTGCAACGCATGGAACATTTTGCATTTTTGTTGCAAGGCAAATTTTTGATTTAGACTAATAATGATGATACTTTTCTCAAAAAACATACAATAAAAATTTTTTTAGTATTATGCATTGGAAATGAAAATTTTGTCTATACTTATACCTTTTCCATCCTAATTATTTTTTTAAAATACAGTTTGAAATAATAATGATAATAATAAATTTGTTAATTATATATAAGATTACTTCAAAATAAAACTTTATTATACAATTCAATACATGTAAGCCAAAGAAGTTAACTTCTAACACGTGTTCACACTGATACACGCTTTTTTTAGAGTTGCTGCAAACTGAGATGAGGCTCTTTTTGTCGAATTCTACCTCTTAGTTTAATATCTGCTAATTCTCTTCTGATTCTTTTTGAACTGACAGGAACACCAACATCATTCAGATAACTTTTGATGACTAGAGATGATATTCTTTTATCTTGGGGACATAGTATTTTTGTTCATCTGTCCTCAACAGATGTGGTGCACCCTTTTCTGCCTTTTCCTGCTTTATTTCTAGTTAAATTTGTCTCTTGATGTCTTAAACAAAACTTTTAGTTTACAAATATAGTAAAAAAAACCACCCCCTTATCTTGAAATTTTAACCTAGGAAAGACCACTTTCTTGTCACACATATCTCTAGGTGTTTAATCACTCTTTTATTTGATGTCATTGCTTCTAGACTAAATATCATTGTTGTCCTGGGCAGGAAACAGTTCTGACCTCAATCCTATTGAAAACTTGAGGCACCATTTGAAAATTCTTGTCCGAATAAGGTATACATGAAATAAAAAGGAATTAATTGAGGATATAATTGTTTCCTGGCATCAAGTAATAATGAAGGAAAAGCTTAAAACTATTTTCAGCTCAAAGAAACATCAATGTGAAGTTGTAATGCAAAATAAAGGCTACCACTCTAAGCACTGATAACTCACTAAAATAATCAATATCTAAAATATATTGATAGTTATTGTAGCATAACTTCTTTTGATTTGCAAATATTTGAATTTTATTTTTTGTATTGAATTCAGCATTAAATTCTTTTTAAAATGATTTAAAAGACTTTGTAATTGGTGCAACAGGCATACAAACTTAAAAAACATAACACTTTTGGTAACCACTGTATATTTTACAATAGGTTTTAAATTTTTATCATAAGACAGTAAAATACCTACTGCTCTGGTTAAAGTATGACATATTTCTCGAGCTTTGTTAGACCTAAAAATAAATGAGCAATGAAATTATAAAAAGTGTCTAATTATATTTAACTTTAATACATTCATAAAATTATGAAGATGTACCAATTTATAACAGAATATTCTGAAGAATATAAAAAAGAAATACCCTGTTAGAGAAGCAGTATTTTCATGAAGGACAGATAACACAGTTCCACCAAAGCAATTACCCTAGATATAAGATAAACAGAATATGTGTAAAGCACATGCACATTTTTATGAATAAAGTAATATCTCAACTTATACACTACCTCGACTTAAGGGAACCCAGAGTAACAGGATTTTCAAATTTTATTGCTTTGTCCTTTGTTTAAAAGAGGGAAGGGAAAATGGTAAAATTTGTAATGTGATTGAAGAAGTTGTTGACTTTGCCAGACAAATAAATTAAGAAGTGGATAGTGATGACATTCAAGAACTGCTGGATCTCCAGAATCAGGGGCTGACAGTTGATGAGCTTTTAGAAATGCAAAGGCAAGACATTGAAGAACTTTGGACCCAGTTCAGTAAGAAGATCAAATTAGGTTGGAAATTTGACAGAAGGCCTCAGTTTAATTGAAAAAGAGTTACAAATTTTAGAAAATATTGACTCCAACAAGGAAGGTATTTTTTCAACAAAACAAGGAATAAAAATATTAGCATGCTACGAGGAAATTTTGCAGACAAAAAGATCTTTGAGCCTGAAGACTAATTGGTTGAATTTTGATGAAAGATTCGACCTCAAAATAACTCTGGTTAGTGATTTTGTATTTGTATTATTTAAGATTTTAATAAACTTTTTTCTCTCTAAATAATAATTTTTTTCGTCTTTAGCTCTAATTAAAACAATTTATATGCAAAATAATACTCCGATTTTTACGAATTCGACTTACACGGTTATCACTCAGTCCGACCCCTCACATAAGTTTGGGGTATTACTGTACTAAAGGGTGTTTTTTAGAGGTATAGAACTTTAAATTGCAATAAAACAACGATGTATTATTTGATTGACATGAATTTTTTTTTATTCGAAAGATAATCTTGTGGCATTACATTTTAAATATGATTTCTGGCATAGGACTGCCACGGCTGGCTCAGATGTAGTCCAATCTGGACGTCTAATTTTCGATGACTTTTTCCAACATTTGTGGCCATATATCGGCAATAACACGCCGATTGTTGTCTTCCAAATGATCAAGCATTTGTGGCTTATCCGCATAGACCAATGACTTTACATAGCCCCACAGAAAATAGTCCAGCGGTGTTAAATCACAAGATCTTGGAGGCCAATTCACAAGTCCAAAACGTGAAATTAGGCGGTCACCAAACGTGTCTTTCAATAAATTGATTGTGGCACGAGCTGTGTGACATGTTGCACCGTCTTGTTGGAACCACAGCTCCTGGACATCATGATTGTTCAATTCAGGAATGAAAAAGTTAGTAATCATGGCTCTTTACCGATCACCATTGACTGTAACGTTGTGGCCTTCATCGTTTTTGAAGAAGTATGGACCAATGATTCCACCAGCCCATAAAGTGCACCAAACAGTCAGTTTTTCGGGATGTAACGGTGTTTCGACATACACTTGTGGATTAGCTTCACTCCAAATGCGGCAGTTTTGTTTGTTGACGTAGCCATTCAACCAGAAGTGTGCTTCATCGCTAAACAAAATTTGCTTATGAAAATCGCGCGCGTGTGCGCGCGACCATTATTTTCGAAATAAAATGGCATAATTTGAAAGCGTTGTTCAGGCGTGAGTCTGTTCATGATGAATTGCCAAACCAAACTGAGAATAAATCACTTGACAGCTGTTAAATCGGTTGCCATCTTGGAAAGTAATGCCAACTTAAACTTCTATACCTGGAAAAAAAAACACTCTGTATAAACAATTACGTGCTTTAAAGAACAAATTTTGAATTTAAAAATGAGAATTATTTATATACCTCTTTCGCAGTTTTTCAACATAAAGAAAGAATTACTTTACTAAACTAAGACCTTGACTCGATTGAAAACTGATAGTAACCATTATTGGAGGTAAAAATATTAACCAAAAAGATTGTTAAAAAAATAGAATTGGTATTCAAAAGAATTCCATAGCTTATAATATGCAGTACAGAATAAAACATTAAATTACACATATGAAATAATTAATACATGCACCAAATGGTTTTTATATTAACAAAGGAAAAAAAACCCAAACATACTGTAAACTCGTGAGTTCTTTTCCGACCAGATAATTGCAGACAGGATTTGGTCCCAATGTTTTATTCCACACTTTCGATGGGACATTTCTTAAAATAAAGAATATATTGCGATGTTACAGGATTACGATATCGTTCAGCTGTCTACTTTTTTGACCCGGCTTTTTTTCATTTTCTTCCGTTCCGACCTTTTTTTCTTTCGTCGTTGCCAGATCCTTTTCCCTATATCGTCTCTCGTTCGACCTGTTGCCAGGTGCAGGCAGCTGTTCCTTACGCCCCACCTAAGAGTAAAATTTGCCCCTTGTGGCTGATTTTACCATATCAGAACCAGGAACAGAAAAATTCACCGTGACACAGAAAATCCACAAACAGAACACACAATATTGCAACAGTCAAAAGTCTTGATGATTGTTCTAGTGAAAGTTCCTTAATACAAACACATGAAATAATATGAATAGTTCACCCAATTGAAATAAGTGACTATGTTCCCAGAAAGATCTAAACTGTAATGGGATTGCAAACAGATATATACAAAATAAAACAATACTAAATATATACATTACAGTTTTTATCTTAATCTAGACAATGTTTATTTCATTAACTCATGAATGTGAATGCTCAATGAGTTCACTAAAACTATATTAAGTACACAGTAAACTTTCCTACGGCTCTAATTTGCCTTTGGCCAGTATGATTTCCGACCCAACCCATCCTAATACAAAAGTTAAAGATTTTTTTGCATCAGAAGGTCTATATCGACTATTCGAGATACAACAAACTGCTCTAACATTCTTAAAACCTGAGCCGTTAAATTACATCCATAAGAAGTGTATTCAATCTTAAACCTCACTTTTTTAGTCATGCAAATTCAGACGACATAAAGCATGCGGCATAATTCTTCGTGAAGACAAAAATACCACTTCACAAATAGTACCGTGACCCACGATGCTGCGCTATTCTTTTCTACAAAACCTTCCTTTTCGACAAAAAATCTCGGTTCTCGAAAATATGTTTAACCAAGCATCACAGGTTACCTTCGCACTGAGACTAGTCAACGGCACAGCCTCGCCCACTTGTGCTGATCAACCAGACCTAAAAAATATATTTATGTCCCTTTAAATCAATTGGACCTATCAGATCCATATTCCCACCTCAAATGGCAATTCAGGCCTTGCCACAGGTGTACTGGATGATCGGTCTTTAAT
The DNA here is from genome assembly GCA_019973935.1 of Trichonephila clavipes. NCBI lineage: Eukaryota > Metazoa > Arthropoda > Arachnida > Araneae > Nephilidae > Trichonephila > Trichonephila clavipes. The sequence continues at coordinate 854,540 of BMAU01021221.1, read as the reverse complement.
CCTAACCGTCCAGTGAGCTGACTTTCTTTACATGACTCACAAAATTTCTTCACACCGGCCCTCAGACCCTCCCAAAAAGAAAGAATACATTCGTTCAATCTTCTTGGGACCCATGTGACTACTGAACACGGATATGCGCTAGTTTCAACACCTCAGTTCTTCTGCACTAATTACCAGCTGCCCAATACTCTCCCGAGTATTTTATCCCTACATAAATAGATATCCATCTACTTCATAGTAGTTTCCTTTGCCTTCCTTAGCATACTTCCAAACCAATGCTAACTCGGCACAACACTCCTGTTCGGAAAAACTATCAGCCACCATGATTCCTTTATCCATCTCAGCGGTCACCTCCTCATCCTTAGTACCCAATGTTCCCACTTCATTCCGACATGAAGTAATATTCCTTTGAGAATCCTCAATGTGCTCCTGTGCTTTCTCTGGCAGAATACCCGAAAACCTCGGTTTCATCTACATTTCCTGAGTCAACCTCAGGTCCCAGAGCTTTGAGCCAGTGAATTCTCTTCACTCTGGGCTCCTCCCAACATATCCAAACCTCTGGGTGGAAGCAACACGTCTTCTCAAAACTTCTGCCAAAGCACATAACACTTGCTGGTGCACCACCTTAACCTGGCCACCGGTAGCAAGACCAATTGGAACATATACTAAAGGACATTTAACCGCTGGACTGAAAATACCTTTCAAATAAATTGTGGAAGCTCCTTCAACCGAGATTCAGGAACTAAGTCTTTCTTGATAACAGTAATTTCCGTACCAGAATCCAATAAAGCATGAACTAATTTCCCATCTACACTAATAGATGTTTTCACTAATTTACTTAATTTGTCTTCAATGGCCCGTCTAGGAATGACTTTACCTAGCACATCAACTCTAGCAGCTACCGTCCCATCTACCAATTCCGTCCCTTCTGTTGACACCTTATTCTCATTAAGTCTTTTATTATCTACCTCTTTGTTTTTCGGACAATCCTGCTTAAAATGTTTATCTGATCCGCAGGTGAAACAAGCATTTTTTTAATTTCAGTTACTTGACCCTTATCAAAGTTTTTCCTAGAAGAAAAATTATCTAACTTTTCCCCAAATGGCTGTTTACCCCAACTACCATTAAAACTTCTCTTTTCACTATCATTCCATTTAGCTCTCTCAGGTTCATCGTAGGATTTCCCTTTGGAAGCATAAAATATATCACATTGTTTGCCCAAGTCCCTGGGTTTGTACCATTCTTCCCCTTGGAGCACACCAATATGGGTCCCGTCTCAGAATCCAACATTTCAAACATTTTATCTGCTACGATCAGTTGATTAACTGACTCAAAAATCATTCGCACCTCTTAACTTACACAGTAGTATAACCACATTGTTAAACGGGTCAACTGAGAGAAAGTTTCGTCAGAAACGTTTGGCCTTTCTAAAATTTTCTAAACATATTTTTGGGGTGAGGGTTCATACTCCTTGAGCACAACCTGTTTTAAAGACTAAGTAATCTGTTAATTCTTCTTCACCTAGGTTAACTAATAAGTTTGACACCTTGTCTCCTAACATGCATAACAAAACCTTCGGTTTTAACTCGTCGCTATTTCACTTTTCAAGACTAGAAAAGAAATATTCCCACCCGTCTGATTTATTGGGTACCTTTACAGTTTAACCATTTTAACTATTTCATCTAAATTTTTAAGTGAGGTTTGACCATTATTTTGATTAGCACTCTGATTAGCGATCCTAGATAATTCCATTTCCAAGCGTAATTTTTCAATTGATAATTGTTCTTGTTGTTCTAGTTTTTGCCGCTTTCTGTCTCTAACCTTTCGGCTGTAATAACTTCCAATAACTCTTTGCCTCTTCCTCCTTGTAATATTTACTAGAGATTATTAAATTCCTTAAAACAATTTTAGACATAGACGGATCAGGTGACTCATCTAAGTCCTGCGCTAATTGAATTAAGTCAATTTTCTTACTTCTAATGAGAAATGCCATTTTTAATCAAGCTAAACCTAATGCCAAATTACCTTCTGACAAATTTAACTACAAACACTTAAATGACCTAGTACTATATATTTAACAAGCAAAGAAAAAATTCTACTCGTTTTTCTAAGAGTACTCAAATTCCAGAAACACAATACGAAATATGTTTACAATAAAACTTATATGAGACACAGTTATTGTTACTAATCAGAATGCAGAACCTTTTTCAAAATAAAAACACAATTAAAACAACATACTTTAGCTACATTACCATAGAATTATTTCTCAAATCATAAATCTACTCTTAGTTTCTTTTTTTTTTAATTAAAAGAAGAATCTTATGCAGGAAACAAAAAACCAATATATATATACATCATAAATTAGAGTAAAGGAAATAACATCAGATTGCATTAAACTATCAACTAACTGACAAATTGCAACACTTTTGCTTAAAATGAAAAACTATCATATAATATTCAAAAAAAAAAAAAAAAACATGCCACATATTCTGAGTCATAAATAACCTACAAAATCTCTTATTTACAACATTTTAACAGGAAGTCCGTCTACTTGAAATACATATACACATTTTTTTTTAATGGATATTTTTCACCCACTCAAACATACATTTTCGCAACCATTATTTCAAGATAAATTAATCTAATTCTTTTTTTTTTTTAATTCTGCAAACTGAATTGTTATGCAAAACACTTTCTATACCCAGATTTTAATTTTTGAGACAACTTCCAAACAGTAAAGAATGATGATAAAAAAAAAATTATAGTTTAACACTAGAACTCTAAATACCATATTTTACAACATTTAAAATGATACCCTATCATTTCCAGTAAAATAAGTACACAATTTTCTTATTTCATCTACAAATAATCCAACAACATAGAATATTGCAATAAACCAATGAAATTTTCTTTTTCAGATATATCTGCTTTTTCTATTTTATTTTAAAAAAAAAAACAAATTAAACATGAATGCATCCCATTACTCTTTTAAATATTCACACAATATTTTAACTTAGGGGAACAATAGCCACTTACCTCGACATGAAAGCTGTTTCTGTACTTGAACACTTTTCAGATCACGACTCCATTCATCAGAAACTGAAGAAAAAATACGGCATCTGTTTATTCCATAGCCCAACTCGGCAGGTGATAGCAAATTTCTGTATGAAGATCATGATTTTCACTTGAAACTGCTGCAAGAGAATTCCGGGATCCACGTGGTCATCAACTTGAAAATACACCGGGATTCCATTTCTTCTTAAAAATTTTCTTTCAAACTGTGAATGTCCACTAGCCCTTGTTCACAACTTTGTAAAAACACCGATCAATTTGAAATATTTTAATCCTTTAACTTTTGCTCCATTGCACCGCACTTCTGACACCAGTGTAAACTCGTGAGTTCTTTTCCGACCGTGTTCGAATTGTGACAAGAAAATAATTGCAGACAGGATTTGGTCCCACTGTTTTATTCCACACTTTCGATGGGACATTTCTTAAAATAAAGAATATTTGCGATGTTACAGGATTACGATACATCGTTCAGCTGTCTACTTTTCACGACCCGGCTTTTTTAGACACCCGCTTCTTCCGTTCCGACCTTTTTTCTTTAACGTTGCCAGATCCTTTTCCCTATATCGTCTCTCGTTCGACCTGTTGCCAGGTGCAGGCAGCTGTTCCTTACACATACTTTTACCAGATATTAATTCAAATGTTACAATACATAAAAAAAAACTCGTAAGTTATACCTCTATTTGTTTTCATTTAAATTATTTTTGCATAATGTTTCAATGAAACTACTTGTAATTCAAGCCATACATAAAGGGGAGGGAAAAGAATTAAATGCAGTTACTGAAAAATTTCATACCAATATTAAAAAATGCATGAGCTTGGTAAAAATTACACATTAAAATGATGCATACTAAATAATCAGATACACATGAATGGAATTTGCATTAGAATAAATACATCTAAATTAAGAGAAAAGTTGTATAAATTCAGTACCTTCGTTAATATAGATGCAATGTTGGCAATAGTTTCCATGGTTGTCAAAGAGGGTTGTAAATAAAACCAAAGTTTTTGAAGAGTTAGATTATGCTGTAAATGTTGATTTTCAAGCTGAGATACAAGTACAAAGTAGTCTTTCAAGAAGGTACGCATAGCTGAAGACAAAGCATGATTCACTAGACCTTGTTCATAATGAATATTTCCTTCAAAAATAAATAAGAATTATTTTTGACAAATAATAAGACAGTTATATTTTGATAAGTAATTGTGATTCTAAAGACTATAGTTCAGAAGAACAAGGAAACATTTACAATCCATATTTTAAAAAAGTATACAGAAATGCATTACATAATTAAACATCAATACATAAGCAAAATATTCTTCAATATCAAAATAATATTTAATTAGGAAGTTTTCTTAGCTTAATTTATTTTAAATTATTTCTAAAGATATACGTTTATAAAGTTTCAAGAATACTTTTTAGCTTTCTAAGTTTTTAAAATGTGAAATAAGAAAAAATGATTGATGTAAATCAAAAATTAAATTTTGTTTCATACCAAACTGTTCCATTTTCATGTAGAACTTTTTTTTACGTATCGTTTTACTGCCATAAGATTTAAGGGGAACTACTTGAAATAAATAATTATGAGGAATTGTTTACTGACAGACAAGATTTCAGCTATGTTTTAAGATAACAAAGTGGGAGAAGGAGCTTAGAGAATAATGATGGATGGATTAAAAGAAAATAGGTTAAATTTAATTTACAAACAAGCAAATTAAGTCTTATATTAAAAAAATGACATTTTAATAATTTGAATGATTGATAAATGATTTTATACAGTCAACCTCATTAACAAGCACAAGCCTGCTTAGTATGTATTTTACTATAGTTCCCTTGAGAAATAATTGTTTGAAATGCCATTCTTTGATATTTTAATGTTATAAGTTTTCTGTCATTTTATGAAATTTGGATTAAATTTTTTGTGATAATATCACAAATTCCTGTTAAACATCAGGCACATTAATACTTTTCATTTATTTTTAATGTTAAAACAATAAACTAAGTTTTTTAAAAAATATTTTAAGTGTTCTTTAACTAAATATCTTTTTGAAATATTCTTTGTAATGTGCATTTGTTTTATGTACTCTAAAAATAGTTTACTTGACTATAAATTTATTTTCTCTAATTCATGAACTAATCTGTAATTTAACACGCACATAATCAATTGCTTACTACTGATTTATTTTTGATACGTATAATTGATGAAGTCCAGTGGCTGAGTGATAGCGCGTCACACCACAGATCCAGCATTCAAATCTCGGGCTGGGCAAGGTCGTCTCAACCTTTCATCCCATCAGTGGGTCGATAAATGAGTATCAAGCTAGCACTGGGGGTTTCACATGACTAGCCACCTAATCGGAACATCTGCTCTTGCACCTCAGCGCTCAAGGTCTTGTAAACTGAAATGGGCGCAGTAGACCTTGGCCCTCATCGGTTATTGCACCACCGAGTTTAAATGTAATTGATAGTCGTGAAGCATGGTTCATAAATAATTTTTCATTAAGTAGAGCTTTGATGCATTCTAATCAAAAAAATTTTCAAAGTAAATGTAATATATTTTTCTGTCAAAATAAGCTGAAATTCCACAGAAAATTCATATCAATGTTGAAATTTATGTTCCCACTCAAATTATACAAATACTGCAACTCGCAGTTCGCTCAAAATGTAGTTTTACAACTATAGACTTCAACTACTGTATTTTAACAAGGAAATCTCATAATTCACTTAATTTAGGAAAGCTTGAAAAATTAAAATACTTAAAAAAAATTAAAATATTAAATACTTACTTTCAACAAAACTCATAGTTGTGGAATAATGGGAAAACATTGGCACCATATTCTGTACTAGCAACTTCAAAGCAACATCTATTTGCGAATAAAAAACAATTTCCTATTTAACATAACTGAGTAATGATATTTTCATAACAAAATTATACAAAGAATCTTCCTCCTCATGAATATTTTAATTAGACGTATAATAAAGAAAATAAAAAAAAAGCTGCAATTTTCATAACTGTCATATATTTTTCTTTGAAAAAATTTGTACATTCTTAAATGCACAAATGAAACTACAAAATTTTAAGCTAACTAATCGTAAATACTATGTTTATAAAATGCTTCAGTTTCAAATATTTCTTGCAAAAAATGTACAGCTCATTCCTATCACTTATAAACAGTTTTGATTTGAAAAGCTCCAACATTTATAGATAACATATGAGTGTTAGGCATCAGGTCTGATAGTAAATAAAGGAAGCCATCATCTTCAGATATCTGTACTTTATTATTGTTCATGCATGACTATTCCAACATGGCGGCCACTTGGCACCTAATCGGAGAGAACAAAAGACATCCTCATGGCAAGGAGTCACCACACAGCCTCTCTTCTTGATTATTTTCCTATCTATGGCAGTGCACTCTACCTTAAATAGTCCTATTTACCCTAAAATTCCTACACAGTATTTAAGAGTTTGCTGTATTTTTGTTATTCAATTAATTTTTAAGTTTAACTTTTCAGACCTGACACGAGTAAATATTTTTAAAGTTAAAATTTACATGATTGCCTATGAAGTCTTTAAGTTTTGATAAATTGATTTTTTTTTCATTTAATATAATAGGAAACAACTCCTTCAAAAAGGAACAGAAAAAGTTAAAGAGCTTGAAAAAAATTTGAAAATAGAATTCTCAATTCATAAAAATCAAAGGTTAATAAAAGCATATACTTTTTAGTTTTCTAAATATTTTATTTAATGAATTTTACACATTAATAATATAAAACATACTAGTTGTGTCATCCACTAGAAACAACTTCTCATGTTTATCAAGCTTTTTAGAGTATACATAATCACCATCAATACCCTAGATAAAAAAAAGGGGGGGAAATAAAATTTGTTTTTTTTTTTAAAAAAATGTTTAAAATTATTAATTTAGTTTGTTTCTACAAAATCATGAATAACTATGAGCATACCACAAGACAAAAAAGTATATCATCAATCAAACGACTTTCTTGAACATTAGGTGGTAGAACACCAATAGGGCCACACTAAAAAAACAAAGAGAGAGGACAATAATTATTTAAAATTATAATAACTAGTAGTAGATGGACCTAAATTACATAAAAAATTTATTAAATGGAAAAAAAGTTTCCTTAACCAGTTTAATTTTACACCTGGGAAGTATTCACATGACATTAATCACAACACATACTCCTAAACTTTATTCCTTGACTACTAAATGCTAGAATTCCCATAATATAAGATGTGGTTATTAAATAACGAGACTGATGCTGTTTCAGAAGGAGTAAGCATGCACCAAATGCCAGCAACCGATAGCTATTTAACCTGAAGTCTTCTCTTTTGAATGCAGTACTTTTCGTTTCTTCAAACAAATCTGTATAGACATAGTCTTTGTTCACATTAGAGTACTTTTTTTATTTTGCCAGAAAAATGATAAGCATAACACAATAAAGCAATGAATTGTTGAAAAATTTTACATGAAAATTGGATAAACCACTACCAATAATTTATTGAAATAAATATATAGCAATGAATGTCTATCAAGTGCATGTAATTTTGAGTGGTTCCAGTGTTTTCAAGATGGCTGAGAAGAAGTTAATTTATCCACGAGTCATCCTTCAATGTCAAAATCAAATGACAATATAAAAAAAAAATTTGGTTTGATCTGCCCATCGGTTCAGTATTCGTATGATTACTGAGACTGAAGGAATTGACAAAAAAATCTGTACAGCAAATTTCACACAGAGCTGTGGAAGGACAAGTCAGGGGTTCTCCATCAAGACAATGAACCCTCTCATTCTACATTGTCTGTCAATAGGTTTCTAGCCAAGTACAGCATCACAGTGTTAGAAAATCCATCTTATTCACTGGATCTTGCCCCATGCAACTTCTATCTGTTTCTTAAAGTGAAATCTGTATCCAAAGGGACAAGATTTGAATCTGTTGAGGCTGTGAAGGAGAAACTAGCACACGTTCTGAACAAGCTGACAGAAGAGTTCTAGCACTGTTTAAAACAATAGAAAATTCGCATGGAATGTTATAGGGGTTATTTAAATCCAAGCCACCATTGATTAAAATTTGGTGTCTAATGAATAAATAAAGGGAGCTACAGCGCTTTGAAACAGGGCACTCAGCAGGTATCTTTAAGAAGCAATTCTTAATCTGATGGTCAAAATTTCTGTTGCATTGCATCAATCTTTCAATGACTGAAAAAATGCTTGCCGCAGAATTCGAGCAACTGTCAGAGTTTGAAAGAGGTCGTATCATTGAACTGAAAGAGGCAGGTGTTTGCCACAACTATGTGGCAGCAGAGTTGCACAGTGCTATTTTGTAGTCTGAATGATGACTATATATATTCCTTCAGAAATTATTTATTAATCAACAACATATTCAATGATCCAATTAAAAAAAAAACAAGTTCTGAACAAGACATCAAAACATCTGAGATATCACAGGTGAAAAAAAATATACTACTGAGAAGACTAAACATATCCTCATTTACTTAAAATGCTAGCAAGATTGAAACAGTGAGAATCACTGGAAGAGAATCTAAAATGTTACATCTTGCTTTTTATATTCATCGTACCGGAAGTCACCGCCTTCCTGACGACTTCCGGTCACACGATCAAACGTCACGGAAACACGTGACCGCCAGCCAATCAGGTAATTCGACCATTCGTCGACGATCTTGAAGGGGATGAGACTATTTACCTTTTCTCTGTTAACAGCAGGTTGGGGAAATGGGAGAATCGCTCATCATACAGGTCGAAGTGATGCGGCCATTAGAAGATGCTGGCAAGAATGGGTGGACAATGGCAGATTTCAGCATTATTATGGTAGCGGTGGACTTAAGGCCACAGCCGACTGGGAGAATAGATTGATTGTCAGATCAGTTGTCACAGCGCCTGATTCATTGTTATCAACCATCAGATATGCGACATGCAAATAAGTGTCCACCCGACCATCCACAGACTGCTGATAGAGCGAAATTTACGCTCGTACCAATAGCTACACCACCTGCCACTCATGCCTGTACACTGCCGAGCCAGATTACAGTGGTGCTTGGCTCGATCAGGATGGAATCATGCTGACTAGGGACGTATAGTGTTTAGTGACGAATCCTGATTCCAACTGTGTCCTGATGATCATCAAAGACGTGTCTGGAGATGCCCAGGTCAGCGTGCTGATCCTGCTTTCACTAATGTACGCTACACAGACCCCCAACCAGGTGTTATGGTCTGGGGTGCCATTCCTTTTGACAGCCGGACCACTTTGATCATCATTAGAGGCAACTTATAGCACAGCAGTACGTCGATGATATTCTGAGAGTTGTTTTGCTACTGTTCCTTTTGCAGTACCCTGGCCTTATTTTTCAGCAAGATAATGTCAGACCACATATGGCACCTGTTCCAAGGAACTGTCTTACAGCTTGTAAAATACTTCCTTGGCCAGCCAGATCGCCAAATCTCTCTACAATTGAGCATGCCAAGGATATGATGGGAAAGCGACTGCATCTACCAGGGAATGTCGATGACCTGGCCCGATAATTGGACCAAATTTGGCAAGAAATACCGCAGGAGACCATCGGGGTGCTTTTTCATTCCATGCCACATCGTGTAGCAGCTTGCATCCAAGCTAGAGGTGGGTCAACACATTATTGAGCTTGTTACTTTGTAACTATGTAACTCTGAAATAAATTTGTCGGAAATTTTATTTATTTTCTATTCGGTACATAATCTTTCTACAGCAAGCATTTTGTCCCTATCAGACAGCTCGATTTTTTTGCTATAGAGTGTAGTTCCACAGAAAACAAATTTATTTAAAAACAAATAAAAATATATGCATTCTTATGTTTAGCTAAAAATATATAAATTATCTAAAATAATTTAGTAAATTACTAATAAACTTAAGGTAAAATCCTGTATAAAATAAAATTAATAATTAATCATAATACTTTATATTTCAACAAATAAAATTAATTCTTAACACATTATCTATCCTAAAATGAAATTTTTAAAAAAAATGACACAATTTTTGAACTTTTACATGATTAAAACCCTCTTCAATCATCATAATAAATCTACATGAAATATCAATATCTTTAAAAAATTAAGAGAAATTTTAGTGTAACTTACATGTATGAAATCAGGTCTGGGTTCTTGTTTAAAATCCCAACTCAAATTGTTTCTCTGATCAACCCAATCTGGCAGTGCATAAATACCTTGAGGTACTGAAAATATTTACAGACATTTAACGAATATATAAAAGAACACAATCAGGCCATTTTAGCAAATGTCAGAAAAATTAACTTGTTCAAAATTCACTCCTGGTTACTAGGTAATTAAAACCAATATAAGGAAATCTAAGTAACAAATAAGCTTCTGAACAGCTATTAGATACAATATTTCTTCAAAGCAGATTAGTTAAATCACAGCTTAACTCATTCATCTTTTAGAGATTAAAATATAGCTTATGTGCTTTGCATTTACAAATATTAATGTGCAGATTAATATCTTATTTAAATAAAAATTAAATATATTTTTTAAATGTTGAGTATAAAAAAATACTTTTATGACTATTTTTTTCCATTTATTTTTCATAATTATTTTTTTGTTGTAAGCTTTTTTTTAATGACATGTACTGTATCTTTATTCTAAAAACGAACTTGTGTAATATGTAGAATAATTTCAGAGAAATGTAGCCTACAAGATTAAATTAGCAAAAATATAAGTGATTCACTATTTATTGGCCTTCAATTCAGAAACAGGATGAAAGCTATTACTGCTACTGATCGAGAGTAGGCAACCAAACATCTCGGTGCATCCATACTCAGCCACAATATGATAAAACAAACTCAGGCAAATTTATCAAAAACTTGCCAACTCATTCATTATTTTCAAATTAATGCATATTATGATTTTAGTAGTGTTTGAATAAGTAAATCCAACACACTCAGCATAAATTTACAGAAAAATGTAATTACCGTAATATCCGGTGTATAGCACATACCTACAGTCCCTGACCAAATTATTAGATGCACTCCTGTTTTTTAATAATTAATTGTTTGATATAAGTTTATATGCAACACTTTCACATTTAAACATAGATCCAATGGATTTTTAATGAGGAAATTCATTATATATTTTATATTTGTATTTATTTTTCACACATGGCAACACACAAAGTTAATAAATTCTCACACGAACATAAACAAGTCTAAACCTGCTCGAGTCGCGATTGCTCATGCTTCAGTTGCGGACGAGTTTCCGTAGGTTAATGTGCTTTGTTAATTTAGCAATTTTATATTATGCAGTTATTTGTTTATTTCGTGTGCGGCATTTAAATAATCAATTTGTACACTTTCAACATGGGTAAAAAAGGCGATCTTTCACCATGTAAGAAAGCAGAAGTAAAAGACCTTGTAAATGCAAAATTGTTTTTAAACCGCGAAATATCACGAAGGTTGAAAGTTTCTGAAGCTAGTGTACGACGCATAAAGAAGAAAATTGAGTCAGGGGAAGAATTGGGTCAAAAAAGAAAGAAAAATGCGGCAGAAAGCCTATTTGCACCCCAAGGTCAGAAAGATCTTTAAAGAAAATTTGCCTTGAAAACAGATTTGCTACTACAAAAGTGATAAAATCGCAACTCCAAGATATTAATGTGAATGCTTCTGAATGCACTGTTCAAAGAAAATTCAAAGATTTAAATTTTAAGACCTGCTGCCTCGCCAGGAAGCCCAAGTTAACCCCTGCAATGAAAGCAAAGCGTCTGAATTGGGCCAAACAGTGGCGTGTTAAAGATGTGGACTTCTGGAGATCGGTATGTAGTTATAATTTATTCACAAACAAAGTGAATAATCATTTTTCATGATTACAGAAGGAACAGCAAAGTTGTTTATTTATTATTTTTTTTAAATTTTTGACAGGTCTGTTTCAGTGATGAAAGCACAATTGAAATTTTGCAGAACAAAGCTCAGTTTGTGCGTCGTCGTCGTGGAGAAAAGTTTCATTCTGACTGTGTTGTTCAGACTGTGAACACCCTACAGAAATAATGATTTGGTCAGTCATCAGCAGCAAGAGTACTGGACATCTGTACGTGGTTAAAGGTATGATACGGCAAGACCAGTTCAAAGATGTCTTGCAAAATCGCTTGATTCCGCAGCTGGAAGAATGGTTTCCAAATGGAGAACCATACATTTTTATGTAAGATGGCCAAACAGCTCGGTGTATCAAAGCTTTTTTGGCAGAACAAAATATCCCTCTGTTGGAATGGCCGGTAATAGCCCTGATATGAGCCCAATCGAAAACGTTTGGGAGTTAATGAAAAGAGAAGTGGCTAAAGATGTGATTACAAATAAAATGCAGTTCTTAAAAAGAGTAATTCCCGTGTGGAATCATCATCCTCAAATGCAGGAGGCAGTACAGTCTTGTATTGATAGCATGCCGCACAGAATTGAAGCTCTCATAGCAGCTAAAGGTGGCTCAACAAAATATTAATATTTAATTATATTTGTTCCTGTTTTCATTCAAGAGTCAATAAATACATATTTTTTCTTTAATGATGATGTTTTATTTGTGATAATAATAGATTATTAAATGGACAACCAAAAAACATACACTGTATCTGATAAATACAAAAAAACTGTATAGTATCACCTGATAATTAATACTTTTCATAAAATCTTATAGTGCGTCTAATAATTTGGCCAGGGACTGTATACTTTCATGATGTATTTTTTTTTATTTTTAGTTATATTCTCTGTATAACACCCCCTTTTTTTACGAAGAAACTTTAAACATATGACAGCAATGCTCTCATGATTTTAAGTCATTTATTCGAAGTACAATCTCAGGTTTTTGAAAAAATATTATACTTTTAGAACTACGACTCCATATGTTCATAAAGTATGTCATTTATTTTAAATAAGCTGCATTTCGATATATGAAAAGAAGCCTAATTTGTTTTATACTCATCTCTTTTTTTAATTTTAAAGCTGTCATTGTTATACATGGTGTATAACATGCACCCGCAAATTTCGATCTTATTTTTTGTGTTAAAAGTGCACATTATACGCTGTATTTTACAGTAGCAATAAAAATTATGAAACAAATTTTTTTGTCTTTTACAACTTGTTTGATCCTTTTTCACATAAAAAAAGAGAACAAAATAATAATAAAAAATTTATTTTGAGATTAAGAACCATTAGACAAATCTATTTGTTGTTACTTCAACTCTTCTTTTGTTAACTTTCTGAAAACACTTTATGGACAAATATTTAATTTTTATTTATGCTTTATATTTAGCATTCTATTTTTAAAAATTTCCTTTAATACATTTTTTTGAACTTTTGAAATAAATATAATTATCTTTTTATGAATAAGAATATTTTCTCTTTGTTTAAGATGCAATTCAATCTTTTTTTTTTATACATCCAGTTTCAGACATTCACTGTCTAAATTTAACACATTCCTGCAAAACGTGGCATACATCGCACATTTTTGTATGTGAAATGTGATTCAAGTAGATTAGGTGTCTCAGCAAATAGCAGGAACAAAATTATTCAACAAATAAGATAGGCGTCGATGAACATCTTGGAGTGTCTTTCTCCAATGTGAAATAGTAGAACCCAAAACTGTAGCATTTTTTCAGATAGAAGCATTTTTTTTTAATAAATAGAAAAATGCTAAACATTATTACTAAATCCAGACTTCGATATTCTTTAAAAAGCTGTGTATTCTATAGGATTACAACTTTTTATTCACACAGATCAATTTTTTCTGGTATAAGATGTGTTTCATATTGTATTTTGTCTATTCCAGAATGCTAAATGAATTTTCACTTTGGTGTTACAAGGAAAAAATACTTATTTATCAAAATGTACACTGTAAACGACATCTAAATTTTACATATAAAATAAAAGAAATTAATTCATGTTAATATATTGAAAGGTAAAATACTTCATGGATTACATAATAAGTTTTCAGTAAAAATCCAGTTATCAATAAAAACATTTGAAATTTTTTGAAAAAGCAGTGTTATAAAGAGATACATCAATTGCAACAATGAGAATTTTCATGAAAAATGAAACATTATTCTGCATGGAAATTTGTTCCAAATTTAGGCTCTTATATGTTTGGCAAAGACATATTAAAATTTCCATTCTATAAAGTCAACATATTTTTTAGACTTCCCATTTTAAAACATGTTTCCATTTATTAAACAAGGCAATATAGTAATCAAAATATTTACCATTCTTCTTTTTTGACTTTTCATCTTTTTCTGGCTTCTGGAATAATTAATATTAATTCAAACATTAGAAAATTGAGAAAATAGCAAAAATGCAATATTTTACACATATTCCCATGATTTTACTCAAATTATTTTGTATATGATTTATTTATTATACAGAATCATGCATTATGAATAATCAAAGGAAATCAGGATGATATTCCCTTTTTATCTTTAAAAAATATCTTTCAGAAATATATGTAAAGAATAATTGAGTATTTGAGATGCATGTATTTAGAAATGAGACAATATTCAGGAAATAATTGTTTTATTATGGAAAGGGATAGAAGGAAAAAAAAAACTCAATTATACAAGAGGAGTTGAGGGTATATACATATGTACTAGCATAAAGAATGTCATAAATAGCAGATATTTTATCAAATAACACTGAAAGTGTTTTAATATCAGACCTACAATACTGAGTTTTAAAGAAAAAAATATATCTACACAACACAAAAAAATATAAATATATACTATCAGTGCCTTGAGAGGAGCTTTAATGCCTTTTCTAGCAATAGGAATGAAATTATTTAAACTGGTTAATAAGCTACCTATCAAAATATTACAGATGGCATTTGGAATTTTATTCCTCCTTAAACCCCTCATTTTGGTGGCCTAAAGGAGGTATGATGAAATCATTTAAATTTCCTCTTCCATGTACAGTTGAAAACTTAACACAAACATTTGAGGAGTTCTCGTATAACCAGTTAAAAGCAGAATCATTTTTAAATTGCAAGCATCTAATTCTACTTTCCACAGATCCTAATAAATTGCAAGTGCTAGCATCCTTCCTTAGTAAGCAGACTAATCAGATAATTCTTTCAAAAGAAGATAAAGTATGGCTAAAAGTATTTAATATATTTGGATATAATAGCATACATTACCTGATTCACTTACAGGTTTTGGGAGTAAATATAAAAGTATTTTATAGAAAAGATAAATTTATTGGTTTGCTTAGTTTAGATAAATTACAGACTTACAAAGGAATTTATAACAAATTGTATTACATTTTTAATATTTTATGCACTCAATTTTCTTTATTTCTTATTTCAATCTCATTAAGTTAGAATTATATTATAAAAAAATAGTTATATCTTCTTATATATATCTTCTGGTAGACACTACAAGGTCAGACAGACTATGTCAGCATATCTAAAAGAGCTTTATTAGCTTTAATGGCAACTTTGATTAAAAACAATTGTCACAACTCATACTTGCATTGCTTCTAGTGCAGTTTATTAGATGCAACTGTTATTCAAATTGTTAGATCTTTCACAAAGACCATAAAGTCAACAGAAGTAGTAAAATTAATTTGTTATGGTACAAAAACACCAATATAAACCCTCAAGCATGCATTGAGTTGAACATGACTAGGAGAACACAGTCTCTTTATTTGAATTATACTGCATTATACATTGCCCTACAAAGGTTAAGGTACTCGATTTTTTTTTTTTTTTTTTTTTTTTGCATCTAATTTCAAAATGAATGAACATAGAAACAAGAAGCTTGGAGGAAATGTGCATTAAGAATTTTTTTTTATTGAATGTAATACAGAAATTTATGCAAGTTTAACATGAACATGATTTACAACAAAAAGCACTTTTGCCAGATAAGTCCATTTTTAGAGGAAACAGTACATCACAGTTTTATGAGGAAAAATGACATGAAAACATAACAAAAAATGGGTTTAATAAGGAATGCAATACAACCACCAATACCATACCTAACTGCAATACATTGGCTGCATCAGCTTTTCATACTGTCAATTTAAGTTGTCAGATGCTAAAATGGAAAACAAATACCAAACATGGAGTTACCCTAGTTTCATCTCATGTAACCACCTTGGAGAAAAGACTTGAAAGCATCAATAGAGGAGATTCAGACATGTATATTTCCCATTTTTTTTTATACAAAGGACACATTTCAGATATGTATATGTATTTTTCAGAAAAAAATGTATATTTCCCACCATTCAAAGTTCTTCCATGGAACACATGCAAGTCGGTGTGACGACTGAAAGAGATCCCTGCCCAAGCCACGATTCCATCACCTCTGCATATGTCTTTTAATAATGTTGGTTTGGCTGTACCTAATGCATTATTCCTTCCATATGAATAGACACTCTGAATCTTTGTCCGGTGTGAATCTGAACTCTTCTGTGAAGAGCTACCAGGTCACACAAATGTGCTCTCTTCCCAACATCAATGAGCACATCTTGGTCATCAGTTTAGGGGGCATACATAACTGGTTATCTTGTATAGAGGAAAAGAATTGAACTGCAAATGCATCTTCACACATTTTTCTTCACAATGCTACAAAATGATCTGCAACGAGGTCAAACACAGTAATGCTTCTCCTTTAGGCTGAAATTAAGGATTCCCTGTATGTGTTGTAATCCATGATTAACTCTGGACACTCAAGGACATAGTCAATGAAATTACCAGCAGTTATAGAAGATCATGCACGAAACACACACTTAGTTGCAAGAGTTTGATTTTCACACATTCCCCCCCCCCATTTCTATACAAGTGTCTGCTTCTTTAAAATAAAAGTGGTGGCCATTGCTTTTTGCATAACTTAAAAGTGTTTTACTATCGTTCATATAAACTATGGATTTTATTATTCCCATTTTTTGTAATGGTGAGTTTTGAAAAACATGCTGTACCATAACTTTTTGCGGCCAATATATGTATCAAAACAAAAATTTCAACACATTTTCATTAAATTTTTTACACACAAGTTAAATAAAAATAATACCTGAACATCTTTGCCAGACAGTTGACTATCAGTAGTATGATTCAACTTTTCAGTATAAAAAGGATAGCCATTGACTTTGTTTGGTTCATCCTTCACTAATAAGTTCTTTACCTAAATGAGGGAAAAAATAAATATATAACAAAAATTATTACTTTCAAAACAAGCTCGTTTCCATGAATTAATCAGGAAAAACCTTCGAGAAAGAGGGAAGGACAAGAATTTCATGATGTTAAAAAATGTTAAATAAAATTATCCATAGAAAAAATAAAAGTAATATAAAAATGGAATTTTTATTAAATTAATACTGGAGGTGAAATGATAAAAAATTAAATATTTATGCAAAATGACTAATAAAATAATCTAAATATGGTGAAACATTTAGTCACTTTACAATAAAAGAAGCAAGACAGTCATTAAGAAATGCTTCTTGTTTGGTCTACTAAATCCTCAAACTTCATTTTAACAGTTCGTATCTATTGTTGAAGCTGTAATACTAACACCATTTACTGATAATTAAACAAGTTGAATCTCGTTAAATGAGAATTTTGGTGTAAAAGAACATCCTTTTGATCTAAAGTTACTTTTTTTTCTAAGTGCATCTTTTGGAATGGTTAGTTTTCCTGGAAAACCTCCCAACACTCACTCTACTCCCACCACATATTTTAACTATGCTTTTATATAAATATATATTATGCTTTCAAAGAATAAGTTCTTTAAGATCATTTTAGTTTGTACTTATTTCCATGACAAAAATGAACTCATAAACAAATGAAAAAAATATAATTAGTACTGTTTGAGAAAGTGGAAAAAGAATTTGAATCTCTTTTGATAAGCAAATGTACTAGAATATACACCAGGCAATTTTCATTTGCAATGTTCAGTTATTGATTAAAAAAATAAATAAATAACATTATGGAGCTAATACGGAATGTCCCTTCCCCCAACATTTATGCATAAAGAAATAAAAACATTTCTCAATTATTTGTCATAATACTACAGAGTGTTTTTTTCCAGGTATAGAAGTTTAAGTTGGCATTACTTTCCAAGATGGCGACCGATTTAACAGCTGTCAAGTGATTTATTCTCAGTTTAGTTTGGCAATTCATCAAAACGATCATCAAGCCAGGCGTAGATTTGTCGAATGGGCCCAAAACGAGATTGCCGTTGTTCTCGATTTTCATAAGCGAATTTTGTTTAGCGATGAAGCGCACTTCTGGTTGAATGGCTATGTCAACAAACAAAACTGCAGCATTTGGAGTGAAGCTAATCCACAAGTGTATGTCAAAACACCGTTACATCCAGAAAAACTGACTGTTTGGGGCGCTTTATGGGCTGGTGGAATCATTGGTCCATACTTCTTCAAAAACGATGAAGGCCACAACGTTACAGTCAATAGTGATCGGTATAGAGCCATGATTACTAACTTTTTCATTCCTGAATTGAACAATCATGATGTCCAGGAGCTGTGGTTCCAACAAGACGGCGCAACATGTCACACAGCTCGTGCCACAATCGATTTATTGAAAGACACGTTTGGTGACCGCCTAATTTCACGTTTTGGACCTGTGAATTGGCCTCCAAGATCTTGTGATTTAACACCGCTAGACTATTTTCTGTGGGGCTATGTAAAGTCATTGGTCTATGCGGATAAGCCACAAACGCTTGATCATTTGGAAGACAACATTCGGCGTGTTATTGCCGATATACGGCCACAAATGTTGGAAAAAGTCATCGAAAATTGGACGTCCAGATTGGACTACATCCGAGCCAGCCGTGGCAGTCCTATGCCAGAAATCATATTTAAAATGTAATGCCACAAGATTATCTTTCGAATAAAAAAAAGTTCATGTCAATCGAATAATACATCGTTGTTTTATTGCAATTTAAAGTTCTATACTTCTCAAAAAAACACCCTTTACTTATGTAATAGCATTAGAACCCACAGCTACTTACAGTAGTTTTGCTAGCACAAGTACAGTAGTATTTCTTTATTCATGTATAAATTCTTTCTATACTACACATATACATAAATTAATTTTAAGCAGGCTAACTATGTTAGTTTTCTGAAAAAAAAACTAGCATCCAGTATCTCCTTTGGTTTGTTTGTGAATATATAATCAATCCTAAAATAAATATTTTTTAAATAAAAATTCATATTTCTTTTAAAAAATTTGTTTCATTAGTGAAATACATTTCCTTCATCTGAGTTTTGATTCCCATTGAAAAAAATTACCCTAACAAAATAAAAAGCTTTTTTTCAAAAACTTTTGTGATATTTGCTTTTTAAGACCATTTAAACTTATTCACTGATATCAAAGACTAATATCTGGCAAAACAGCCCCTCATGGGACAGTACTCTCTCTCTCTCTCTCTTTCCTTTGAAGATTCCTCCATAATGACCTTTTGTTTACTTTTGTTCTCCGAGTTTTCTCGTTTATAATCCCAAAGTCTGATTCCACTGAGTCTGCCCATCTCAGCCTTGGTCTTCCACGCCTTTGAATCCCAGTGACTTTGAACTGCAGTACCTTTTTGACAACATTATCATCTGGCATTTGAATTATATGGGCCATCCAATTCATTTTATTTATTTTTATGTATTTAAATGATATCAGTTTGTTTATAAATCCTATATAATTCAAAATTGTATCTTGAACTGCAGTACCTTTTTGACAACATTATCATCTGGCATTTGAATTATATGGGCCATCCAATTCATTTTATTTATTTTTATGTATTTAAATGATATCAGTTTGTTTATAAATCCTATATAATTCAAAATTGTATCTTCTTCTCCAGCTATTGTTTTCTTGTTTTCATTTACACCTCCAAGTATACTTCGAAATATTTTTCTCTCAAAAGATGCCATTTGATTTTCTTCCAGTTTTGTTATTGTCCAAGTTTAAGATCTATATGTCAGAACATGTTATTTAAAATAAATATAATTCAACTAAACCAAGTTTAAATACATTTCAACAATAAAAACAAATTCAGTATGACTTCAACACTGAATACAACTGAAAACCCAGTTTAATGATAAATTTAATTTAGGAATGAAATTTGGAGTACTAACAGATCAAAGTATTTAATGAAAATTGTAGTTTTGATATACTCAAACTAATATGAATGTGACTCAATAGTTATTTCTTACAATGAACATTAAAATAGATCATAATACATTAATAATTGAAAAGAAAATTACAAAGCAGTTAATCAATATAAAATATTTACCTTTTCATCACATTGTATTTTATACAGCAATGTCAAAAGCGGATCCACTTCACGTACCCTATACATACATATAAAAAAAACAATCACAAAATGGTAAAAAATATTATAAGCTATTTGATTATTTTTCATGACTAACAAATTGGAAAATTTGCTATCTGTCTCATATGAACCTAACTTTAAAAAAAATATTAGTGTTTTTATAATAAAAATATACAAGTATATTTATAAATTTATCAGAACAAACTAAGCATGTAATTTTCTTTAAGAAATAGTAGGATGAAAAAGTTTTTTCTTTTTCTGAAAAATATAATTTCTAAATATTTAACGTATTTTTCTTTAAATATGGTAAATATAAATAAACAAAACAAAACAAAAAAACTTAGATCAGATACTAAATTAGAATCTTAAATTTAAAAAACATATGCATTATAGTTTATTTTATTCAGATTACACACAGTGATAACAAATACAGTCGGTGATCGGTTAATGAACATAATCCGTTCCAAGACTATGTTCGCTATCCAAATTGTTCGTTAACCGATCATCGATTCACCATAGACTTCTATGCAAAATCGATTAAAAAGTTCTGGAGGCCCTAAAAATTAAATTTTAAAAAATGTATAATTTCTTAGTAAGTTTTTTAAAAAATAATTCATACATATAGTCTTGCATATTAGTCAGTCCTTTTCATTTTTTGCTTATGGAGCGTTGAAGAACATGTCCAATGTCGATTGCTTTTCTCTCTTTTTCAGGATTTTCCGGAAGTAATTAATAGCATTGTTGTTGTAAAGATCCCCAACCCTACTGACATCAGCTTCGTTTGGGTGCCATTCTAAGACCATTGCTCTGACATCCGCCCAGTTTTTCAAAAGATCTTTAATGGCAGATGTCGGCATTGGTTCTCTTTCGTCTTCCTCTTGTTCAGAAGGAGACACATTTCGATGTGTTTCTTGGTGTTCTTCATTCAAAACTTCTTGGAGCTCTTTTATCATCAGTTCATCTTCATGTCCCATTATGAGCTCTTCTATGTCATCCTCGTTCACCTCCAATTCCAGATCTGTAGCAGTTGTCAAAATTTCATCCATAATTTAAGGGGTGTCTCCCTGATCACCTCCGAATATGTGTTTGTTGTAAAAACACAAAAAATCTTTCTTGAAAGTGCTCATTATCCGAACACAAAAATCTTTCGTGAAAGTGTTCGTTAACCGATCACCCACTGTACTAAACTTATTCAGGTTTGTGGCAAAAAATGTAGATTAGAGATGTAAATTTTCAGGTGAACCAATAATACACAGCATTATGACTGGAATCACTGGGCAATATAATATAAATTTACGCAACCATATTTCTGATAGTTCAGCATTTGTAAAAACATCTGAGATGGCATAATATGGCAAGTGATAGACAAGATACTGTGCGTTTGTTGTAAACATTTGATAAAGACAGTATTACACAGCTATAGCTTAAGCATATTCTCAAGTTCATCATGGGGATGCAATTGACAGCAGTACATGTTGCTGAAAATTTTTGAAAATTCAACAAAGAAAACAGAAACTGTCAGGGTCAGGCAGAGTATAGATATCCCGCGCTTGTTAAGGAGGTTTTGATCAAACCACAAAACAGCCCAAATTCAAATGTATCAGAATCAGCTGAAGCCTTTACTAGAAGCATAGATCCACATCAGCTTACAGTAGATTAACAAGACTGGTAGTTGGTTAATTGTATTTACTTGCACAAAATGACTTTTTGTATTTCCTGTACAAAAATGAGCTACTCCTAAAACAGATTGTGACAGACGAGAAGAAAAGTGGGTTATGAATTGTAACATAAAGTGTAATGGATTATGGATTGAGCCACCTTCACCCATATCAGAATCAAGACAATTTGGTTGAGGGTGTGGTGGGATGTGAAGGGAATGATCCGAGAAATCCTACAACCTAACCAAGTCAATAGTACTGCTCTTTCTACTGTCTTCTGTAACACAGATTGCAATGCGCATTGATCTTGAAGGGGTCTAGCATCATCAATTGGCACTGTATTATCCTCTACTGCATGACCTCATGCTACAGTCATCACTTGCAAAAAAAATATAGGATTTGATTGGAAAGTTTTATCTCATCTTCCCTATTGTATCATGGATGCCTACAGATTATTATATATTTCATGTGTAAAAAAATTAACACTCTCAGCAAAAATATCTAATGACTTTTATGACATGGAAACTGCTGTACAAGAATTTTTAAATTCCAATCCTCAGAACTTTTACTGATATAGAATTTATTTCTTACCAGAAAGACAGTAAATGTCATAGATCATAATGGTAAGTATGCAAAATCTTAGGAAAAATATTTTGAGTTATTTGCACTTCTCCATCATCACAAAAATGTCTAACTTTTTCTCTTGCCAGGTAATAAGAATAAATATACAATGCGGCACATGCCTACAAAATAGTTGCTAATTACTGGGTTAATTTATCACTTATTGACTTCAGCAAAATTAATAAATTTATAAGTGTACCTAGGTATTGAATTATAATTTGGATTAAAAATTACAAAGGACACATTAAAAATGCATAAAGATACTTTTGAATAAGAGAGAGAGTACCTCTGTATATATTAAAATTATTTTCATGGAATTCCAAATAGTTTTTTTTATAAAAAAATGTAAATTAAATAAGAGCAAATTGTGAAATTTTGTAAAGTGCCTTAGAAAATGTTTCATTATTGATTGAATTTTAGAGAAAGACAGAGATACAACTGCAATTTTTAAAAAAGATTTTGCTAACTCTTCTGGACATATTATAAAAGCATTAATAATTTTAAGATACAACAGATTCACATTATAGAATAATAATTGAATTTCATTGTTGTCAAACAAGCACTTAATTCAAAACAACAGTATAATTTTAAATAATTTTAGTTTCTATTAAAAATTTTAAAAAAGAATATATATTTACTGTTTGGTTTTCAGTTCTTCATATTTTTGTAAGAATTCTTCTGGGTATGGAGAAGCTTCAGACAGCTTTTTTATATATGAAACAGGAAGACTCTACAATTCACAAAAACATATTTACCACAAAAGGTTAAAATCCATATTTATAAGTAAAATTGTAAATTTTTATGCAATAGTTCTACAAGTAATGTTTGAAGAATTTATATGCACACTGTATTATATAATTATTACAAAGTTTTGAAATGTTTAAGATAATCATTGTTTAAAAATGTACTTTTTTCGTATAAATTCAAAATATTACATAATTACATTATGCTTAAATTTTTTATATTACTTTCTGTAACTAGATAAAAAAATCAACATACTTTGGAAGTAACATAAGGAGTTCTGCTCTTATTTAAAATTTCAGAATACTCTTCGCACAATGCTCCTTCATTAATTTTTTCACTAAATCTAAAATGCATACAACGTATTTTAAGAAATCCAACTAAAATATAAAACCTAAAGAAATAATTTTAACTAAAGCCATAAATTATTATTAAAAAGTAGTCTTACATTAAATAGTAGAATTTCTTCTATATAGGTTCATACAGATTGCTGTTCCCATAAATTTTGATTAACATGTACCTTTTTTCATTAGTATTTTAACTATATATTACTGAAGTCCTCCTTTTATTCTGTCTTTGTTTTATAGTTAACCATTTCAGCATGATTCACAGTGGTGTGGATACAGAAACAGCAATAGCTTACCTAAAATACTTTTTAGGTTGCTGATGACACTGTTGTCTTCATAAAGAAGTTCACTTTAACCTTGTAGTGCCGCTTGATGACAAATCATTGGTGTATCTTTATTTTAACACAAAGTTAATACTCTATTCATATGTACTAAAAATGTTACTTATGTATTATTGCAACCTAATGGCGACATTGTATGAAACGAAGCTCATGATTGCCAATTCAGGCCAAACAATACATGCAAAATTGGGGTTGCCAACTCGGCAAGTTATCTTGAACGTTGGGGATAGTTGCAGTAATACATAAGCACCAAAATTTTTAAATATAACAATTTGGTTGAAAATTTATTCAAAAACAGAGATAAAAAATAAGATTTGGGAGATCAAAGAATTCATTTGTCATTTTCATATCCAGAGAACTCCAAAAGAGAAGGTTCTTTGAGACTTATTAAACAGAATGCACAATAGAAATCTGATTGAATATTTTCAAATAGATGTTAAGAAATAAATGCTAGTCATGTCTTTTAAAAAAATTAAATATTGTAAAAACAGACTACTGTTCACTAAATACAAAGAAACCTGTTCAAGGAGATAAAACCCATTATTCGTTAACATTTAATGGAACCCAGACAATAGTTAAATAGTTTCTAATATTAAATTTGTCATTCTGCAGATTTATACCAATTGGAATTTTTTATGCCCTTTAAATTGCACTCTTTTGTTGATTTTGGAATCATGAATTACTATTTAAGCATTTATCCCTCATAATTTGAGAAATAATCTATCTTAATATCTTTTCTACATATTCTCAAAAATACCAATCAACCTCTTTGTTAATAATCAAGACAAAAAAATTTACATCAATGTTTAAGTGAAAAAATAAAACAATGATATAGAATTCATTTCACTATTTTTTTTTGGTCACAATTTAAATTATTACTTTGATTTTACGTCCTACGAGGCTTATAAAAACATATTAAAGAGATTATAAAATACAGTAAGACCCCACTTAACACAGGGTATAGGTTCCATCAAAGTAGAGCGTAATATGAAACAGCATTAAACGAGGTAACTTCATCATGTAAATAATGGGGTTAGGGGAAGATGGGTAGAAAATTGGCCAGGTATTTTACCATTAAATTTATTAATTATGTGTTTTATAGCAATAAAACAAAAATGTATTTCTTATAAATATAGAAATATAATAAATAGATATACATATAAAAATAAATAAAATTCTAAATCAGTATGTTTGCATTTCAGATCCTACAGTATCCTTTGTATTTCTAATTTTCAGCCATTTTATCAAGAAGGCATCTAATGTAATTTGCGCTCTGTAAGAAGTTGTTGGTAAGTTAATAAGGTATCCATAATGCCCCGTCTTTCCTTTGGACTCCTGTCAAAATTTGCTCCAGCTTTTTCTTGCTTTTTTTTACTATCACCCATGATAAAAACTAAAAACCATAATAAATGTCACTATAGCGATTGTTATATTATTTAAATTTATACTGAGAATAACGTTATTTATACTGAGAATAACGTTAACAAATGTTCGTATAAGACAGTTGGAAAGAAGAAACACAGATAAACTGCTTTGGATATCGGGAAGCCTACCGCTGTGTGTAATTTTGGGGAATTCCACAATTCAAATAAAAGAGCGTTAAATCGAAACAGCGTTAAGCAGGGTCTTACTGTAATGAATTAATAGTCAAAAGGCATGGAATGATGATGCAATAATTCTGAAAGATATGTGCATAACTACTTATTTTTCCCCCATACATACCATTCATCTATTTAACATGAATTTATTTCCATTTAAATGTAAACAAATTAGAAAAATTATAGAGAAAGTTCTTGTGTTTGTGCACGCATAGGAATGTTTCAATATCATTGGTTGTATATCATAGCCTTTTGAGACTGTTTTTTAATTGCTAAAAATAATTGAAGCACTTATACTAAAATAACAAAAAAACTTATGCATCAGGATAATGGATAGTATACAATAAAAGGATAAATAAATCTTGTTTAAATTTCAAGACACATATGATTGCACTAATGGAAAAAAGATATATGATAAAATTATTTTATTTTTCTTCAATATCTATTATCTAACAAATAAAAACGAGAAAGTTATAGTAAAAAACATAAATTTTAAAAACATTAAGCTTAGCAGTAAATAAAATTTTAGAAAATTATTTTAAAGTATTTTAATTTAGCAACAAATTTGTTATGAAAATGAAAAGTACTGGATATTTTTAGAGATAACGTTTTTTAAGAAGACTTGGTACCCCCAAAATCACAAACCTATTGTTTTTTTTTATTTTCATTTAATCTTATTCTTTGCATTATTATCTTTCAATTGATATATCACTTGTGCATGTCGGAAAGTTAGAAGTTTAATAAAACTTCATTTGAAAACAAATTAGGCAAATCAGCCACACCCCTTTTTTAGAAAAAAAAGCTAAAAAAAGCATTTTGATTAAAAAAAATCTAATTTATAAAGAGAAATAATAACATTAAAAAAAGAACGTGCAATATATAAAGCAGAATATTTCCGAGGCAATACATACAATCATTTTTTTGCTTTGTGAAATGTGTGCATGTAAAATTTTTAAATTAAGGCATTTTATATTAATAATTTTATAATTTCAGTTCTTATTCCTGATATATTTTTCATACAAATGTAATACTTTAATATTATAAGAAGAAAACAGCTAAAATTTCTGTCGTGACAGAAAAATTTTTTTTTAACGTTTTTCTTGAATTTTCTTTTGCAATTAGTACTCTCTAAAAGTTGATCATTTATAAAAATGTGTGGGTTGAAAAAATATGAAAATGCAATTATTTTAAAGAAAAATGTATAACTAATATCTTAAAGTGGTAATTATAAGTTTAATTAAGCTTATAAAAATTATTTTTTCAGAATTATAAACTTTAAACTCCTTTTTCTCAGTTTGTGTTTTTTGAAACCTTAGTGCATTCAAAATGCTACTCCTTCGACAATTATTTACCAATCACTTCCATTTTTTTCCTGCGTGTTAAAAATAAAGTATGTTATAAAATTAGGGATCCGTTTTGCTATAAACTGAATACTTTTTAAAAAAAATAATAAAATGTAAGACATGTTGGCTTTTTCGTTGATTTTTAGCCTGTATATCAACATTTTATTCTTTTTTCTTGAAAACAAATTAAGTTATTCTAAAATCAATCCCTAAAGTTGTTTAGAACATCCATAAGAATATTATAAAAAAATTTCAGGTCAAAAAATTAATTTTTACAAAAGGAGTAGGATTTTAAAATTTTCCCAATTTTCTTCAAAAAATTAAAATTTTTAAAATTGTGTGAATAATATATGAAAATTTTCATCTGGTATCATTTTATTGAATAGAAACATAGTATAAAATGCTAAAATATAATTTTTAAATACGTAAATAAAGAAATTTGCTCAAAGGGTACTAAGTCCCCTTAAAGTTAAAAAAACGCTTAAGTATTTTTTTTCAGTCAAAGTCACAGTTCAGTCACAGTTGTCACAGTTCTATAACCATACACAAATCTTAAATAAAATATTAACTTTCTTCAAATAGAGTATGAAAACCTTTTTTTTTTTTTTTTTAAATTAAAATGATTAATCTAGTATTTGTTTTTTTTTACAAAGCTATTGCGAATATTAAACAAGTATATAACTTATCATCCTAAAAATCTAAAGAATACGTATAATGCTAAATGTTTATAATACATTTAAAATTATACCTAAATGCTAATTACTATTATACAATTTTTTTTTTTTTGATTCACTAGAATATCAATCTTTTCATACACACAAACAATTTAATCTATACATAAAAAAATCACGCATCTACAAAATATGAAAAATTACTAAAGATGCAATGAGCTATGAAATGAAGATAAATTGATTGAATTTCTGAGTAGTCTATCGATTATTTACAGATGATTAATAAAAATAAACTCTAAAAAAGTAAATCTCTTACCCAAGAGAGTGAACTAACTCACTCACAAGATGATGTACTGTATATTCGGTCATTATTTACGTATACAGCCTAAAATAACGTAAAAATATTTTAGCTAGTAATATCTGAATTAAGACTTGAACAATAATGCTAAATAACAGATCATTAAGTCTTCAATCTATGTACTTACATCTTTTCAAACAGTTCTTTTTAAGTGTAAAATAGAAAAAATTTTAGTAACTATGAAGCACAAACAATTATACACATATCACAACATTATTATTAACAACAAGAATAACTTCAATTATAAGCGAAGTTACATTTTTAAAAAATGCGATTGAGGCGCTCGATGTAAATAAAAACTTTAGAGTTGAGTTGTATATTTTTTGATAACAAAAATATTATTTGACAAATCCATGAAATATCAAATGAAATAAAAACTCTAAAATTCTTCTTTTTTACTTATCAAAGTCGATTAAAATAAAATTATAGCTACATCTAAAGTTTGATTAGCTAAACTAATAGCTTTATGAAATTCCTTAGTTTTGCTTTCCATTAAATTCCTCCAAAATATATTGAATTTACAATTAAAATCGAAGTATTTTAAAATTTATAGCAAATAAGTAAATTCTTTAGAACATTGCACCGTTTGTACGTTTATAATTTTAAAATATATTTTCGTCATTTTGACATTATTTTTTAAGTACTGAAGAAGATGTAAACTTGTTTCGTCTGTACCGTTCACTCATGGCTCCGTAGGTTTCTGTTGTGTGTTTTTTTTTAAAAAGGATACAATGAAAACTTTCTTATATTTCAAGCTAATGCATCCCTGATCCGTTTCTAATTTAAATCCTCAAAATGTCAGATCTCTTTAAATCAGCATTTGGCTATTTTTCGAGCAATGTTCCTAGAGAGGAACATGAATTTGTTGGCCAAGTAGTTGAACTTGAAAAACAAAAATTGAGAGTGAAAAGAGTTATTGCTGAAGGTGAGACGCCCTCAATTAAATGCATATTTTTTAATGTTGAACTGTCATTGCATCAGAAAATTTAAATTTTAGCAAAAAGTCACCCATGAATTTATTCCTTGCAAAATTAATTTGTAAAAATTTCATTTCATGCGTCGAAGCAATTAAAATGTAAACAATTTTGTGACATGATTATTTAAATTAAGTTCATTGACGAAAATCATCAAATGATATTGTTTACTTTGAATTAGTGTAACAAAATAATGTGCTTATGATTCCATTTTTGTAACGGCAAGGAAAGCTTTAAATGCTCTGTTTACTTTTCAGTGTGATTGTGTAAAAACATTTCCAATAGAAATATTTTTCTCTGAAAAATTATATCACATTTTTCTTCTGTATCTAATTTAAAAATTGATTGATGGTCTGGGGAAATAAGTATGATTTTCGTAAATTGATATGTATGGTTATGCAAAAATTTCAAAATTAAAATGCAACATTTTGAATGCATTATTTATTGCATTCATGTAAAATTTGTAGTCCTCACAATAAAAAGCATTTTTTTTCACAGAAAGAAAATGTGACATAAGCACTTATCTGTGTATTTTTATGATCTGATATTATTACAAGGAGGATTTTATATATATTCATATTTATTAATGAAAGCCTATTTATCAGATTTATAAATTTGCTGTATGCAGTATGGAATAGAATTATATTCACTGTTGAAATGTAAATGTAATTTGCATAATTTTATTGATAAGAATAAATGTAAACATATTATGAAGTTATAATATTTTATTTAATGAGTGATATTTTAAAACTATTTTACTTGTTTCATCAGTGTTTTGATTAGAAATGTACGAGGAAGTAAGATTTAGTATGAAAAAAGTAAAATTAATGCTAAACAGACATGAAAGAAATAATATTTTATTTACTATATGAAATATAATTTGTATTTTTATAGAAATGTAAGGAATTTAATTTTATTTTGAGAAATGCTGTTAATTTAAATGTAAACGCTGTTTCTGTTCATGATTTAACAAAAAGTAATCTGAGTATGACTTATTTGTAATGAACACAATTTTTTTTCACATCTAGTAAAAAAATATTAGCTTTACAAAACAGGAATAATACACACTTACAGATGTCACTTAGATGTTATGTTCTGCTTTTTCATATACAGATATTAGTGCAAATGAAAGAACTTTTTAATGAAATATAAAAAGGAAAAAATTATTTTATAATATTAATTAAGGGTCAGCTGTTACAAGTTCAAGAGATAAAATAATCTTTTATTTTTGTAATAATATAGTAAGGTTTTTATTATTTTTATTTTCACTAAAGGTTTTCTGGGCAAAAGCTAATCAAATTGTTAGTATTAACAATGTTCATGTTAAACCCTGGTCAAAGTCAGTGGATTTTCATGATGCAAAAAATTGACAGCATCAATGTCATACGTTTTTATGGCTTGTTAAGGATCCCTTGAGTGCCTGTTTGGCTTAGGTGCTTTCAGTAAAATTAAATTCCTAGTACAAATTAGCATTTTCAGATTTCAAGTGCCTCCTTCTGGGGAGAAAATTGGGTATCAAAATTACATTTTGACACTTAATATCTATTTATATGGTGCCACAGTAAAAAGTGATATCAGTTCCCTTTAAATGTATTAGGTCTTCAATGGTAATTATTAATCTGCAACCTCATTTGAAAGGAAAAAAATATTCATTTTTAACAGAAACAAGTCTCATAATGTAAATAAATGCAGATAATTATACTTTTTCAGTTTAATTACCTGCCTGACATTTTATTATTTTTAAATCAAATTGACAGTTTGTAATGTGTGGACTCTCAATTTTATCTCTAACCTTGTTTTTCAGTATAAACTGAATAACATTAATAAATGTTTTATATTTGTGATATTTATTCAAGTAATTAGTTGAGTTTGATAAATTTAAAATTTATATATATTAAAAGTTTGTACTATATTCTAATTTTTTAAAAGGTATTGGGTAAATAGTTAATAATATTTAATAATTCCTTTGTAATTTTAAACTAAATTTTGATTTATTATGAGACATAAGCTTATATCAGAATTCATTATGTTCAGATCTTTTTGTAGTGGAAGGTTCTTTTTGTTTTGAGCTGTTTCTGGTAGTTTCATCAAAATCAGACATTTATTTATCTATATAAGGTTGCTTTTTGGTTTGAATTGTCATAATTTCTACTATATGTAAGGTTACTTCATAAATATTTGTTTATTTTATTTCTGTTTCAATTTTTCTTATTTAAGATTTTCTATGAGTGTTTTGTTTGTTCAGAACTGGTTATGGGGGTAATTTCATCAAAATTAGGGCTTAATTTTTCTATTCTGGATAACCATTTAATTTAAATTGTCATAATTTTTATTTTTATGTCACACAGTGTTATATTTGCTTCTTTTCTGAACTATAATTTTCTTGCTCATCATTGTAGTTTACATTATGTGATTCGAAAGTTAGTTTTTAAGCCAAAATAGAGTTTGTGAAACTTTTTGTAAATAGAAGCTTAGATTATAAGGTATTTATATATTAGCATCACTGCAGTGAAATTGGTGCCACTTGAATCACACCTTGATATCAAAACAATGAAGATTCTAATGTATTTTATATGAAAAACCAATCAGTCAGATTTTGGTAGAAGATGGCGCGATTCATGATGCGCTTTTATGCCTGTGGTGACATTAATACATAAGTACTGATAATAATTATTAATCAGCACAGATATCGGTGGATTTTTTAGACAGTGAAATTACCTACACTTTTTGCCTCCTTTTATTCTTATGCTTGAAAAAAAAAAATCTGTTGCGAAGTTTCTTTCTCTTAGGAAAAAACTTTATTGCTTTTCTCTGTTCACTTGTAAATTCTAGATCTCACTTATTATAATAATAAAGTAGAAAATCGTTCCTATCAGTATAACAAAAAGAAAAATAGTACTAAATTAAACTAATTGCTATTAATGGATTGGCAATATTTGAAAAAACTTCCTTCCACTTTTGTTAACAACTGTTATTAACCAGGTTTTGGCATGTTTTCTACATGTGGCTTTTTTGACATAGTTTTTATAGCTGATAAGTACTCATCTTTTGTTCTCATGGAAAGATAGTTAACTTTATTTGTCAAGAAGATCTTCATGGAAACTATGGATGTGATTGAATTCACAACAAAGTAATTTTCTTTTGCATTTTAAAATTCAGAGTTAATGCAATTTTTTGTTGTGTGGCATCATGGTTTAACTTCTCTTTTGACAATCTGTTTTTCATGTAGATTTCTGAAGATTTTATACTTATGCATTGTATACCTTTGTTACATATGCATACATTTCTGTGACATTTTCTTTGGTTGAAAAAAAAAAAGATTATTGCTTTTCTTGTTGTTGTTGTTACTAATGCCACCTGTCCAACAGAGTTGGATTGAGGCCCATGAATTTCATCACGGCTAAGGGCTAGATTTTTAGGCCTGTGGTTAGCCTTAGCTTTGAGCACCATGCAGGTGACAGTACAATTTGGCTTGTTTCCACCCCAATTTTAAGGGAGAACACCCTGGGGGGGTCAGGGGTCTCCCACCTCTTCCCCTTCCACCAACCTCATGAGAAGACTTGCGGCTCGCCAGCTATTTAGAGTACCCCCATGCCACGAAGGCACTATACATTTACAAACATCCGTGCTTTCTCTGGGATTCGAACCTGGGCCCTATGGCGCAGTAGTCAGCGTCATTAACCACTGTATCGGATGGGTGCCACTTTCTTCCTTCATCAGCAAATACCATGTTCTCATCATTATAGGAACACGGATCAGATGCTGATCAAATTTTTTTGTCACGGGGCGTCGTGGTTTAATTTTACTTCTGACAATCTTCAAATATATAAATCTAATTATATCATTTGTTATCCAAAAATGTTCAGAAAAAAGATGCAGCTTGATACAATTTTTTCATATTTCTCTTTGGATTTCTTTAAAAATCAGTGTTGATGTGATTTTACGTCTCATAGCATCGTGTTTTAACTTTGCTTCTGATAATGTGTTTCTCATTTAGTTATATGAAGATCATAATCTACATATCATATTGTCCTTATATGATATATATATTTCAATTAACACTGTAATTATTTTGTTTTCTCCTTTGTTCTTTGCTACAAAGTATCATATTTTTAATTGAAATATTTTAAAAAGTATTGTTTAAGAAATTAATTTTTTATCAAAAAGGTTTATTATTTCACTCAGTTCATTATTTTTTTTTCAACTTACATCTTTTTTATCTGTTTTAGATAGTTTTTTTTTTATTCTTATTAATTTAATTTTTTCAGTATTGTATTACATCTAAATTTTATATTAAATGTAATATAAATGTTAGATAGTGTTACATCCAGTCCTCATGTACAGTAGATTGTCGTTTATCTGACTGTTTATTATCCGGAGCGTCAAATATCTGGACCAGTTTTTTTTTGTCAACTACATGTACTTTATATGAATGCGTTTTCGAACAGTGCAATGCTCAACAGTTGTTTCGCGTGTGGCCAAAAGTGGTGGGAAAACCCAAGGTCAGGGATATTTGGAGAAATTCAGTTGTGTGTGATTTGGTAAACATCTGCACAGAATATTAGGTCAGTTTGTTTCCAAGTGAGTAAGTGTATATGTGCTCTTTTGTTAAATTGTGAACTGCTTGAATTCAAAACGGAAGCACAACATCTTGAACATGGAGACAAAACTTGAAATATTGAAGCATCTTGCAAAGGGAGAAAGTGGAGCATCTTCAGCACAGTTTTATAATGTTGGAAAGAGTCAACAATTTCTGACATAAGAAACCATTTTAAATTTTGCGTCAAAACTTGACTCAGAAGATGGCTTGGAGAAAAGGAAAACCATGAGGGAAGCAAACAATGTTGTTCCTGATCATGCACTCTACTTGTGGTTTTCACAAAGAAGGAGCAAAGGGGTCCCGAAATAGTGCCCTCTGTTGTGTGAAAAAGCTCTGGAACTTAACGAGAAATTAGGTGGTTCGGCTGATTTCAAAGCTAGCACTGGTTGGTTAAATAACTTTAAATCGTGCTATGGGATACGGGAACTGTGGATTGAAGGCGAATCATTGTATAGTGATAAGAATTCTACCCACGTTTAAGGAAACATTTTTGCAGAGTGTGGTAGAAGAAGGTTACTCAAGAGATGACGTTTACAACATAGACGAGACTGGAGTAAATCGGAAGGCTCTGCCGAGAAAGCCATTGGCTTCAAAACGGGAGTGCACAGCACCAGGTTTTAGAGTCAGTGGGGAACGTGTTACAGCCATGGTTAGTGCGAATGCTTTGCCATTGCTTGTGATTGGCAAATCTAAGAAGCCTTGCAGCTTCAAAAATGTTTCATGCCTTCCTACTCTTTACAAGGCGCAAACGAGTGTGTGGATGAACTCTGCCCTTTTTTCTGAATGGTACTCTAAAGACTCTTATTTCCAACCTCAAGAAACTTTATGAACTTGAAGGAAAAGCAGGCAAGGTTTTACTAATTCTCGATAATGCTCCCTGTCACCCATCTGTCTAAATTCTCATTGCAATTGATGATGACTTCAGTGTGATGTATCTTGCACCAAACGTCACTGCGCTGGTGCAACCAATGGACCAAGGTGTCATTGAAAAGCTCAAGAGAATTTATAGGAAACAAGTTTTGCGGAGATTACTTATGGCAGAAAAGGACGAAGAAAGTGTTGCCTCTTTTACTGAAAAGCTCAATATGAAGGACGCCTTCTGCATGTTAGCCGAAGAGTGGGACTTGCTCTAAAGACAGAGTCTGAAAAATCCATGGAATAAGCTGTGGCCAGATTTAGAAGCCAAAAAAGACTTCAATGATGACCACTGGGAGGAGATTACCGACTTTGTCCAATCGATCCCAGGATTTTAAGAATGCGATAAAGAAGATGTAGAAACCTGGATGGCATGCAAAGCAGAACACTGTAGATTTCAAATTCTAAATGATGACGAGATTGTGACTTCTATGCGAGAAGTATTTGACCCTACCGACAATGAAACAGATGAAGACAAGGACAACTACAACAACGAAAGTAGCAAGGGTCCATCTCTACATTAGAGACAGCTATGGAGTGGCACAAACAACAATCATAGTGTTGTTCTACTTGACTACTGCTGCTTACGAGAATCAGAGACCTTGCAGCGAAAAAACGAAGGTATGCAAAGGTACAACAAAAAATGAGTATTTTCCACAATAAAGGTAAAATTGTGACATTTTTCACCTAATTTGCTTTTTCTTCAAGCACGTTTCCCACATGTGATGATTTTCAATGTAGGTATAGTGTCCAGTTTCATGTACTACATGGATCGCATTCAGTTTTCGGTTATCTGAACAATCATGTATCCGAACAGTGCCTGGTCTCACAATTGATTCAGATAAACAACATTCTACTGTAATATTAATTTAATGCTACAGTGAATTTTAATTTAATGATTTATTACAATGTAGGCCTATTTTATCTATTTTAGATATTTTTTTAAAAATTTTAGTTTGTACACTAATTTAATTTTCTCCCAGATTAAGGCTCCCTGATATTTGTTATTTATGATAGTATTTTAGTGAAACAGTTTATCAAAATTAACTTTTTCTTTTGGTTTATCTGTTTCATGTTGCTTCACTCATAGTTCCCATGCAGAAACATAGTACTGTTATTACTTTTCTGTTATAATTTTTTATTTATATTTTCATTCTTTCATTTCTATTTACCTTTTTTCATGTTAATTTTCTGTCTTGCATTCAAATATATGTTTTTATGAATTATTTTTTTCCTGTGAAGCCATATTGCTATGTGAACACTTATTAAAACATTTTAACTTATGGATACACTGCCTTGCAATGGCTTTACCCTCTTTAAAATATATTATGTTTGCAAAAAATGTTGAATTTTATTTATTTTAAAATTTAACACGTGTGAAGAACGGGTACTACAGCTATTATACGATATTTATGTTCTGTAATTTCTATATTTTGTATAAAATGTGTCCATTTAATTATTGTTTTGAAATCAAGAATAAGAAAATTAAATTTTTTTCTAGGTGGGTTTGGTTATGTTTTTGTGGCGCAAGATATATCAACTGGTAAAGAATATGCTCTAAAAGTATGTGATAAGTACAGGTTCTTAAATTCATAGCTTTTGAATTATAATGATGTTTATATTTGATGTATTAAGTTGTGGTTTGTTGTATTAATTGCATATATCTATATTATTTCAGAGGCTATTAGCAGGAGATAATGATGCAAGCAAAAGTATACTTCGAGAAATAAAATTCCTCGTATCCTTTTTTGGCATCAAATTATTAAATAATTTAGATTGATGTTTCATATTTTCTTAAATAGAATGTTATATTCATTATATATACCTTAAGTATAATTTTTTTTCTTTTTGTTTTCATATTTTTCTGTATTCTTTAATCTAATTACTTAAGTTATTAGTTAGTTATTTACTTTCAAAATTGTTCTTATCATTTTTCCAAATAGTATTCAAATTCAAATGCCTTCATTAGCTACATGGATCTTAAATGTATGTAATGGATAAAAATATTTTCAGTATTCCCTAATAAAAGGATAATTGTTCTGAAGCAATTTTTTCCTCTAATACCAATTTTTAAAATTTATTTTTTTAGTATAATTTGTAATTAGCCATGTGTATATTAGAAAATTAATTTATTGGAAATGTTTTTTAATATTAATCTGTATTTATTAAATTATTAAAAAGTGAAAAAGTAATAATTTACAATAAATTTTTTTATTACAAACTGGTTCATAATAAATGAAAATTAATTTTGAAGTTAAAAATTTTACTTGCATTATTAGTTCTGAAGTTATATTTTTAATTATATATTTATAATATGTCATGACAATTTGATGTGTAGCTCAAAATGTAATATTTTTTGTACTAAATTTTTTTATTACATACTGGTTTATAATAAATGAAAATTAATTTTAAAGTTTATAATTTTGCTTGCATTAAGTCCTGAAATTATATTTGCAATAATATAACTATAATATGTCATCAAAATTTTATGTGTAGTTCAAAATGCGATATTTTTCCATTTAAGAAACTTTTTTTTTATTAGAAGAAATATATATTTTTTTTTGGCTTAGCATTCTATTTTAATATAAAGTTTTATTTATGAATGAAAATTCAATTCCCTTTTTTACTAAATAATGCTTTGTGCTTCCTATTTTATGATTAAAAAATAATTAATTTTTTCTTTTGTCTTAAGATAAAATTTATTTTATTTAAATCATTTATCTATTAAAAATGCTAAATTGATTTTTAAGTTAAAGAGTTTGCATTTTTTGGTTTCTTTATTAATAACTTAATGTCATATGACAAAACTAGAAAATCGCACATGTGTTTAGTAATGTTTGAATATACATTAGCTTTTTTCTTAAGAAATTATAGACAAAACTATCTGGTCATCCCAATATTATCCACTTTTATGCTGCAGCTTCAATAGAAAAAGAACATTCTGAACATGGAAAAGCTGAATATCTTTTACTTACTGAACTTTGCACAGGTCAGTGGAAGCTTTTCCTTCCATTTGTTTACAAATACCAAATGTTTTACATATGAAAATTTTTAAAGAAATTTAAATCAATTTTGGTAATTTTACTTTTATTAACAAGGGGAGGACATGACTAAGGAAATTCATTTCGGGTCGAGACTTGGTGTAATAGTAGTACTCCTTTAGGGTGTTCAATTCTCAATGTAATTCTGCCAAATGGCCAGTCAATTCAGAGAAAATAGTCTTCGAAATTCATGCTTAGCTTTTATACAATTAAGTTTCAATTTCCACCAACGATTCTGTAGCCTGGTTGATATATCGTCTGCGTACTATGCGTGAGGTCAGGGTTCGATTCATAAAGGGTGTTTTTTTAGAGGTATAGAACTTTAAATTGCAACAAAACAACGATGTATTATTCGATTGACATGAATTTTTTTTTATTCGAAAGATAATCTTGTGGCATTACATTTTAAATATGATTTCTGGCATAGGACTGCCACAGCTGGCTCGGATGTAGTCCAATCTGGATGTCCAATTTTCGATGACTTTTTCAAACATTTGTGATACGAATTTTGTCTTCCAAATGGTCAAGCGTTTGTGGCTTATCCGCATAGACCAATGACTTTACATAGCCCCACAGAAAATAGTCTAGCGGTGTTAAATCACAAGATCTTGGAGGCCAATTCAGAGGTCCAAAACGTGAAATTAGGTGGTCACCAAACGTGTCTTTCAATAAATAGATTGTGGCACGAGCTGTGTGACATGTTGCACCGTCTTGTTGGAACCACAACTCCTGGACATCATGATTGTTCAATTCAGGAATGAAAAAGTTAGTAATCATGACTCTATACCGATCACCATTGACTGTAACGTTGTGGCCTTCATCGTTTTTGAAGAAGTACGGACCAATGATTCCACCAGCCCATAAAGCGCACCAAACAGTCAGTTTTTCTGGATGTAACGGTGTTTCGACATACACTTGTGGATTAGCTTCACTCCAAATGCGGCAGTTTTGTTTGTTGACGTAGCCATTCAACCAGAAGTGCGCTTCATCGCTAAACAAAATTCGCTTATGAAAATTGGGAACAACGGCAATCTCGTTTTGGGCCCATTCGACGAATCTACGCCTTGCTTGATGATCGTTTTGATGAATTGCCAAACCAAACTGAGAATAAATCACTTGACAGCTGTTAAATCGGTCGCCATCTTCGAAAGTAATGCCAACTTAAACTTCTATACCTGGAAAAAAAACACTCTTTAGATCAACTTTTTTTTCAATTCATTTAATTATTTTTTAAAATTAAATAAATTTCTTCATGAAAGGTTTATTAAATATTAAATGATATTTTAAGTAATTATTTTGTATTGTATAAAGTAAATAAATTTAAATTATTTATTATTAAAATTACTTAAAATTATTATTGATAAAAAATATTTAAAATAATTATTAATTAAAATTATTTAAATAATTATTAATAAAAATTATTTAAATAATTATTAATAAAAATTATTAATAATTAAAATTATTTAAAATAATTAATTAAAATTATTAATAATTGAAATTAATTATTATTATTAAGAATTATTATTAATTTATTATTAAAATTA
The DNA here is from genome assembly GCA_019973935.1 of Trichonephila clavipes. Classification (NCBI taxonomy): domain Eukaryota; kingdom Metazoa; phylum Arthropoda; class Arachnida; order Araneae; family Nephilidae; genus Trichonephila; species Trichonephila clavipes. The sequence continues at coordinate 815,398 of BMAU01021221.1, read as the reverse complement.
TTTAAATAAATTTTTTAAAATTATTAAAATTTATTTAAAAAGGGACTTGTTAAGTGTTTTATAAATTTATAAAATACTTAAATTAATAATATATAAAAAAGACATATTTTTACTATATTAATTATAAAATAATTAATTTAATAATATACTTTATAAATTATTTTATATTCTATATCATATTTCATTTATAGTATATTGTATTTCACATTATAAAACTATTTGTAACTAATTTTTATGTATAATATCATTTAATATGTATTATATATTTTACTATAAATGTTTTTTAATATAAAAATATATTTATAAAATTTAATATAAATATTTATATAATTACAGTATTTTTTTTTTTCTTTATAAAATACAAAATATTTACATAAAATATCATTTAATATTTAATAAACCTTTCATAAATAAATTTATTTAATTTTAAAAAGAATTAAATGAAATGAAAAAAAAAAGTTGATTGATGAATCGAACCCAGACCTCGCGCATAGTATGCAGACGATATATCAACCAGGCTACAGAATTGTTGGAGGAAATTGAAACTTAATTGTATAAAAGCTAAGCATGAATTTCAAAGGCTATTTTCTCCGAATTCACTGGCCATTCGGCAGAATTACATTGAGGGTTGAACACTCTAAAGGAGTACTACTATTGCACCAAGTCTTGACCCGAAATGAATTTCCTTAGTCGTGCCCTCCCCTTGTAAGATAAAAATGATAATAGTAGAATTAAAAAGAAGATTTTGTGAATTTAACTAATTTTGATTGTTTTTTTACTAATTTTTTCTATAGATCATTGAATGAACAAGTTTTAACTCAAAATATTTTAACACTATAATTATTGAAAATTATTTTTTGATGTATTACTTATTTTATAAAAAGACTTGAAATTAATTGAGAATACCTTTATTTTTGTTAATTAATCTCCTGAATAATTAATATTTAGTAATAGATTGAATTTGTAATGAATAAACTTCAATTAATGAATTTAGTTATATTGTGATATGTAGCTTTTCTTTTTGTTATCAAAATATTTATTTTTGAGTAATATTGATTTATTTAGCATTATTTAGTTGTTTAGAAGTATTTTGTGATTTTTCATATATTCAGATTTACTTTTAAAGATATTTTTTATAGGTGGCCCTCTCATGGATGCTTTAAATTCTCGACAGAGCCCCTTATCATGTGCTCAAGTTATCCAGATTTTTTATCAGACATGTTTTGCTGTTCAACATATGCATTCACAAAGTCCACCCATAATCCACAGAGATTTAAAAGTATATTTTTAGCTATTTTTTTTAGAAAATTTTACCTGTATTTCCTTATTTATTTGAAATAAGGAAAATACCTCTAAATTGAGTTTTATGTATAGTACTTGCTTTTAAAAATGATAAGCAACAGAATTTAATGTAGTTCAGTGTAAAGAGAAAATTAATTATTATGTATGAGTGAAACCAGTGTATGTAAATTATTGATGAAAATTGCACCATAGTTATTTGTGGATGTTTAAAATATCTTAACATATAGAACTAACAAATGTGTTTTTTTTACAGTGACATTTCAGCTCCTAATTATTAGGAATTCGTGTATCATGGTTTAACAATTATTGTTATATAATGAATAGAATTAAATAACATCAAAGGATCTGAATAATCTATTATGGAATTTTATCATACAATACATTAATTTGTGATTTTTTTAAATAATGAAATTCAACTTTTATTGTGACATTTGGAAATATACATATAGGGTGTATTTGAATTCATCATCAATATTTAGGGAGGTTGGGAATGGGTAAAAAGCCAAGTGGCTAAGTGGTAGTGCATCACACTTCTGCACCATACGTCTGAGGTTCAAACCTCTGTTGGGCAAGGTTGACTCAGCCTTTCATCCCTTGAGTGGGTCTATAAAATGAGTCCCAAGCTTGCTTGGGAACTTAACACTGGGGGTTTCATGTCAGACTGACCACCTGATCGGGACATCTGCTCATGCACCTCAGAGCCCAAGGTCACACATACTGAGTTGGGCACAGTAGGCCTTGGCCCTCATGGGCTGTTGGGCCATTGAGTTAAGTTAGGGAACAGGAAAAAAAATACTATATCATGTACAGATAAGCGTGGATGCAAATGTCATGTAGTAGCGTAATATGAGTCTGCTTAAATAATTGAAAGAAACCATATAAAGAAAGTGTTAAAAAATATTTGTGCATCTCATTTTTTGGAATGCCAATCTTCTGCTATTGTACATGACCCCAATGATGATGCATGTACAACTGGACTTTCTCAAATATACCTAGAATTTTTTTTGTATATTTTAGGTGTCATCCAATGTGCTTGTTACTAGGTATATTGCACCAGGAGCAAGGGTCTTGTACACCATGTTTTTGCATTGCACCTTATACAAAGTAGTTTATTTGAAATATAAATATTTGGATAGTATTGGCTATAACTAATGTCCACTCTAACCAAACTATAGAATTCAAAATTTTCAGATAACCATGCACATCATTTGCAAAATCTGTTGGTGTTCCGTCATGCTGGAACATTTTTGCCTGAGAACTCGTATAAGATTCAATAATACAGTTGGACAAAATGTGTAATGGTTTGCACCTTCCAAACAGTCGAGTAGTAAATATGGTCCCAGCAAATGGACACCAATGATTCATGTCTCGTTGTTGTGCAGCTCTAATTTTCATAGCATGTATGTTCTGATTAACCCACATGTACAAATTGTGTTTTTTAAACACTAGATGAAGGACAGTTCATCAGGGAACATACATTGGAAAATTGGCATCAACCACTGTTCTTTGGTTGAAAAAGTAGCACACACTTAAGAGTACTACATTCTTAGTAAATGAAAAGGATGTGAACACACACCTTTTTGTAAAAGTTTGATTTCCCCCATGAGAACTGTGTCAATTAGCCACTTCCCTGAACACTGTTAGTATTGTAACGTCACTTCTCCGAACATCAACAGCGGTCGGCGTCTTTGTTGGACCTGACACCCACACGTGCATCTTGCAGCTGCAGCACAATCCCTTTTTGACCCCCAAGGAATCAAACACCATCACCGGAAGATGAGAGAGGAGAGATGCTTGGAATTTACACGGGAGCGGTGGCCAACGAATCCTCCTCTCACAAAATATTGGACTCTAACAATCTATAATTAAGTTTAACAACTTTAATGTATCATTTAGTAAATAATATTCAATAGTTGTGACGTAAATAAATTCCATATTAAAATTAACCAAGAATACGCTACCATTATTCTTTCAAACGTTACAGTATCACCAAATGATATTATTTCACTCAGTTGTCGATGAACATGTGAAAACATTTGAGGACATGACATGAGCTAGTTGGGGGAGTGTTCTGCATATAATTACATAGCTCTACAACAGTTCTCTCTCTCACACCATAGGTTAGATACATATCTGCTAGTTTATGAAGCATGTATTACATGTTTGATGCCCGATGCCACCAAATACCCTCCGAGTACTCACAGAGTACGTGCTCGCTAAATCAGTGGGTCAGTAATTCTTGTGGGCTGAATCCCGAGTGCAGGGGACTGGAGAATGTTTCCCTCCCCTTCAGTTCCATGCCTAAATTGGGGAGGTGGAGGTAGGTGGTGCCACCATCTATCGTCCCTTTGGAGAATTTCGCCGAGCTAATTCGTACTGTCACCCGTGTAGTGCTCAAGGCCAATGACAGGCGTACTTCTAGCCCCTTGCAGGAATAATTTTGTAGGCCTCGATCTGACTACATCAGATGGGCGACATTAGCCACAACAACAACACAATATTACTATGTTAAATTATGATGCTGCTCACATCAGATTTGTGCATGACTGAGATTTGTGGATGCAAAATGTCCTCTACGTAGTTATGTGTTTAACTGTACCCATGATTTTCTGTGTGAAACCGTTTTCTTTTTCCTCCATATACTGGTGTTGAATTCAAGATGCACTTTATATGTGTATTCATATATACATATATATATACGCACACACACACTAAGATAATTTTTAATATGAATTGTATAGAATTCTTAATTAGTTATTGTTTACTAGGAAAAAATTTATGAAAAACTTTATTACAAGATATATTATGATTAGAAATAATGTTTGAAGCAAAGAAAGGAAGAATTATATATATAATTGAACTGGTGCAATATTTTGGAAGAAATGATAAATTAATTCCTAGATGCTTTTAATTACCCTCTCAATGTACTAAATTGAGTAGTAAATTTAAAAAAAATCAAAAATTTATTAAAGTTAACACATTTAATGACTTAATTACTTTGAAAAAATAAGACTTCATTCCTAACAAAAAAAATTTGGAAAAATAAAATGAGAATTTAATTTTTATGTGTCTTATAGTGATGTTTAGTACAAATCCTATGAATTAATTTTAAATGTTTTGAAAATAATTTTTTTCCTGTTAAAAGAAGGCTATCTCATTTCTTTATGCTTATTTGAATATTGATCTTATTTTCAGATAGAAAATTTACTTTTAAGTTCTGATGGCAAAATAAAATTATGTGATTTTGGAAGTGCTACTACTAAAGCCTGCCATCCTGATAATACATGGAGTGCTATTCAAAGAAGTTTAGTGGAAGATGAGGTAAGTTAGTGGCTTGGCATTTATTAAATAAAGTTAATACCTCTGTATATTATATAATAAAAAAAATTTCTTTATAAATTTCAGATGTGTAAAAATACAACACCAATGTACAGACCTCCTGAAATTTTGGACACTTATAATAATTATCCTATCAATCATGCAATGGATGTATGGGTATGTGTACATCACTTATTACATTTTAAAAGTATTCATATGATAAAATCTTTTTGAGCTATGATACAAAAATTTAAAGAAAATGTAATATTTCTAAAAACAACATTTGTCATGATGGTATCATTTTCCCAATTTTTAATCCTTATTCTTTGTGAAAATTATTTAAACAGAATAAATAAATTTAAAATATACATTTTTCATCCTGTATGTTGTTAAAATGATTTAAAGCTAGGTGCTACTTACTGTAAAATCCGGCCTATAACGTGCACCGCCATATAACACGCACCTATACTTTCAAGCTGCAATTTTTAATTTTTAGGTATATTCGACGTCTAACGTGCACTCCTTTTTTAATGAAGAAACCTGAAAGCAAAGCACCTGTGAGCAGTGCTTTTGTGTTTTGAAATAATTCATTCAAGGTATTATTCCAAGCTTTAGAAAAAAATAGTATACTTCCAAAACTACAGTCCTTTAAGTTCATAAAGAATATCATTTCTGTTAAATAAATAGTATTTTGATCCATGTAGAGATCTAATTTTTTTAATGCTCATTTCTTTAATTTTTAAAGCTATAATTTTATACACAGTGTATAAGGTGCACCCTTAAATTTCGCTCTTATTTTCTGTGTTAAAATTGCGCATTATATGCTGGATTTTTTGGTAATTTGCGATTTTGTTTAAAAAATATAGAAATTTATTTTGTTATTATATTTGTAATTCAGTTTAAATGTTTCAAATGAACAATTATGATGATAATTATTACTATTTTTATATAGAGAAAAATAATTTCTCAATTAATTATGAATGTTAAAAAGTATTGTCTGGTATGAAAAACTTGAATTCTGAAATATTATATTAAACTTTAAAAAAGTTTTACTATTTGGTAAATAATTATGTGATTCTTCAAGAAAGCTTGCAATATTTCAACTAGTATTTGTTTTAAAATGTTTCAACCTGCCAATGAATAGCTAACTTTCTAGATAAATTTTTCCTTTCCATCTTTTTACTTGTTAGCATCAGTACATTTATATTATAGAAATAACTTTTCACTGCTCTTTTTAATGTTTTTTTAGGCTTTGGGGTGTATCTTGTTTGTTCTTTGCTTTAAAGAGCATCCATTTGAAGATTCTGCCAAACTTCGAATTTTAAATGCTAAGTATACTATTCCAGCTCATATAACAGATTATGAAGTTTTGCATCATTTAATTAGTAAGTATAATTTTTATTAAATTTAAGACTTTTTTCTTTCATTATTTTGGAAGGAAATCAATTAAACTGTTATTCACTGAATTATATGACAGAATCCTTATACTCAATTGTTTTTGCTACAAATTATTTATAATAATTATTTTCTTTTTATTTAGGATCAACACTACAACTAAATCCTGTTGATAGGCCGTCTGTAAATGATATTCTAAAGCAGTTAAAAGAAATAGCAGATGCAAGACATACAAATGTCAATGCAGCTTTAAATTTGGGTCAACCAGTGGGAAGCAATCCATCTAGTCCAGGTAGCAATTTTGTTCTTAAAATCTATTGAAAAAGGCATTATTTGATAACAAAAATATTGTATAAAAGGAATCGTAACACAAGAGTCAATTACTACATTTCACAGTATGTATTTTCTCAAAAATGTATTGGGTTGAGGCATAATTATCAGGCATTCTTAAATACTATTTACTATGAAAAAGGAAACGTAAAAATTCTACAGTAACATTTTTAAATGATTAATCCGGAGTGTAGTCACCATCTATTTCAATAACTGCTTCCCATTTGCTTGAAAGATGGTCAATTCTACAGGCAAAGAATGCAATGGATGATTCCACTTCTGTTCCACCAAACCCACCACATTGCTTTCTTACAGTACAGGCCCTTTATTATTCCTTTGGTGAAACTCCTGGTAAAACGCAGACCTTTCTTTTGACGTTTTTGAAGAGAAGCCATGGTTCACACACATCCTCAGTGACAAGATCCTTCAGAAACGAACTCAGTTTCTCTGTTTTGAAGCAAATTGGGGAAAATTTGGACATGTTTGGCTTTATTGTTCTCGCTGAGTACGCCGGGATCCACATCTAGCCAATTTCCATACCTTTTGAAGCTTTTTGGGATGATGAACAAGGTTTGAATGGTCCACATTGAAGTTGGTGACCAGCATTCAAATTGTCAAGCTTTTGTCCCCTTCCATGGCTGCTCAAAGTGCCTGGTCATCAAAATTTGATGGTTGAACTCTTCCTAGCTAGTGTCACTAGAAATGGAATGGGCAAACCATTCCCTGCATTGACTTTCACTGATTGTGCCATCAAAAAGTTCATTGAGATCATGAAATGACTGCACTGCTTTCTATCCTTTCTCAAAGTTGTACAGCATAATATGACAAATATGAGTATGATTATTGGCATGCATTTTTATAACCTAAAAGTAGAAGGATATTTTCATTCATAAATTTATAAAATATTGTAAATTATTAAAATATAGTGCATCAAAGAAGCGTCTGATAATTATGCACCAACCCAATAGCATTTATTTATTTTTATTTAATATGTCGTGCATTAGAAATGTGAAATTATTCTATACATACATTCAGTTAATAAGTTTTCAGTATGTGTATTATTACTAAATGGTGAAAATTCCTTAATGCTTGCAGGATATTAATCTAATATATATTATAAATGTGAAAGTTTGTGAGGATGTTTGGGGGGTCTTTCATGCAAAAACAACTGAATGGATTTTAATGAAACTTTACAGTAATATAGCTTATACATCAGAATAATACATAGGCTATAATTTATAAAGATATTGTATGAAATGTCCAAAATAAAATGATATTTGTTAAGCAAGTAGGAAAAAATTCTGCCATCTACAAGCAATTCTGGCGTGCGCTGCAAAAAAGCCCACCACAGCATATATCTATCTTTTATTTGTGAAAAACCCTTTTTGTTTTGGCTACGCAAGGCGCTCACTTCTAATTAATTCCTGTGATCGGAATAATGCCTATTTTTTTTTTATTTCAGAATAAAACTAAGTTTTGAAGGGAGAGGTTGTTATAAATCTCTCTTTATTTTAATGTTTTTTTATGATGTTATTATGCACATTTAGTAGTAAGAAATTGATCTTTTTTCAAAATAAATGCTTTTATCGGTTCTGGTACTTAAAGTAAATAAACTTTCTCTTTTACACTTCATCATTTGGACAAATTTTCAAAATTTGTTTGTAGTTAGTAGTTAATTATAACGCTATAATTTTAATTGAATAGGCAGATATTGCGTTTTTAAGTATAAAAATAATTATAACTACTGTACTGTATTTTTTGGAGTGTGTGAGTGAGTGAATATTAACATCGCACTGTTCAGCTACGCGAGGGCTTTTGGCAATGGATCACGTAATTTTTTGAACCATGGTCAAGTGACGTGGACGACACCTGAGCTGGCACCCCCTTCTCCTAACTACCACACCACACCAACTTAGAAGGAATATTCTACCAATACTTAGCAGGAATATTCTTTGAAATCCCCTTTTCCAAGGTATATGGCAGCACGGGTTCTATGATGAGTATTTTAGCGGGAAGCCAAATAGTTTTGTTGCAGATATTGCGTTTTCAGCGGATTGCAAAGATTATTATTTTTTTTTGTCCCGAAAAAATAGTTTATGCCAAAATTTAAGTATCTTATGTTTTTGTATGTTAGTGAAGACCTTGGAAAATGATTTGACTACTTATTTTAAGTGAACGGTGTATATAATAAATTTTACGGTGGAATATCTTGAATTAATTTATTAGCTCTAACGGATTAAATTTTCCAAAGTGGAGTATTTTGTTTATGTATACCCCTTAATTTGTAAATGTAGTGATCCAAAAAAAAATATGTATGAAAAAAACTGCAGTAAATCTTAATGCGGTTGGATAAAGTATTAACGTGCATTTCTCCCCTACACGGTGGGTCTTACAAAGCTCTAATAAAGCTCGAGCTATGAAAGTAGCTAGGCATTTGCCAACTTGACTCTATCGTTAACATTTCACTATGTTTTTCATTGAATCGCCATTTTAATTTAAGAAACGGTGTTGCTTGTGAATATTACAATTTTAACATAAAATAAATACAACAGAAAGTAATATTAGTGTATTAAACTTTCAGATAAAAATTATTTACACTACTTTAAGCGTTCATTACGCAAAACTTTTAACAATGTGTTACTTTCGCTGAGCAGAGATCAGCTTAGTGAGGTATTTTCAAAAATCGACCCTCAAGAGTGTTACTAGGAGTTATAAATAAAAAAAATCCTTTTTATCAGCTATTAGATCTACATACTTAAAATTTAACAAAGGTGTTTTTTTTTCTTTCTTTTTTTTGCTTAGCTGAGATATGCAAAAAGCTTTTTTTATTTAATTTGAAATTCACGTAAAATTAACTCATTAAAAACTTCTTTATCCTTCCATCTGTGTTGTTTAATTTTTCAGTTCACACGTGCGAAGAACGGGTATACCAGCTAGTTATTCATATATTCATATAGCTGAATATATTGGACATGTTATCAATACAGATTTAAAAAATATTAACTGTACATTACAATTTGCGTTAACGTTGTAAAATTACAATTACGATATAGAATGTATGGTATCCTTAACTGTGTTTAAATAATAACATTACACACAAACAAGTTAATCTGGTTTTGAATATAGTTTGATTTCTTCCTCATTTACTCACAGGCAATCCAGATTCATATCCTATGTTATTATAGTTGTAACTTCAAGCAGACATTTTGATATTTCCAAATTCACTTTAGAATTATTACCAAGGGATTAAGGATTATATATACTTTTAGGAATTAAGTAGTAAAAAAGAGGAGGAAAAACTTTTTTCCCCTAAGGATGTTTATTGTTAAACAATATTAGGACGTATGAATAAGATGTATGCATATGTACAAAATAATTCATAAAATGACAGTTTGTAGAAAAGAGAAGTAAGTGTTGTCACAAATTTTTGGGAAAATGAACATATGGGCTGGTAATGAATAATATTTCACAGTCAGTAAGCATTGATGACCCCCATACCCCATGATTGCACACAGGGGATCTTCTCCTAGAAAAAAAGATGTGGCTGCAGTAGCCTAGTGGTCAAGGTAACAGACTCATGGTAGCAGGTCATGAGTTTAAACTTAGAACCTATGAAGACCTGTGGTTTGGGGTATGCATGTTAAATCTGTCTAGGCTCAAATGTCCTCCCATTGGTTTGTGTGGAAGTTAGGAGGGGGTGCCAGATCAGATGTCATTTTTGTCACTTGACCATGATTAAAAGTTATGAGGTTCATCGCCAAAAGCCCTTGAGTTGCTGAATAGTGCAACATTAATATTTTCTCACTCATTCATCCAGAAAGTGATGCTTGCTTAATTGCCATTTGTCCACTATTCAGCTGTGTTAAAATAATATCTTGTCTTTTTTTAGATAGCATTGACTTCCAAAGTGAATTAATAGGCTTTATATTATGTAGTTATTAATTTCATAATTCCATTGGTTTTGTCAGTCATCTTGAATAGCTAATTTAATTCATTTTAAAATATCCCAATATAGAATCATAGGGGAAATAAAACTGGACTCAAATTTAGTGACTATGTTGATTATTTTATTGTTCTGGATTCCTACATTCAAAAGTATAATAGAATGCAAAAATTTAATATTTTGAGATTGGTTATAAATTACTGTTAATGTTACAATGACCAATGGATGAGAATAAGAATTTGGATGATATAAAGATTCAAGGAATCTTGAAACAGGAATTTTCATTTTGACTTGAGACATATTCTGTTTGAAGTCCCAATATGATTCTTGGACCTGAGAGGGAAATAGAAACAGAAGGACATGGAGTTTCAATTTTATTCCACATCAATTAACCTTTAAAAACATTAAAAGGTTTTAGTTTCAATCTTATGGAATTATAGGTTTTAGAAAGGTGTATGCAGCTTGAAAAAATGTTTATATACTGAGAAAATCGTTTAACATGAAACTGGGGAGGACGGAAATATTTTTTCATGTTAAAGAATATTGCAAATAAATAAATCGTATATTTTCAACAAATTAGTTTTATTAAAAGTGCTTGTATTTAATAAAAATGAAGAATACAAAAACATTCCCAACGAAATTTAATACAAAATTTTCAAGGTGTTAAAAAACAAACCATATATTGAGTTTTTGGAAAATAATCTGATATTTTTCTTTTCATTGCCTTTTTAGCATCAAATTGTCAACAATTTGTTCAATGTCATTCATTTTGTTACACATTTAAACATTGGAGTGTGCATCTAAATAAAACTGTGCATACTTTTTGTGATGTTTCTCATTTTGGATGATGAGGGATTAAGAGCTGCATTATTCATCTCATTTTCGTCAACAGAATTTGTATCAACAATATTTTTTGAGCTTTGAACAAACTTCAAAATGTTTTTTTTTGCTATAATTGGGGCTGTACACTCACTATCATCATCTACTTCAATGAATTCTTCTGAAGATGAATCTGTTCGACTGATGTTTTCCATATTTTGCTCATTCCCTGAAGGGAAATCTTCTTTTGTTAAGAGGGGGAAAAAATGCATGAAAATACATAGTAGTTTGTCAGGACTGTTGTATTAATTTGTGGGAACAAATATTTCATCTTAAGCATTTTTGCTTTAAACATATTTCACTGTAGTTGATTATCCTCTCATTATGTAGATATTGGAAAAAAGTTCTGCCTCTCTGTTTTTTGGATACATTCCTTTGTTTTTTGTCACAATGGTTGTAGTTTCTTGTCATTAAAAGAAAATACCGGAAATGTTTATTATTATTGTTGTACAGTGTATATTCTTAGCATTATTTTTATTTGCTTCCAGCTCACATTCCTAGTAGACCACCACCACCAAATGTGGAGTCTACAACTTCTTCTGGAACTCCTCCACCTCCCAGACCTCCTCCTCCTTCTTCTGTAAATTCAGATTCAGCTTATGCTCAAGCGAACAATATGGCTGGTGGTCCTGGATTATTTGGGTCTTTGAAAGGAGGTGCGGGTAGCTTTCTAAAAAATCTTAAAGAACAATCATCTCGTGTGATGCAAACAGTTCAACAGTAAGTCTCTGGATAAATAGTGCTCTTGATGTTTATTAGTGTATTAAAGAGGTGCTAATTTTGTGTCTTTTTCACTCTAGATCTATTGCACGTCAAGATTTAGATTTTAATTACATAACTGCAAGAGTAGCTGGTAAGTGAACGTGATCTATAAAATTTTGTATCTGATAATTCAAATTATTTAATAATTTTTATGTATTAAAGTTTTTGCTTATTATTTTTTTTTAATCTGTAATTGTTTTCCTCTCATAAATGTTGTTAGCCGAGATATTGGTTTACTACTTTTAAAAAAACATTTATGCAACCTTATTCTTAAGAAGGTACAAAAGAAATGTTCTTTACTATATCTCTTTTAGTGAAAAGCATTGATTTTGTAAATAAAAATAAGCCTTCATTTATAAGTTTATGTATTTTTAATAATCCTGACACACACACATATATGTAATAGAAGTCTGATTTTTTTCATTGTATTGATTTTCTCAATTAGATGTATATCCAACACTTGGATGTTGCAGTAGAATTTTAATTTAAATATATATTGAATTTTTTTGTATAACTTCTCCATTTGAATCAACTCAATATCAAACAACCAAAAATATGGAGTTAGTTCTTTTGTTGCAAACTGTTCACTTGTTTATAATTATAGATCACATCAACTACATTGTTTTTTATGAGTAAAACACGTATTTGAATATGAAGAGCTTTTCTAGATTGTAAGCACATTTTAAAGCTGTTGAACACACATAATTAAATGAAAATTCAGAATCTAAAATCTCCATAGACTTACATTGTTGAATGAAAATTCATATTGATTTCAAATGGTATAATCCAGTAATGGATGAATTACAGACTGCAGGGGAGATGTAGCCTATTTATTTGTTCTATTTGGTTTCTCAGATTTTAAAGCTAAGCTGTATAAATTTTTAATTTCAATGTTTAAAAAATCACTTTAAGTATCTATTTGATTTTTTTCACACATATAAACTATTGTTGCAGGAATTTATTCAGAAATTTTTATAAATGCTCTTTTTGTATGTACTGAAAATATATTCTATCCTGCTAAGTATGCGTAAAGCTATTAAAATATATTTAATTGCTTTTGTATTTAGCTAAATATATTTATTAATAATAAAAAAGTTATAAAAAAAACAAGAAATGCAATCACAGCTTCATTCATCTCGTTACTATTAGCGAATGTGTAAAATATACTATTTTTTGTCTAAATTGATATTATCCATTATTCTGCAAGATCCTAATCTGTCTTGTCCTGACTTACGCCTCAAAGACCTGAACTATGACCTTGGAGGAGTTAGGGATTTTGGGTGCTTTTTGAACACAAGTTCCTGAGATGTGGTTTTGGATTGATTCGAGAAAATGGTATATGGAAGGCCAGAGTATATGAATTACACTTAATGTTCAAAGAGTCAAGATGTTGCTCATTACATTAAATTAAGCCACCTCAGTTGCACTAGTCATGTTATCTATATAAACAACAGCAATATTCTAAAAGAAATCTTTTGGGTTAGACCATGTAATACTAAAGGAAGAGGAAGACCTAAATTTCTATGGATAGATTCAGTAAAAGGAGGATTGGTTGGTTCTTAAAAGTAAGAATAGGAGTAGTTTGACTCCCCCAGTAGAGGTTGTAAATATCTGGTTCAGAAGGTCTTGGTCTTTATTTGGGTTGCTGTACCATGGATGGTAATGAAAATCGTGTGATCAGTTTTAATTGTTTTCTATAATTTTATTTATCTACAACTAAAGTTTGTTTATCTTAGGTTTAATTAAATATTCATTAAATTATTGTAAAACCCAAGTTATAACGATCTCCATATTACCTTTTTGTAAAAAGAAATGAATTTTTTTTTGAAAAAAATGAACAAGATTGATTGTGTTATTAAAATATTTTTAAAGTATTAAAACAGAGAATTACATCAAACAATAAGCAAATTACTTTATCAATGGTTATCAGTTGCTTCATATGTGGACCTGGTTTTTCTAATTGATTCCTTGGATAGGAAATTTGCTAAAGTTCTGCTTTATACTGTATATATTCAAAATTATTACTCTTAATTTTTTTTTTTTTTTTTAATTCTCTAAAATTCTCTATTTTTTTATTTTCTGATTAATCTAAAATATTTTAATTTCCAAGGAAATGAATGATAATGACTGATACATTTGTTCAATAAGTAAATAATTTCAGATCTTATTTTTAAACATTTATTTTCACGGATATCTAAATATCATCAGACGTAATAATAGCATCTATTTCTTCCTTCGTTTGATTCAAGTGCATTTTGCAAAGGGTGTGTATCACATGATAAAGAATTAATGTCATTTGTTAGGATAATTCACTGAGAGTGCATTATCCAAATTAATTAATATATCCTAACTAATTAACTAAAGTTAATTTTTGAGAAATGGTTTAATTATGTATTCTAACATATGTCACAGACTGGTATCGTAGCTTTGATATAGTTATTAAAACATGAAGATTATCATATTATTTTTGTTTATATAAGTATAAAATACTTATGTTATGTTGAAAAAAATAATTATGTTTGAAGTATAAATATAAATATATTTGGATAATAATAATAATTTTTTTTAGTAATGTCATATCCTGCAGAAGGTCTGGAATCAGCTTATCGTAATCATGTAGATGATGTCAGAGGTCTTTTAGATGCTAGACATACTGGACATTATGCTATTTACAATGTTTCTGGCCGTGCTTACTCTTCAGTGAAATTCAATGCTAAAGTTAGTGAAGCAGGTTGGCCACCGAAGAAATCTCCTCCCTTAAATACTTTAATTTCCTTGTGTAGGAATATGTACTTATATTTAAAACAAGATCCCAAAAATGTCTGTATTGTCCATTGTCTGGTAAGTTAATTATTGTAAAGTTAATTTTATATACATATGTTTAAATACTACATATATTTGTTACACATTTTAATACAAAAAGGGTCCAAATAAAATTTTAAAAATGCTGTATGTGTAATTTGTATAGATCATCTTGCCTGTAGTTTAGAAGTTGCATTAAATGTGTTTCTGAAATAAGTTTAGGCTCCTAATTTGATTAACATTTCCTTGCATATATTTTTTTAAAAACTATTATTTTTTTTTATTAAATTTGGCTTGATTACTTTTTTAATGCATAGCTGTATCAATGAATGTATTAATTGTAATTTATATGTATATATTTCAATTATTTAAATATTTGTGCACTTTTAATTATTGCATGTCTTATTTTTAAATCAATTTGTGGTACAATTAATGTGCAAGACTTCAATAATGAAATAAGAGAATGTAAAAATTATTAGTGTTAAAATTATATTTTTTAGAATGTAAAAATTATTAAAGTGTTGCAATTATATTTTTTATTCTTTTGTTTTTAATTCATCTTTAGTTAGGCAGTATTATTTCTGTTATTCATGCATGCTTCCCTATGATCAGTATATTATGATCAAATTTAGTTTGATTTCTTTAGAAAGATTGCAGAATTTTATTTTCATTTTTTTAAAACTACTGTGAAATCCAGCGTATAACGTGCACCTATACTATCAATTTTTAATTTTTAGGTATATTCGCCGTATAAAGTGCATCCCCTTTTTTACTTAGAAACCTAATATGTATGTGTGCTCATGTTTTAAAGTCATTTATTTGAGGCATTATTTCAAGGTTTAGGGGAAAAAAATGGTTATTTATCGAACTACAACCCTTTAAGTTAATGAGGAATGTCATTTCTTTTAAATAAACAGTATTTCAATATATTAGGAATTATATTATTTTTTCTATGCTCACATCTTTTTTTAAATTCAAAAGTTCTCATTTTTATACCCGGCATATAACGAATGTACATACATTTCAATCTTATTTTTTGTGTTAAAAGTGCTTGCTATGTGTCGGATTTTACGGTATATAATAAAAATATCAAGAAAATATTGATATTTTCTTTTAAACTAAATGAATGTTTAAATGTTTTTAATTTAATTAGATTTGTATTTGCTGTAAAATAATATTCAGATATATGTTTTAGGATGGGAAATCTTCATCAGCTGTTCTAGTTAGTGCTTTCTTAATTTTTTGCCAGTTGTTTAAGAAACCAGAAGAAGCCTTACAGTTATTTGCACTTCGTAGGTGTTGTGTTAACATGGTTCCCTCACAACTTAGGTATGAATTTTTAAATGTATGATTTTATAGGGAAAGAAAATTATTAATCAGGATATATAAGAATTTTTAGAATTTATGTATCCAAATGAAACTGTTTACGATAAACCAAAACGGCCATTTCTGTAGAAAGTTTGACATACTGGGATTTACATATATATCAGTTCCAGTGGCACAATCAGAAGTTTTCAGGGAAGAGTAAAGAGTCCAGGGTCACACACACACACAAAAGTCCACCCTTCTTGTATCATACCCCAATACTCCGCCAAACATATTCTTTTGATTTTGTTTGTTGGAAACAAAAAACAGTCAAAAATAAATTATTGAATAAATAATTAGAATTAATGAAATTAATTATTAATTATAAATACTCAATTAAATTGTACGTACTATACACATAAGATATGATCAATCAGAGAAAGAATCAAGGGC
This sequence comes from Trichonephila clavipes, assembly GCA_019973935.1. NCBI lineage: Eukaryota > Metazoa > Arthropoda > Arachnida > Araneae > Nephilidae > Trichonephila > Trichonephila clavipes. Next base: position 798,909 of record BMAU01021221.1, on the reverse strand, counting down.
TATTGGAGGGTGATGGTGCCCCCCCCCTTTTTTGGGCACCACTGATCATACCTCTATTTAGCAAAGACACTAAATCCCGGGGGGAGGGGAGGAGTTTGTTATGTGGGAAATTCGTAAAATATTCATCTTTTATGCTTTAGAAATTTTTTAAATGATTTCCCATAAGTTGATATTTAGCATGGATTGATTGTTCTCAAGAGTAGTGATAACAATAGAATAACACGAGAAAGAGTTCATGGAATAGAAAATATACTTTGCTATTTGGAGGTGATTTTTCGAAGAAAACATTAAATTGTTCTTTATTCCAGACAAAAGTTTGCGAAATAGAAGTTCATAAAATGGAGGTTTTTATATCCAAACTTTTAAAATCACAGTATCTTTTGTATCAAAATAAGTAAATTTTTTAACAATTATAATACTCTGATAACTGATTTGATTGATAGTAGAAAGAATAGCATATGTTCTCTCAAAAATTAAGCTAATAGCACTTGTACTAATTCTTAGTGAATTCTATGCTGTAAATTTTTTATAGTATATTTTATATACTTTAGATAAAAGAGTATTTAGATTTTCTAAAATTTTTGTTATTCTTTATCAGCTTACAAAATTGTGTACTGGTAAAATGTGTAATATATTTGATTTTCTTCAGGTATCTACAATATGTTGCTGATATCGTTAATGAAAGACCTACATATCCACATAATAGTCCCGTTGCTCTTCATTCTTTATCTATGAAACCAGTTCCTCTCTTCACAAAACTGAGGTACATAAATAACATTTATCCTCAAGTGAATGTATGTGATGGTATTATATTGACAATATGAAGTTTTAATTCATTTCTAAAACTTATAAATGATTTTTAATTTCAGTTTTTTTTCCCTAGCATGCAATGTTTGGCTGTATTTTTGTTTAAAATAAAAGAAAAAGCTACGCTTGAATTTTTTTTAAGAAAATAAGATCATTGTTACTTTTTTCTTACAGTATGGTGCTTTCTTAGACTTGTAATTTTTAATGTAATAATTAAAACTGATTTCATATTATCTGTCCAAAACTTAAGAATATAACCACTATACTAGACTTTGTTCAATTAAAGGGGAGAAATGTCCTATGTGAAGTAGTACTGAATGATTATTTTAAAATGTCAAATAATGAGAATGGATAAAATGACATGCAATAAATTTTTTAAAAAATGCCACTTTTTAAATTTTAATTTATACATTTTTCTTTTTGTGTAGTGCAATGATTATAAATATTTTTATTACCGAAATAAATTTGTATTCCAAAATCAAAAATATTTTAATACATCCTTAACTGTAATAAAAGGAAGCTCTTGCTAATCAGAAACTTTTTTTTTGTTTAATTCATTTAACATTGTGTTTTACCCTTTTTCAGTTAACAATAAATTGTTCGTACAATATTGTTATGACTGTTTCTGTTGTTTTTGTAGTCAAAGTTTGGGTCATTTTGTCTAAATCCATTATTTATATAATAGTGGCTAGCCTTTTTTTTAAAAAGAAAAATGCATTACTGGCTCTTTTTGCTTCTCATCTTTAGAAATACTGTCATCCTTAATTAGCATTTAGTACTGTTTCTCCTTTTTAAATTAAATTTTATTGCATTTATCAAAGCATACAAATAGGGCAGTATCAAGTTCTGTTTTATTATTGTATAGTGTGCCATTTTAATCTTTTATAGTGATTTTTAAATCTAACTTATATAGCTTAATTGATATGACTTATTCTTAATTTGTATTTCTTTTCAGAGATGGATGTAGACCTTTTGTTGAAGTGTACATAGGAGAAAATAGAGTTTTTACAACATCCCAAGAGTATGAAAGAATAAGGTAAATGTCTCTTCAGTTATTCTGAAAAATAAGTGAATTGAATGTGCAGCGTTAATAATTTTGTCACTTCGAATCTCAAGTTTTGAATAATCCCCTAAAACTGTCAAGGACTATTTAGAGCATTATGTATAACTTGATGTTTCAAGCAGTTAAATTGTCTGAATAATCTAATCTATCTGAAAAACAATCAAGCTTTTTTATTTAAGGAAACACATTTCAGAACCTTGTTTTTGACCAAAAATAAAAGTACAAAGTCGGTCAAAATTTTCATTTTAATTTTTCGATTTTGATCCACATTGTAAATAAGAAACAAATATTGCAATCTTGTGCATATATTGACATTTGCTATCTTTCTTTTTGAATAGCTGTTTTGGAAAACAGCATTTTTATGTAAAAATATTTATACTTTTTCAACAGAAATAATAATACTATTAGTAGTATTTATTTATACGAGAAAATATAAATATTTTTAAAAAAAATATTTAAAGTTTTCTTTTGTCTGATATATTTGGAAGCAAGATACCAACCCAAGGTATAACCTCCAAATGCTGATGTGTAGCAAATGAAAGAGTATCTTTTTATAACATTTATCTAAATTTATGAAACCTCAACAACAGATCACAGTCAATCTTACAAGTGCAAATGGTGGTCGCTTATATTCAGGTGTCAAAATTACAACAGCATAAAATACAACTACTTGAATTATCTCAGTTGTGCTTAATTTGGCTAGTTTAGCATGATCAAATTAACTCGATTGTGCATGTTAAGGGGTTAAAAAATGTATGAACATGATTTATAAGAATCTTGCTAATTCTTCAAAATTAAAATAATTTAAATTTTAACATATATATATTCTGTAATAGATAAAATTAGATTTTTTTGTGCTGTTTAAAATGCTAAATTTTAAATATTTAAGTTATGATAAACATGTTTGTCAAATAGATAAACAGAGCTCATAATTAATACTTATTTATGCAAGAGGAAGTAATCTTTAGTGAAAAATTACTGAATCAAATATTTAGTATTCTAAAATATATTAATATTATAAAATATGTTTATTAACAGCTAAAGTATATTTTGCGACTTCCAAATGAAATTAAAGGGAATAAATTTTTGAGTTGCATTAAAGTAATGATCACATTCTTTCAGAGTCTGGTGCTATTGTTTTTCACAAACTGAGTAACTCAATGTAAGCATGTAACAAATGATTACTGGATATAGATAAAGGAAAAAGAAATTTAACCCCTTTGCCAGTGTCGTCCAAATACAGTTTAGGCAACTACTACTTGCAGTATTTGTGATGCCCGAACTGACTTTGGGCTAGAGAAAAATTAATGTTTCTATTTTGCGAAGCACGAGCTGAGTACATTTCTACTTTAGGATACTTAATTCACTATTTTCCTAATCAATGACGTTAGTGGTAAGATGTTAGTCACAAGCCAATTGCAAAGAGTGCGATATGGTCTTGTATGTAGTATCGTGTTTTGTGACATACCATACGCAGTGGCGTAACATACACCCCTGTAATTCCCACATTGTGGAGGGCCCCAAAGTCTGACTGCCATCAAGTACCTACCTTTTGTAAAATCTAAGGACCCAAAACTGACTTTGCTGAGGGGCCCAAATGTTCTCCATTATGCCACTAACCATACTGTAAAAGATTTGTAAAATGTATGTATTGAAAATCATATTGTTGTGTTTTTATATTATATTATACTAGCTAAATTATATTTAGCTTCAAAATTTTGTTTAATTTTCTCTAATTGAATAAGATATGTGTGTAAGCCATCTCCTTTTGATGTATGTGTAAAAATTATAAATATAGTAGTTATTGCATTTAAAATTTTATTTTTGTAATAAAAATAGCATTTTCTAACTTTTATAGTAATATAAAGAACAAAATTAAACAGTCAAAATTTTTTTCCATTTTTGGTCCATTTTTCTGAAACATATGTGAAAGGGGTTAAATCTAAGTAAAAAATTTTAAAATATGTGTATTGTTTAATGAATGAGTCTTATTTAAAATAATTTTTCTTTCTGGTTCTTTTTTTTATAAAATAATTTCAAAAAAATTCTTATGGTAAAATCAGTTTTTTTTTAAATTCATTAAAGGCATTTCAATACTACTGATCCAGATGTAACTATTCCTCTGAAAACAGTAGTAGTGGGAGATATCACAATAGTTGCTTATCATGCAAGATCTACTTTTGGAGGAAAAGTGCAGGGGAAGGTAAAATAAATTTTTTCCTTTCTTTTTAATAATTCTCTTTGTCATTAATTTTGTTGAATTTGTTTTTTATTGAAAATCACAAGTGTTTGACTTTTAAAAATGTACTATTCTGGTTTTTTTTATAGTTTTTTTGATAAGTCATAATAAGCATGATTATATTCATGTGATGCAAAAGTAAAAATGTAAATACTGAAAAAAATGTTTCTTTTATTAGGTTACTGCATACAAAATATTGCAGCTACAGCTGAATACTGGATTTATATCTCAGGAAACCAAATCCATAACCTTCAGCAGGTGAGTAAATAAAAGTTCTTTGTAGGAATGTTTTCAAACAACTTATTAGTCATTGGTGAAGGCCACATCTTTTTCATATGTACACAAGTAGCGTGTTGCATAAGATAAATTAACTTCTAACTCTGCAGACTAGAAGCTTATTTATTGGTACATTAGATGTCTAGAGGAACACAATGGAAACTCTTCGTAAAAAGCTTTCTTTTTCCAAAGAGACAACTTTCAAGGATATTAAAATTGTCAAAGACATTGGAGTTGTTAAAGATATTAAAACTTCTAATGGTATTTCAGTTGCTAAAAATACTAATGTGGACAAAGATACTGCAGTTGTCAATAATACTGTAGTTGTCCATGATACTGTAGTTCTGCAGTTGTCAAGGAAGCTACTGCTGTGAAAGATGTTAAAATGGTCAAAGATTCTAAAGTAAAGAAAGGGGAGAAATTTTTTTTAATTTTAAGAGAAAGGTGCCACACATTAAAATTAAAGAAAAGGAAGTCAAAGTAAGTAAATGTATGTTAAGAATTTTGTGTTAGTATATATTATCCTTTTTGATTTAATATAATATTATTTTAATTTATTTTTATGTTTTTTTAAGAATTTTTACTTGGAACATTTTAAGTCTTTCTTTACTTTTACTTCTGAAAACATATTTACATTACATTCATGTTAAAAATTCAAAAACCTGATTTATATATTACAGGAGTGAATTGGATGGCATTGAAGAATTAGATCGCTATCCAGACAACTTTCGTGTTACTTTAGGAGTTAGTATTGCTGAGAAAAAAAGCGATGTTTTACCTATTTGGAATGAGATCTCACAAATGCATCTTAATCCTCGTTTATTGTTTAATACCGATGAAGAAATGGATACATGTTTATGTATGACATTTTTGAAACATTTTTGATAAAATTATTAAATTATATCCCCTTTCCTCATTTTCTGAAATTCTTGCCGAATGTTCTTTTAGCTCACTTCAGCAAACCATCTCAGGAATCTGAAACGCTTAATATGAAGAATTTTACATCATCCCTGAATTGGCAAGAAAAAGAAGCATTCGTAAGTACTCATTCATTAGTGATAATTTGTAAAGAAAAATTTTAATCACAAAGTTCAAATTATGTTGCATTATTAATCTTTTATTGTTTACATTGTATTTTGTAGTTATATTGTGTATTCTAATATTTTTTATAATTATGTTTTAACTGTAAAATTAATTAATGTATTTCTTTAAGCATCATATTAATTTTAAATTATTTGATTTAACTTTCATAAATTAAATTGATTATGTGAGAATAATTTGAGAGATGTCCTTATTTGATGTTGAGAAAATCATTGCATTTAAGTTACTCTATTAATATATTTTGTGTTTGAACATGTTTTGTTTTAAAAGCAAAAGGAAAATTGATTCTAAAAATGATTTTTGTTTGTATTCTATTGAAAACTAAATATTTTATTTATTATGATTAAGTATAAACAATTTTAACTTTACTAATGTTAAAAAGTAATTTGTATACTTTTTTCTTGCCATTCTTTTAAAGGTGTATTTTTAATGTCAATGTAACATAGCTATGATAATTTATTTTATTACATACATGCATTTGAAATTGTGTATTGTGGTATGTTATATAAAAAATTGTACAACTTATTGTTAAAAATTACCTATAAATCATCCTAATCTTAATGTAAATAAATTTTTAAAGAACTCATTATAATTGTTTCAGTAAATTATGAATTATCTTCAGCAAATTTACAAACCAAAGTATTTACTCTATGATTCTTGAATATAGTCAAACGTAAGATAAGCATTGAAGAGCATTTGATAAACATTTATTATTAAAATAAGAGTACACTTTCAAAAATTGTAAAAAATACAAAAAAAAAAAAACATAAAATCTTAATAGTTTAAAAAATAGGAAGACATGAAGATAGAAAGTAACAGAAATTGATAAAAGGTTAACTATAGATATGTATTTCTGTCATCTAGAATCTTGATAAAATTTTATGTACTATCAAGGAATATTTTAAATACCTCTATCAAAAGCAAAAAAAATGCCATTCAAATTGGGACTTTTTTATCTTTTATGAAACTTTTCTTCTGTAATACATTGAAAAAATTTATTTCCTTTAAGACATGTCAGTTATATATACAATTTTTAGTTAAAAATGAATTGTTTCATTTTTTATTTAAAGCTTGCTCCGGATGAATCAGAAAGTGATCATTCTGCTAGCCCTACTCCTACTCCTAGCACAATTGATGATGCTGGACGAAATCCATCTCCTATACCTGAAATGGATCTGTTGAATTTGAGTAACAGTTCGGTACCACCATCTTCCAATAATGCTGCAAATTCTCCTGCTGTTAATCTTTTGGACATTGACAATGATGTAAATCATGCACCTAGCAATTTTGATCTTCTAAGCAATCCCCCTAGTGTTCCACTAATAGGTACAGTTTATTTCATTGGTTTGAATGATTTAAATGAAATTGATGTAAAACTTCTGTGCTTTTTTTATTGTATGGTTGGATATTTTGCTATACATACTGATTATTTGTGTCAATTCTGAATAACTATAACAGTAAAAACAATGCAAAATTTGAAACAATGAAGACGTTTGCATTTACATATAAGCAAAAAAATGGAGATAAATTTGTTGCTGTTTTGTATTTTATAAATATGGGTCCACTAAAGTTACTAATTTACTGAATTATCATTTTTACAAAGTGTGGGTTTATCTAAATTGCCCAATTCATGTAAAAGGGATGGGCAACTTGCAGCCCATGGACTACATGCAGCCTGATAAGAGTTTTTTGCAGCCCGCCAAGACAATCAGCAAACCAAATAAACAGATGTTCTATATATTTGGGGCAACATATGTTTTTTAGGCAAGATTTTTCTTGCATGAAGAACCAACAAGATTAAATATAAGTGCAAGTTGTCTGACATTAACTTGCAGGCTGTAGTGAAAATTTCAACTAACAATCTCCCTCGTGATTTAAAAAAAAATAAATGTAGAAAAGTGTTATAGGGTACATTTGCCTCATTAGGCTGATTCGAAAATTAAATTTACTTGCAGCTATAAATGATATGAAATTAGCGTAATAAGTGAACTGAATAAAACTGCCACTGTTTTATTTAACTTAATATTTATTTGTTTTTATATGGTACAATTGATACCTTTTCTGAGACACAACCATTTTTAAAAAAGTGCGCTTCACTTGTATCCTCCACTTCAATGTGACCCTTGAGCCAAAAAAAGTTTCCCACTCCTAATGTTATATAACCTTCTTAAGTTGAACAATAGTGAAGTACATCAAATTATTTTTATATATTTCATGAACTATGAGTCTAGACCATTGCCTCTGAGGGGGCCCTGTATCAAAATTCCTTTGGGGCCCGTTTTTAGATATGGGAGTTCTGTTAGTGAGACTGTAGTTACGCATGTTGGAACCCCTGTAGCTTGGGGGGCCTGTATCATTGATACAGTGGTAGCTACACCCCTGGTCTAGACCAGGGGTGGTAAACCCTTATGGGTCACCGTGCCATTTTTCCTAAAAAAATGTTTAATGAGGTATAGAGGTACCGTCAAATAATTTTGATTTGTTATTTTTGAAAAATAATAAAACTAAACACTAACAACTCAAAACTCTATTTATTTTGAAAAAATACATTTTACCCTTTGTAGTAGTAAATGTTTTAGTTATACGTGTAATTAAAATTAAAGCTGCTGCTAATTAGATGAAAAATAACTTATATTAGGATTGTAAGATGTTACTTTTAGCAAAATGCATGTTGAATTGGAGTCATCTGCTAAACAGTTTCTAAACGAGTTTTTAATGCTATTCATCTCTGAAAATAATGACTCAGTCGTGGGTAGATGAAAATATGGTTAAAATAGCATGGCCCAGCTTCTTCAGTTAAATGTATCTGGAATCAAATTCCATGTTTCCAAAATTTCATTATTAGCATTTTTACTTGTATTGCTAGTTAATCTTTCTGTTTCAATCAATTCCAACTTTCTCCTTTTCTCAAAAATTTTTTGAATCCATATTAAACTAGACTGGAAATCAATCAGTTGCATTTCAAAATTTTCAATTTCCAACCAATTAAATTGGAACAATTTCAGTTTATTAAATGAAATATATCAGGGTACAAAAAAAATGGAGCATTTCCGATAATTCTTTAAACTGAGAAAATCTCGCTGAAAATTGCAACCGATCACTTGCGTTTGTTTGTAATACTTCATATTGAACTTTATTTTGAATTAAAATGCAAACTGTTTTGATTGGCGGCGTGCCCAAATGTTGTGTCGCATGCCAGTGGTTAGCCATCCCTGGTCTAGACATTTTCTGAGGTCTGGGAAATATGTTGGAAAAGCTTATTAAAACAATTTTGTAAGGAACTAATTATGGTTTAGTGTTGCTACCACAATGAATCACAATGTTGTCTTCTTGCTGAGACTTACAGAAATTTCGATGAAATCCTGATTAGTAAAGTGATTATTTCTGTTTTAGTATGTTTTGGTATGCATTTTACATGAGATAAATGCCAGGGGAAAAATTTTACAGGCAATGAAAGCTCATCAGACCATGTAATTTCCCATTCCAAAATTTCTCTTAAAAAAAATACTTTTTATTATTTCTCAAATCATGAATTTAAGTCTGTCTTATTTTTTTCATCACTGAACATATTCTACAATTTAAGGGGGGATAAAATACTTAAGTAATTTGAGGTATATGCAAAAAATATAACACATTATGGGAAAAAATTTATTTTACTCCAGTCTGTTGGTATTTTTCCCCAAGTTAATTCAGGTTTTGTATACTTATAAATTGGTTTCAAATATGGTCCCACTTTTAATCCTGTAACAATGTGAGAGGTGAACTTAAAAAAGGTGCCTGTCAGTTCTTAAGGAAATTTTTAGATCACATTATTTTCTTAACTGGTTTGTGGATAGCAAAGAAGTTGAAGCTTTTAAAAAAATTATGTGTTTATCTTTTGAAGTTAGGGACATTTGATAGTCTTATCGTGAAGAAAATTTCCAACTGTCATAAGATCACTGTATTTTAGACTCAATTTTTCTAAATCTTCTTTTTCTTATAAGCTTCAGCAAATCCTTTTAACATTCTGATTACTATAAAACACACAGAACATTACTTAAAAATTTCACAAATACACGTTTACTACACGTTTTGAGAAGAAAATGACACATGAAAACCACATTTATGTGCTTCATCACTTGTGCTCACTTTCTAATTACCATGGTGCAAGCACATAACTGGTCTTGTTTGCATATCCTCTGTTCTAGCGCAACAATTTTTTCCTCGTTTGTAAAACACTCATAATTTTTTATTTTAACTTAAGAATTTTAGAAGATTCCTTATGGGCTTATTAGTACCTAAATATACTACACTGTTCGAATTAATTGGGACAATCATATTTTTCTTGTTTGAGTTAGTATGTGATTATCAGAGTGATGTCCCAAACTGCCACAAATCAGTTATATCTGCCTAGAAGTTTAGTGTGATGGATTGACTTTGACTATAATTTACTCATTTGACTGGTTTTAGTCTATCAGTAGCTCAGTTGTGAATATTTCAGTGCTGCAGCTGGTTGTTATAATTTTCAGTGCCATGTAACACGAATTACTTTTGCTTGTTCAGAGATAGATATTACTTTGAGGAAATAATCGCTCTTAACAAACACACTTCTGTGACTGTGAGAGATATAGCTATGGCAGTTGGGTGAGAGCTAATCAAGTGTTTCAAGAATCTGGAACATTAACTCTAAAAGAAAAGGAAAATGTGGGTGCAAGCAAAAAACTACTCCAAGAACTGATAAAGTTCTAATAAGAAATTGCAAAATAAATCCCAAGAAGACAAGCACAGACCTTCAAAAGGATTTATTACTGTATAGTGTAGAAGTGAACGCCTCAATTGTATGCAAAAGCCTCTTGAATTTGGTGGCAAGGCAGCAAGCTCTTGGATAAAACAATTTCTAACTCAAAAAATGATGGGGAAACATCTAGAATATGCCAAAAAAAAAAAAATATCAATTTTGGACTGTTAAGGACTGGAAGAAGGTAATTATCATTTTTTGAAACACATTTATTTGTGCAGGGATACAAATCAAGTGCAGTAAAACAAAGTGAAGGTCAAGCTCTGTTACCAAATCATATCCAACAGACTGTAAAACAATCTTCTGAAGAGATGTTTATGGCGTTTTTCACAAGTAGCACTGGAAATTTAGTTTACTTAAGATATGTAATGATTAAAAGCAAAGGTTTTAGAAAAAGTCGTTTTTTCCTTTTTGTCTCAATTAATTCGAACAGTATAGTATAATTTACAGAAAGGAGGGAAGGGTCAGAAGTGTATTCTATTTAAAAATTACTTCTTTTTCAATATAGGTGCATTTATTTTGATTTGTCTTTTAATTATTTCTATGTTAACTCAATTTTAGATTTAGTAACAACACCAAAACAATACTGTTGTTTAAAAAAAAATCAAAATTTTCTTTTTTCTTTCTAGAGCAGAACCTTTAGAATAAAATTTTTAAGACAATGTTTGTGATATCCTACTTTAGAAATTTTTTTAAAGATTTGCATCAATTATATTTATTGTAAAATATTTACTGTTGACTGGCTACTTTATTGGTGATTTAAGTAACATATTGCAGAAAATAATTATTTCTAAAATTGTATTATAGTTCGCTTATACAAGCCAAGTATATTTATTTTTTTTATGGAAGTTTTTGAATTTTCTGAGATTTCTTTGTTGATATTGATTTATGATATAATAAATACGCATAAGTTTTGAATTTAGTTTTAATATTTAGAGTTGTCTGGAAAAATATTTTTAAAATTTTCCTTTTAAGTAGTACTTAAAATTTTCTTATATCATATTCTGTTTATAAATATTGAATAAGTTTGTGTACATAAAAGATGGCTGGTTATTTATGTACTGGCTCTAAATCCTTGTTGAAAATAATATACTGAACGAGTTAGTTTGAGTTTGTTATTTGATCAAGGAGAAGATTTTAAAGTTATCTTATTGATTTCTATGAATCGAATCAAATCATGCAATGTTTACAACTAGTGTTCACTTATGCAATTTTTAATTATTTCAACTTATAAATGGGATATTGTTTGATATTAAAACAACTTAGAAATTCTAACAAAATTCTTTCTAATAGCCATTACTATGTTTTCAGCATAAAACATTGAAATTGGAACCAAATTATAAAATGTTCTACTGTATTTATTTTAGAATACTGTAAAAAAATTATTTTTTTTATTTAATAAAAAGCTTTTGTTTTTTAGATATTTTGATACTATTTTTTATTCATAAGATGTTTTTTAAAATATTTATAATGATTAATACCATTTGCTGATTATGTTTGAATTATTTTCATTGTAGGTACTAATAACAATAATTTAAATTACAATGATGGTTTTGGTTCCTTTCCTGACAATGTAACAGCTCCAAAAGCTTCAAATGATGCTGATCTATTTGGTGTTTTGCAAAATGATGCTCGGTTCTCAAGTTCACAACCCAAAAATAATCAATCTGATTTATTTGATATTTTTGGCTCCTCTATCGGAAGTGGATTTGATCCCATGAAAACAAGTGTCAGTGCTAATTCCACACCTCAGGTATTGATATTTTATGTCTTTTTTTAGTTTTACATTTTATTTATGAAACTCAGCAAATTTCTATTTTTTTTGAATATAAATTAATTTCTTCATAATCAATACAGTTTTGTATAATTATGTGTTTTTATTTTTGTCCTTTTTGGGTAAATGAAAATATTTAAAAAATACTGTTGGTATGTGACTACTCAAAATTCGCTGTTTTGGTGAAAAGTTTTGAAATTTCTTTTATGCTTTTATTTTATAACCCATACATTTAAGGTTCCAACAACATTCTATTTTTGTTTCTACGATTTCTAGAAGCAAAGTTATCGCATAATTAGTAAAACAGAAATGGAGTTTGCAAAACTGGAAGTAGATCCCTACACAAAATATTTTTAATACATTGAATTGAAATTTTTTCAAAACATATTTTATTTAGTTCTATATGTGTTATGAATCAAAATCTAATATCTGTGTATATATTTATGCGCTTAATTGCTTTTTTATGAAAAAAAATCTTTGATTTTTTAAAAAATTGTGTTTTTGCATAAAATTTGGCATATTTAAAAGACTTTAAAAATTATTACAAATCTTTTAATTTCTAACACTTATAAAGATGTTATACACGTATTGTATAAACATTATTTGAATACATTATTAGAATTTTGTGTAACTGCAATTTTTCATCAAAATTTCACTAAAAACGACAATTGTTATTGTCTATAAAACTCTCCAGAAAACATCATAAGGTTAAAAAGAAGTCCAAATTAGTTAAAAATAAAGCTAAAGAGATCTTGACCTATAAATATGGTGAGTTTAAAAAATGTACAATCAGTAGAAAATTTTTGATACTGTATTAAAATCTTTAAATGCATTTTCGGAGAAACTGTTTTTCAATTTCTTGCTTGACGGTAAAGTTCACTAAAGGTTTTCCCTTTAATATATTGAATTGACTTTTTCAGAAGATTTTTTATTTAGTTTTATCTGCAGTCTATATTATTATCTAATTTCTGTGTATATATTTATGTATTTTATTGCACTTTTTGTGAGAAAATAACAGTTTCTTGTAAAAAATTGAGTTCTTGCATAAAAAATGTCATATTTCAAAAACTTGCAAAACTATTACAAATCTTAAAAGTCCAAGTATAGATAATGATGTTATTTATGTACTGTATAAATATTATTCAAATATATTTATTATAATTTTCAATACAAGCCTTACCGTAACTGCAATTTTTCACTAAAATTTCACTCAAAATTCCCAATAAATCCAAAATTATTTTTAATTTTGTGGTAATTGTACTAGAATTCCTAGTTTTATATGACTCATTTCAAATAAAAAAGTGCTTACTTAGTTGAAATTTTATATATTTCAAAAAAAGTGCTCCGAAGGTAGTCACATACCTTAATTCTATTTTAATGAAGAAGAGGGGAAAATGATCATTTACGTATCGCTAGTTAAATTTTAATGAAAAACATGTACTTTTATAACCATTTGTTACATTAGTAAAAAAACCATATTTATGTTTGTTTTCGAGTTTTCTCATCTGAAAATCTTGAAATTAATTTTCTTAGCTTTAATTGCACTTCAAAATCTTTATTTTAGGTATTTGCATTTAGAAAGAAAAAAACTTATCATTCATATTTAAAAATAAGATATGAAAATAATTTATAATTTTGAAGACTTTTTCATATTGTAAGAAATTGTGTATTTTTTTTAATAAAAATTTCTCCAATCTAGACTGTTTTTGCAGATTTCTATTTTGTCTATTTTACAATTTCAATTTTTTTTATTGGAAATGTTTGATAGTAATCAGTGTTAAGAAGTGACAAATGAAAGATCTTTTAGAATGCTCTTCTCTTTTGCATTTTAGCTTTTATAGTAAGGACATCTTGCTGTGTTTTCCATGTTATCAGAAATTGCTAATTTCAACATGGTTGCTCTATTTTCCTGGTCACTTGTTTGATTTCTATTTTAAAAAGTTAAGCTGAAAATTGTGTACTCAAATATCTGAATAATTAAATTTTAAAAAAGATTACAAAAGCTGCATACCATTTACATATAATCTAGATTCTGCCTTCATTAGAACTCATTTGGAAAAAATTAAAGCTTTTGACTTATTTAATGCACTTTTACTTGATCTTTAATTCATACTGCTCTTAAGTTTATTACTCATAAAGCTAATATTCTAGCAATTATTTAGAAAGTATTTTATTTCTCAGTTATCTTGTTTTTCAGCACAAACCAGCTATGTCTTCCAGTGCTTCTGCATTTAATATGAGTGCAGCTGCTAATCAAGATTCTTCACTGCTGGGAAGCTGGGATTCAGTGTATCAAACTGGAGGTGCAACCAATAACATTCCTGCACCAGGTTCTAATACTGCTGGTGGTCAAAATTTCTTAGGTCAACGATTAACTCCTGGAGGAATACCTCGGAATGCATCAACACCTAATTTAGAAGCACTTGCAAAATCTGATCCATTTGCTGATTTAGGTACCATATATATTTCTGAACTTACACTGATCCATGTATAAACTAAAAGTGTATTTCATCATCAAAAATTTACTGAAAATTTGAAACCTGTATATAAGCTTAATCAAGGAATAAAATTCCTGTAATTTATAAACACATCACTCTGAGAGCAAAAAGTTTGCTGAGGAGGTAAAATGGGCAGAATATATTCCTATCATATTGCTGTTAAGTAAAACATCAGACCCCAAGCATGATGGATTATAGTTTTATTTTTGGTAAACCTATCTGAAGGGGTACCACATTTTTTCATATAATTTTTGTATTGCATATTACCTGTGCTAGTCTTATTTTCTGTTCCATTTAATTTAGTTTGCATGGGAAATGAGTTGGAAAAGAAATTTATGTATGGCTAATTTGAAACTACATGCGATCACGTATAATGAACATTTTAATGATAGTATTGCTCCCCTTTCCATTTCTCTGTAAATGAGTAACAAATTTGAAAATGGAGGAGAAAAAAAACATGTTGAATCAGAGGAGATGCGAAAATAAAAAAAGGTAGTGAGTAGTAACACCCTAAAGTGAGGGTGTCGAACTCAAAGGCTGACTTAGGCCAAATAAACAAACTTTAACTTAAGGTAAGCCGCAAAGAAAATTAAAATTCATAAAAACATAGATTTATTTTGAATAATACATTATATTAAACATATATGAAAGAACAAGAAAAATTTAATGTGTATATCCTGACTCTTGACATCTCTACTCTGCGCTATCCTTCCTATTTCAGGAGAAATTTTGATATTTTATTATTTACTATTCTGTGCCAATATATTGACCAGGCCACAAAAATGCTTGTTTTGGTGGCCACATGTGGGCCGCAAGTTTGACACCCCTTCCCTAAAGAAAAAACCTGAGGCATGCTAATTATATCTGTTCAGATATCCCAATAAGTGAACGAGAATTTTGCTTGCTATTTGGAAACTTTGATTCTGACACCAATTTTGAAGGATTTATCTCCCCCTCCCCAATTTGAATAAGGGTTGCTTTTGAAACACTGTAAAAATTAAAAGGTTAAAATTGCTCACAGTTTGTTAATGGAAAATACAAAAGTATTTTTTTCCTAAATTGTTTTTTTTTATTTCTCTGAGAATAGCTAATTTCTGTATGAGCAGATTACCATTAACTTTAAAAAAGCTACAAAAATTCTCATTTTATGCATGATACACGCATTTTTCATCCAAAACTCTTAAGAAATATACTTTGTTTTACTTCAAATTTAATACTTTCATGTATTAAAATTTTTACGGAAAAAATTTTAAACAAATTTCTTTTTGATGCTTGTTGCCAAAAAGTGTTTTAAGAAATGGCAAATTTGCAAAATTACAGATAATTTGTATTGTATTAAAAATATTTTCTGTATTTAGAATTATTGTTGAGACAATTTCATTATATTCATTCGAATATGTACTAGTAAAGGTTTGATGTTATATATGCCTTATAATTTTTCAGCCTTATAGCGACACTTTTGATCTTGATATAATGGAATGTTTTACCAAACAATGCTGTCATATATAGATGAATTGTGTTTGTAGATGGAACCTATAACCTTGTTGTGTGAAGTTATGTGTCTTGTACCTAATAACTTTATTTTGTGAGTTGTTTTTGCTGTCTGTAATATTCACTCCTTTCGCAAGGTTTTTTTATATTTGAAATTCCCTTATCGTAAAAGATAGTAATTGCGCTATGTTTGACAATGTCTTTAGGATATCCTTTATCTGTTAGATCACTTTATATACTAGAAGTTGTAAAGGATTTCGGAAGTATTATTTTATTGCATTGGCCAAATTGCTAAAGTCATATATAAGCAGCCAAATTAAGATTAAGTTATGCTGATTAGTATTTATTTCTGTAGTTTTATTGTATAATTGATCTTAACCTAATTTTATTTTATGTGTAGGTGCATTTGGTAATATTAAATTTGGACAAGATCAGGCATCTGAGAAGACCCAGACTTCTGGCGCAGGCAATCAGTTTTTGAATTCCAGTCCACAACATTTTCCTAGGCCACAATCATATGCGGGTACAGCAAATTCAGCATTCCAAGGGACAAATGTTCCTCAACCTCCAAAGCCTGACTACAGTCGTAACCATTTCTCTAGTGTGTTTGGTGAGCGAGAAGGTAGTAAAGGGGGTGGAGGTAATTATCATGTTTACTCTTTTTTGCTGATGTAAATTTTTTCACATCTTAAATAAATTTAATCTAATAAATTTTCCCTTTTATCAGCTCCCAAACCCAAATTGGATGATGATCAGTTTACTGATTTGCTTGGGGATCAAGGGTTTACCGGCTTCACCAAGAAAAGTGATGGTCCTAGAACAATTGCAGAAATGAGGAGAGAAGAATTAGCGAAAGAAATGGACCCTGAACGACTTAAGGTCTGTTTTTTTTTTATTTCTTAAATTTTTGTATTGCTGCATATAAGTTTTTATCATATTGTGTTAAATAAGACTTAAAAAAAAATAGCATTTAGTTGCAGTTTATTTATATTACTTTTTTTAAAATGCTCATGTTATCCATTTACAATCAAGATTTTATGAATAAAATTTTTTTTTATTGAATTGGAATATAATACATAATTAATTTTAATTTCATGTGGCATATATGTTAATTTTGTGTATTCATTTATAATTACCAAATTAACATTTTATTGAACCTCATTATTTAAATTTTTTTCACATTGTAGATAATGGATTGGACAACACACAAAGAAAGAAATATTCGGGCACTTTTATGCTCTTTGCATACTGTACTATGGGATGGAACAAGATGGAAAGAATGTGGAATGCATCAATTAGTTACGCCAAATGATGTTAAAAAGATGTATAAAAAGGCATGCTTAGCTGTGCATCCAGATAAAGTAAGTTTCTTTGGTTTGTCATTGAATACAAGTATTCTAATGTTTTATTTTAATTTTTTGTAATGATAATCGAGAGAGTTTTGGTATTAAAACTGATTCTCCACAAAATTTTTGAAAATAGTCAACCGAGTATGGATACCAGCTTATTTGCAAGTTGTATTTGTTAAAAATAAAGGTGTCCTAGTATTTGTATGTATTTAAATAATATTCCCATTAACATAGTGAATATATATATTTAAAAAAAATAAAATTGTGCATATTTGTTTAATATCTACCCATATATAAAACAATGTGCATAATTAAAATTTATTAATTTTTATGTAGTTCAATTCTCACATGTTCTGTAACAAAATGTGTATTGTCATCAAATATAATTCTTTAGTTACAGTAAAGTCTTTTTAAACCTCTTGTAGTATATATTCACAAATCCATTTGTGCATCACATGCATATTATCAATTTTATTTGTAACTGACATTATGTAATTTTTAACCTTTCAATGTTTAAATATTTTTTATTTTGATATATTAAATGAATTTTTGGTATTTAAGCATGAGTACTTGTTTATCAACCAATGTCAAATGTAATAGTTAAAAAAAAAATCAAATTTGTTTTTATTATATATTTACTTAATTTCTTAAGAGAATAATTTTCCACAGAATATTTTTTTAAAGAAATGTTTTAGTTTATTGAGACTGCAGCCCATTGCATGAAGCAAAGATAAAAAAAAATTAATCAATAAAGGAAATATCTCTGAACAAAATTAATGTTTGTATTGAAAATTTTAATGTTGGGGAGAGGGGTAATTGGACAAAGTTAAATGAAAAGGTTATCTTATGTTGTATACAAATAATTTTTATTATATTATTTATATGTATATTAAATTTTCTAAATGGGTATTCAAAACAAAATAGAATTATAAGAAGGATTTAAAAAAAAAATTTCAAATGTTTATAATGGCTGTTATATAGTTTTTTTTAAAAGTTTATTTTAACATATTAAGGATAATTTATTATTATAAAATGTTCTTTCAAATGATCTACATTAAGTTGTTTGAATGTGTAATGTATTAAATTTCAGATGATTTTTATGTTTTATAATTCTTTTTTTTTTTTTTTTTTATTGACACACTTTGTCAAACTATTTTTGACGGCATGTTTTGTATTATGTACACTTCTCTGTATAATCTTTTTTCTTCATAAGGCAATGCAATTTTAGATTTTTGTGCTTATTTTCTGAATTATCAACTACTCACACACACAAAAATTTTTTTACAGCAAGTTGGAACAGAAAATGAAAATCTAGCTAAATTAATATTTATGGAATTAAATGATGCCTGGAGTGAGTTTGAAAAACAGAATAATCTTGCCTAGTCATTTTTCTATGTTTCATTGAAGAATTCTCATCAAAGCAAAGTGAGATACATGGCAGATAAAAGAAATTCTTGCCACAGCAGAATAGTATTCTATACTCAGAGAGCATGTACTTTCTTACTATTCTACATCTCATTGTATGATATGTATCTTGATTCCGTGTATATTATAAAAATATTAAATTATATACAAATATATAGAGAGAGTGAATGTATATTATGAAAATTGATTTACATATAGACACCTTGTGTGGCCTTATTTTTGGTGCATGGAAGTATATGAACGAATATATGATGTGTGGATCATAGCTTTCTCTACGAAATATTGTTAAAAGAAGTTGATTTTTAATTTCTAATTATTTAAAAAGATTTTTCCTTGTCTATGAGGAGTTCTCACTATGCTGTATATTTTTGGTGTTGCAGATAGAGCTATATTTTTTAATATATAGTATAATTATCACATTATTGTATAAAATAAAACATCATTTTCATGTACTTGTCACTAAAAAGTTGTCTTGGTCATCAGTAAATTTAAATTACGAAGAGAATTGTTGCCTTAAATTATATTTAATGAATAGCTGCTTAAAATTAGATAAATGTCTTATTTATTTTAAATTAATGTATGTTCTCTGGTATTTAGCTGAACATCTAGTACTTATTATGTTTGTCTGTGAAGGAAAAGTACTGATGTAGTAATAGCTAAATTGTCTGTGTATCATGTCCATTTAGAAACTCAATTTATTTATATTTATTACTAGAATATTCTTGCCATTTTATTATTATTCATACTCAAATTGTATTAACTGTTTTAGATAAGAATCACTACACTTTAAAGTTTTTAATGTTACAAGTTGGTTTATTCATTTTTACTCTTTTTTTTTTTTTTAAAGAAAAAATAAAGAGTTTACGAATTGAAAAGAGGGGTGTTGAAGTCTTTATTTTCTTTCTATAACATTTATGTGCCTTGAGTATGCATTCAGTATTATCTGAGGACAGTAATCAACCCTCTTGCTGCATAACCTTTTTTAAAATCAAAATAGGCTAAAAAATTGCATATTTTTTTATTTATTTCAAATCTAATTTCTAATTCTATATTTTAGAGTTAAAATATACAAAAATTGTTTGTATAAGAGATTTTTTTTAATATAGAGTTAGACCATAAAAACATTAACATAAATGGGAAAATGTGTGTTGCACAGCTAAATATTCTGAAAAAATGCATCCCCATGGAAATCATGGGATACGCAGCGAGAGGGTTAAAGAATATTAGAAAAAATTATTCATTTGTTATGTTTTGTTTAAACTATGAATAATATATCAAATGAAAGTGAAATCTGGAATTCTTTTAAAGATGTTATTATTGACAATTTTATTCAATTTTGATTTATTTGTTAATGAATTTGAAAGTTTCATTGATAGTGTAGTCATGTTATATATTAAGGAATTTGAATATCATTTCAAATTAGTTAGTTTT
Organism: Trichonephila clavipes; assembly: GCA_019973935.1. Classification (NCBI taxonomy): domain Eukaryota; kingdom Metazoa; phylum Arthropoda; class Arachnida; order Araneae; family Nephilidae; genus Trichonephila; species Trichonephila clavipes. The sequence goes on along the minus strand of BMAU01021221.1, from coordinate 778,678 downwards.
TTATTAAGTGAACAAAATTTGTAATTTATCTCAATCATATCGTGATGTCTATGTGATATTGTTTTCTTAAAGCAATAATTGTGCCAAACGCGTGCAGTTTTTAGTGTTTCAATCTTTCATTTCTCCACTTCCCCTTTCTCCCCTGTAAGTTACTCTCTTGTGATGCTAAATATTTTTTAATGAAATTTTTCTCTTTCTTTTCTTTCAAAAGCAGCCTTTACAGTTATTTATTTAGTTAAAATACTGTAATAAAATGGCACTATTTTATTTTCATGTATATAGTAAAAGTACGTAAGTACTTAAAATATTGTGATGCATTTATTGAATTTTTTTATTTATGTAATATGTAATCATGAAAGAAAATGATTTTCTCAAACTAGTTTCAAGTATAGTAATAGTGCTTATTTGTGTGTTGTATATTTTTCAGTTGTTTCTCTCTTTTATATAAATTATATAAAACTATTTTTTTAAAACAAAACCTGTAATCTTTTTTATGATTTAAGTATTTTGATTTTGACATGAGGTAATTAATGTTTGTTAGGTGTTTACGTATTAACGTAATGGTGACATTATATGTAAAACGAAGCACAGGGTTGCCAATTCAGTGTGTATGTCACATGCAATATCTGGGTTGCCAACTTAGCAAGTTATCTTGAATGTTGGCATTGTTGCGATAGTACATAAGTACCAATTGTTGTCACTATTGAGATTCTTGGAGTTGTTTAAAGTTAGATGAATTTTTAGAGTTTTTTAAATATAAGGCATGTTAATGTAATGTTACAGTTAACAGTTTCTCTTGAACAACATTTTTTGTGAATTTTATTCAAATAAAATATTTTGAATTGTACAAATGTTTAATTATATTGTTCAGTTTTATTTATGTTTTAATGATTATATATTGATTGAAATCAAATAACATTTCATTATTTATTTTTCGTGATAATTTTTTTACTGTATCATATATATATATATATATATATAAATATGTTTAAATATTAGCACATTGCAGAATGGTATGGGAAGCTGGCTCTTTTCCTTTATATATTTAGCTGTACATAGAAGTTCTATTTCTATCATTCCTATTGTATTATCTGGATATTTATTAATGTGAAAATAATTTATTTTTTTGTATGTTTATCACAATCTAACATGAGCCTTTTTTCTAAGATTAGATTCTTAGATTTCAAAGACTCTTCTCATATTTTTATTTTTGTGAAATATGTGTCGATAAAAGTTACTGACTTTTATTTTGTGGTTAGGTGTTCTTATTGTTAATGTCAATTTTTGGGTGATATATACTGTCCATTTTATTAAAGGTGAGAACACACATCAATACATGATGATTTAACACAGAATTTGTGTTGTGTTGAATTACATTCCTGTACATACATTTGTGAACTAATGTTACTGTGCTCTGTGTAGAGAATAAAAATGTTATATCAGCAACTGCTTCAGTATTGGTTATTAAGAACTCATCTTTTTCAAGAAAAATATTCTTAAGAATACAGTCGAACCTCTATATCGCGAATTTTTCTGCATAGCGAACTTTTTTCTGGAACCTTGAGCATTTCACAATTTTCTTCGTAAAATAACCTCTATAGCGAAGTGCATTTCTAAATAATGAACTTTTTCTTTTGTGATTCAATTTTTGTTCTCCCTTTTTTTAAAGTATTTCTGAAAAATGTTCGAGTTATCCTTTCTTTAACACATTTTATGGTATCATAAATCTTCAACTGTTTTTCTAAAATCGTAACTTGCCGAGAGCAATAGAATTCTGGGCGTTTCATCCAAGAAGTGCAACCTTTAACTCCCATTGCCCAGTTTATTAGAAACATCTTCGATATCCTCTTTACCCTCAGTGAGTTGTCCCATGTCTCTGTGTTCTAATTGTAAAATAATGTATGTTTAATATTACTTGTATGCTTTAAATTTAAAATGTCCTTAAAATTCATTATTTTTAGTATAAAATTATTTTCTTAATATTGAAAATACAGTGAATTTTTCGACGTTTTTTTTTCCTCTTGTTTTCCTTGTAGTTTTTCTTTTTTGATGGGTAAGATATATAGAAATAAACATATATTAAGTTAAAAAAAAGGTGGGAATAATTCCTTTTTTTAATACATGGTGTTTATGAATTTAAAATTTGTTTTATGGGGTTTATAAAGTATATAAAAATATGAACCTCTATATTACGAATTTTCCAAAGAGCAAACCTTTTCCCCGATTTAACGACTTCATTATATAGAGATCTGACTGTATTTAGTAATCTTACTACACACACATAAAGAAAGAAATATGTGCTTAGTATTAATTCGATACAATTTTTGTAAGTAATTAAAATTTTGATCTCCCCCCCCCTTCCCAGTGGGACAAGTGCCTTCTACACTAGAACTTTACACTTCAATACCAGGGCATGTAAATTCTTTTCTAAAATCTAAAAATTTTAATGAATTATTTTTTTTTATTTCTCTTGACTTGTATTAAATTTGTACAAAAATTTCACTAAGAAAGTTTGAGAGAATTAACTTTATTCAAAGTTTAAGAATAGATTTGCTTATAGTGCTGGTTTAGTGTCAGTTGAAACTTGACATTAATTTCAGTTCTCCTAATTGAAATATTTTTTTTCCTACGCTGTTGTGTTTAAGTGTATTGAAAAGAAAGGAGTCCTGGAATGTTATTTTTTTCACAATGTGTGTTTGTTTCCGTTGTACTAACACCTACTGCTGGGATTTCATTTATCATAAATATAGTGGGAACAGTTGTCCATAGGGTAAGTGATGTTAACTACTGTGCTATTTTGTTTGGATCTGAATTTTTGAGAAGGTATAGATGTTTGTAAATATATAGTACCTGTGTGGAATGAAAGCACTATAAATATTCGATGAGCCAAAAGTCCTCTTGAGAGGCTGGTAGTAGGTTAAGAGATGTAGGGGACCTCTGGGGGTTTTCTCCTTAAATTGGGGTGGAACAGAATCAAAATGTATTGTCACCTGCATGGTGCTTAAAGCTGCTACTAACGATAGAACTAGTAAAATTAGTCCTTTGCCACGATAAATTTCTGACACCATTGATCCTCCATTCAAGGTAATTCATAAGTTATGATTAAATTTTTTGTGAACTTAGCTTTTTTTTCTTGTGATTTTATGTGAAGAAAATTTAAAATGTCTCATAAGAGGAGTAGGAAAAATAACCATACTTCTAAAAGATTGGTTTTGTAATGAACCAGAAAGTGGAGAATTATCCCGGCATGCAAGTGGAATTTGATGATGAAGTGTACCATCTAAATTGGATAGGCAATGACTCACAGCACTGAAAGAATGTGTTTCTGCAGTTGCAACCAGCAGGTTAGCAATCCCAAATAATGGTGCAGCTACTTATGCTTCGTTGTTGTTGCTTTTGCCACCTGGCTGACGTAGTCAGATCGAAGCCCACGAAATTCATCACAGCAAAGGACTATATAAAGGGTGTTTTTTTTAGAGGTATAGAACTTTAAATTGCAATAAAACAACGATGTATTATTCGATTGACATGATTTTTTTTTATTCAAAAGATAATCTTGTGGCATTACATTTTAAATGTGATTTCTGGCATAGGACTGCCACGGCTGGCTCGCATGTAGTCCAATCTGGACGTCCAATTTTCGATGACTTTTTCCAACATTTGTGGCCGTATATCGGCAATAACACGGCAAATGTTGTCTTCCAAATGGTCAAGCGTTTGTGGCTTATCCGCATAGACCAATGACTTTACATAGCCCCACAGAAAATAGTCTAGCGGTGTTAAATCACAAGATCTTGGAGGCCAATTCACAGGTCCTAAACGTGAAATTAGGCGGTCACCAAACGTGTCTTTCAATAAATCGATTGTGGCACGAGCTGTGTGACATGTTGCGCCGTCTTGTTGGAACCACAGCTCCTGGACATCATGATTGTTCAATTCAGGAATGAAAAAGTTAGTAATCATGGCTCTATACCGATCACCATTGACTGTAATGTTGTGGCCTTCATCGTTTTTGAAGAAGGATTCCACCAGCCCATACAGCGCACCAAACAGTCAGTTTTTCTGGATGTAACGATGTTTCGACATACACTTGTGGATTAGCTTCACTCCAAATGCGGCAGTTTTTGTTGACGTAGCCATTCAACCAGAAGTGCGCTTCATCGCTAAACAAAATTCGCTTATGAAAATCGGGAACAACGGCAATCTCGTTTTGGGTCCATTCGACGAATCTGCGCCTTGCTTGATCATATTTAAAATGTAATGCCACAAGATTATCTTTCGAATAAAAAAAATTCATTTCAATCGAATAATACATCGTTGTTTTATTGCAATTTAAAGTTCTATACCTCTAAAAAAACACCCTTTATTTACGCCTGTCGTTATCCGTAACTTTGAGCATCATACAGGTGACAGTAGCTCGGTTCCACCCTAATTTTGAGTGAGAACACCCTGTAGGTGGTCAGAGGTTTCCCACCTCTCTTCTCCTTCCACCTACCTCACGAGAGGACTTGCGGCTCGACGGCTATTTAGAGTACCCCCATGCCCCACAGGTAGTATTCATTTACTAACCTCCGTGTCTTCTCCGGGATTCGAACCCAGCAGTCAGCGTCACTAACCTCTATACCGGATGGGAATGAAAATGTGATTAATGACTATGCCTTGAGCGCTCGGTTGCTTTTTATAGAGGGAAGAGTTTAAGAGCATATAATAAACACGCAAGCTCATCGAGTACTGGAATAGGATGCGCTTGGTCTCCTTTAGAACAACTTTTCGCTTACATTTCGATTTTGTATGCAGGAGGAACAGATGAGTTTATTTGCAGGGTTGACAGGTCCAGATTGTATAAAATCGGGAGAAGTTTATTCAAAAGGATATTCAACCCCAATCCGTGCTGAATGCATATAATTTACTGGTGTAAAACGAAAAAGAGTGATATTTCTATGCATTCAAATATTGCAGTTACAATTAACAATATTCTGCGTGAAAATCAGCCCTGGGCACCATTCGAGCAAATTCTTATGGGGAATGACCTATACTGAATCCAATTATGAATTCCATTTTGCCCCATTACTCTCACCTTCTCGGAACGAACCCTGTGGCCGCGGTAGCCGAGTGGTATAGGTATCGGACTGTGGCTTGCTTTGTCACGGGTTCGAGCCCAGTACCACTAAAGACCCGCCGTGTAGGGCAGCGATGCACGCTAAATCTGTCGAGAGCTGAAACGTCCTCCCGTTGGTGTGGTGTGGTAGTTAGGAGAGGGGGGTGCCAGCTCAGGTGTCGTCCACGTCACTTGACCGTGGCTCAAAATTACCTGGTCCGTCGCCAAAAGCCCTCGTGTAGCTGAACAGTGCGACGTTAATATTCAATCAATCTGCGTGAAAATATCAGCCCTGGGCACCATTCGAGCAAATTCTTATGGGGAACGACCTATACTGAATCCAATTATGAATTCCATTTTGCCCCATTACTCTCACCTTCTCGGAACGAACCCTGTGGCCGCGGTAGCCGAGTGGTCAAGGTATCGGATCGTGGCTGGCCTTGTCACGAGTTCGAACCAAGTTCCACTAAAGACCCGCCTTGTAGGGCAGCGTTGCACGTTAAATCTCTCGAGAGCTGAAACGTCCTCTTGTTGGTGTGGTGTGGTAGTTAGGAGAGAGGGTGCCAGCTCAGGTGTCATCCACGTCACTTGACCGTGGCTCAAAATTACCTGGTCCGTCGCCAAAAGCCCTCGTGTAGCTGAACAGTGCGATGCCGACGTTAATATTCGCTCACTCGGAACGAACCTCCTGCTCTTGCCACTGTTTAGTAATTTTATGTCCATGAATTATTTTTTAGGGGGTACGGGACGATTACTTTAAGAGTTGAATGTCTTCTGAGAGACTACAAAAAGACGTTCCGAAAATTGAACGTTTGTAGCAAGGGAGGGGATTTACCCCCTTAAATTAAAAATAAATAAATAAAATTTTTCTTTTTTCCCCGTACTTTTTTTTCTCTTGTTTTCTACATATTCCAGCTTTCTCCCTTCTGCACTCAAATTTCCCAACTAATGTTATATGGCAATTTTGGCTGAAAACGGTAGAGGTTTCGAAGTTCTCGTCGTGGCCGGCGTTTCATGAGTTCGAACGTAGAACCGCTGTGCAGAAGGGGCCGATGCACAGTAAATATGTTGAGGCTCAAACGTCCTTCCGTTGGTGTGGTGTGGGAGTTATTAGAGGGGAGGGGGTGCCAGCTCAGGTGTTGTCCTTGTCACTTGACCATGGTTCAAGATTGCGAGATTCGTCGCCAAAAGTTCTCGAATAGCTGAATAGTACTATACTTGTATTCACTCACTTGATATGTTGATAGTGGCTGTGGTAGCTTAGTGTTTATGGTCACCAACTCGCGCCAGTGTGCCGCGGTTTGAGTCCTCATGCAGCTGAAGGCCCTCTTTGCAGAGGGAACTCCCGTTGGCCTGGTCTAATAGTTAGGAGAGTAGGGTGACAGCTAAGGTGTCGTTCTCGTCACTTGACCATGGCCTAAAATTACGAGGTCCGCATCTTTCAGCACTCTTGTTGCTTTAGAAAGGACTTGAATAAACACATAAAATTTTATGTGATGCAATTTGTGTTCTATTTCGTGAAGAGGAAAAGGTTTACATTGTTTAGTGAGTGTTGATTAAAGTCGCATCCAGGTCTCGTAATTTTAAACATCGATCTAGTGACGAGGATGTCATCTGAGCTGGTACCCTACTCTCGTAACTACTACACAAAGCCACAGTGAAGATTTTGTGCCATGGAATATTTAATATACATCAGCCGTTCTACACGATGGGTCGTCAGTGGACTTCGAGGACTTGAGCTCGTGACTCGACCATGTGTTCACAACCATGACCATTAGCTACTGCAGTCACTTTAAATTGTTGAAGAATGATAATTTATTCTGAGTAAATAACACACACACACACACAAGTAATATATAAAAAAAATTATGTCAATTCCTACTTAGATCAACAAAGAAATATTTTATATTAGCTCCTTTTTTAAATAGTTACAATTAATATAAATATGTATTTACACATGACAGAATCACAACATTAAGTAGTAATTAATTTTTATTAATTATTATTAAAGTATCGTATTGTCATCCAAAAAAATCGCGTTTATAAAATTTTAGTTCAACTGAGTGCTTTAAAACGTGAGAAAAAAAAATATTTTCAAGCTTTGACACAAGTCGCCAAAATGGTCGCTAAGTCGCCAAAAATGATGCAAGCCTGGCTGTATTTGTAATTCTTTGAATAATTAGTTTTAATCAATTAATTTTTATTAATAATAATTAAATTATTGTATTGTCATCCAAAATAATCGTGTATATAAAATTTCAGCTTAATCGAGCGCTTTAAAATGTATTTTATTAACGATTGAAAATTCCAGTGTGAGCGAACAGTAGGAATTGAAAAATAAAAGTAAAAATAAATTTTCTTCAACTGCTTGTTTATTCATGTCGCACTATTGAAGCTACACGAGGGCTATTCGCAAAGGATCTCGTAATTTAAGAATGGACCAGGACAGCGCAAATGCACCCAGAAAGTTTTTACATATGGTCGCCGAAAATGATGCCAAATAGATAGAGACATTTTGTGTGTGTTTGTACCTGTTAATCATTAGAGACAATGATGCTTTTCTGATGTGGGAACACATCTCCCTCTCTTTATTTTATCTGAAAGGATTTGAATGATCTCTAAACTAACATTTGAATAATTTTTTGTCAAACGATTATTTCCCTTTAATTGAATTTTTATTTTGAAGTCGTAATTATTTGAAACGAACTTTTATTTTTGCTAGATTGGTTTTTATTTGAATGAAAAATATCTACTATAATTGGTTATAGATATAATAATATTATGGAATTTTTTTTTCTGTCGGAATTTTTAATTTCGTGTCACCAAATGTGAATTTCAGTCTGCTTTAAATATTTCCTGTTAATTTTTTGGCAAAGCTAAATTCATATTTGTCTTTAGAGCTTCTTAGAATTGGAACACAAAAAAATTCGCGATTTCGAGTAAAATAAAATTCAATTTTATTCCGTTTATATTTTTACCACTCCATTTTATGCAGTAGACCACTTCGTACACTTGCAATTTCCAATAAAATGTAATGTTTTCGACTAATAAGAATTAATATATATTGGAATTGGAATTTTTTATATATCTGCAACTTGTTCTTAATGGAATGATATAATCAATTTTTTTAAAATAGTGTAACAATTTTTTTTAAATTGATAATCAAAATCAGCTAAAAAATTGCGCCACAAAAGTCTTTGTACATTTAACAAAAATCACATATAGCTTTAAATATTGTATTTCTTTCTTAATTTAGTACCTTGAAGGATATCTTTTAGTGTCCACAACAACTTTTAAACGTCTTGGTAAAGTTTTAATCATTTTTTGTAATTTTTGCATCGATTTTCCTCTATTCTGTATGCCATTATTGTTTTACTTTACATTATGTGTTTATATGTCATGTGTTTTCTTTTTTAAAATCAAATTCTCACTAAATATGTTCTACTGGGCTAAATAAAATGATTGAGGAGGTGCTTCAGAATTTGGGGACAGTTATAGAGACACCAGAGGCGTACATTTAGAGCAGTGCGCTTGACGTCATTATCCTGTTAAAAAATGAAGTCGTCTCCAATATCCAAATTTTGGGTGGATAAATTAAAACTTATCTTTAAAATATTTAAATAGAGCTCATGATTCCCAATACCATAAAAAAATACCAAATTACCTAATCCTAAAGCCGATTTACACCCTGACGCAAGAACACTTCCGCCTCCATAGTTCATTAATCCAACTAGATTCTTGGGATTAAGTTTCAGAAAATTCAAAATTGTGAGCAAACTGATCGGGATGACAGATATAATGGGCATATAATAGTTTGTAAATGAAAAAATGAGGGACTTAATCTCATAATAATCTCAATCTCCACGCTGAATTTATGTTCTTGCGCGGGGGTGTAAATCGGCTTCAGGATTAGGTAATTTGGTATTTTTTGAAGGTATTGAGAATCATGAGCTCTATTTAAATATTTTAAAGAGAAATTTAAAATTATCCGATAAAATTTGGACATTGAAACGGCTTTATTTTTTAAACAGAATAATGGTGCCACGCGTACGCCGCTGGTGTCTCTATAACTGTCCTCAAGTTCTGAAAACACCTCCTAAAAACTTTATTTAACCCAGTAGAACATTTTTGGTGAGAATTTGATTTTAAAAAAAAAGAAAACATGACATATAAACACATAATGTGAAGTAAAAACAATAATCACAGAAGCATGGAGAAAAATAGATGCAGAAATTACAAAAAAACTGATAAAATCCATACCAAGACGTTTAAAAGTTGCTGTGCACACTAAAATATATCCTACTAAGTACTAAATTAAGAAAGAAATACAATATTTAAAGCTATATTGAGATTTTTGTTAAGGGGAGTTGCAAATTTCTCTCTATATATACTTTATACTGACAAAGTTAAATTGGCTGTTTTCGATGTACCTTTTCTCAAAATCTGTTATATGTACATGCTAGAAATTTTTCGTACAGTTAAAGTACATCTTTCTCATTGAAATGAGCTTTTAGATAATTTTGAATTTTTTAATAATTTATGAAACATTTTTTATCAAACATTTTGCGAAATTTGACCCATTTTTCACATAAAAAAATTGTAAAAAATAAATTTTTGAGTTTTTTTACCAAAAGGTCATTTTAGTATATACACTGCTGGACAATTGCTAAGGACGGATAACACTATCCATAGCAACCACAAAATGAAAGGAAGCAAAATGTGGAAAATTAGAATAAGTGCGGGATATTAGTAAGAAGTAGTATGAATATGCAAATTTTTTTTCAAAGTCTGTTCATCACGTGATAGCGTTCATAAGAGCTTTAAAGGTTTTGACGCGGTGTGGACAGTTGTTGTTTCAAGTCAAAGTTTTACAGGAAAGATTTAATAGACGAACTTAAAATTTTTGGCATGTCTTCCCGACATCACATAGATGATTTTATGCGTGGGTTAAATTATTGGAAAGATCGAAGAAGGGCAAAAATAACAGATGTTGCCAGGGTGTTCGACATCGCTCACAGCGTTGTTTCACGGCTGTGGCGTAAATCATTTAAAACTACTGGAATGTGTAGTAGACTTTTAAGGTAGTGTTAGAAGTACGACGCCTGCAGAAGACAGATATATCGTCCCGTATCAGCAAAAGGAACAGACGCACCACAGCTCAGCAGGTGGCAAATCAGTTTCTTGCTGCCTCAGGAAAGCAGATCTCCCGAAAAACTGTTGCCAGACGTTTGAGGGGAGGAGGATTATACGCACGCAGACCTGTTGTGTGTGTCCCATTGACAGACAGCACCGTACTGCCCGTTTGCAATGGTGTCGTGAGCATCACAATTGGACTGAAAAATGAGGACTGGCATGCGTAAAATTCTCAGATGAGAGAGTAGGTTCAGTCTGTCATCGGATTGTAGACGCCAACTGATCTGGCGAGAGTGGTACTGCTTATCGTCCAGAAAATATCCAGGAAAAGGACCGATATCCGACATGCAGTATCATGGTGTGGGATGGCATCATGATCAATGGCTTAACGCGCCTACATGTGGTTGCGAATGGGACTATGACGGGCCAACGATACATTGATGAAGTTCTACTTCCTTCGCTTCGTCTTTTTCCGTGGTGCTGTCGGTGATAAATTTGTTTTTATGGACGACAACGCAACATGTCATCGAACACTCGCTGTTCGGGATTGTCCTGAACAGCAAGGGTATTCAACGTCTCGTATGGCCAGCGCGTTCTCCAGATCTAAACCCCATTGAAATGTGTGTGGGATGCTTTGGGGGAGCTTTGGTCGAAACTATCCTCCGACAAACAAGAACACCCTCATCCGTGCACTCACAGAGGAATGGGATAAATTGCCTCAACAGCTGCTGGATAATGTTGTGCAAAGTATTTTTACGTGTGAATGTTGCATCACACTCCACGGTGGACATATCCAGTACTGATACCTTTCTTTAAGGTGCCTGCTGACTTTTAGATGCATTGTTCCATTTCTCCGTACGCAGATCAAACGAACATTTTTTCTTTCAGATGTTTCACAGCTTTTGTACTTTCCAGAACAATAAATATTCTTTATTCTAATGTCTGAACAGTGTAGCAACTATATTTTATCCTACTAGGCCTCATGTCTCACTTAATGTTATGCTACATAGCAATTTGTGATCCGTCCTTAGCAATTGTCCAGCAGTGTATAAGACATCATTATAAATATATCATAAAAAATTTACATACCTGTGAACAGTCGTTTCTCAGAAAAGGTACATCGAACATCAAAATTTACATTTTGAGATAAATTGATTTTAATGTATACAGTGAGACTTCTAATCGGCTAGGAAATTAAAAAAATAAAAGTATCATATACAATAAAAGATGTAAGTTTCGGTTTATAACAGGCGTTACACTTTTAAGCAAAAACGAAGTACTTTGTTTACATTTTTCGCCATTCAAATGGGCATGGCCTAGTTTCAACGATTATTTAAAAAATAGGTTTTGAGGGATTCTAATTACCCTTGTGGTTAAAGTAAGGTATTTTAAGGAAGGTTAAAATCTCTCTACACAATGTAAAAATCTCAGATTGTCAAAAAAATGAGATTTTAGCTTTCCAACAGCCTTTGGGTTTACGAAGATTTTTGTGGCGTAAATTTTTAGTACCTTTTTGATTATTAATTTTTAAAAATAATAGCTATATTATTTTTAAAAAATTGATTATGTCATTCCGTTAAGAACAAGTTGGAGGTATCATAAAAAAAATTCCAATTCCAATATATTAATTTTTATTAGTCGAAAACATTAAATTTTTTTTTTTGGAAATTGCAAGTGTACGAACACTTTTGTGGACCACTGTTACTGCATTTTTATTTTTCATGCATTTTATACCTTTTTTTCTGTTTCATATAATTTTTAACAGTGATTATTGAAAAATAAATATTGCTATTTTTACAGAGTTATATTAATGGAGAATATAGCTGTTCTTAAGTAAAAATGAAATGTATCTTTGAAGTCTCAAAATCCATTATTCGAATAATATTCCATTTTTCGCTTCAATTACTCTTATAGACAGCTCTTCCCTGCTATTAAGATAATTAGCCTTCCATTTTGAAAAGCACAATTCTAAAGGAAAGAAGAGAAAAATTACTAAAAATAAAATTGGTTAAAAAGGATTGATGTTAACTTTAGATAAACAACAACAAAAAAAGATTACTAACATTTGTTTTTACTTTTTATCATATATATATATATAGGTTTTAGATTATTTGTTTATATCTATTCAGTTTTCTTACGGAAAAAATTCTCCTTTTTGTGATACTGGAATTACTAAAATTACTGTTTCGAAACCATAATTAAAAAATCTTTCTTATTTTTAAGGGAAACAAAGATTAAAAGGATATTCTTTTATCTTGATTTCAATTTTGAATCTTGAAAAGTTCAAAAAAAAAAGTCACGGAAAAAAATAATTAAAAGACGATTCAGGAAAGAATTACATATCTCACATGATTCTGACTTTAAGGAAAATAAATGTTATGTCGTCACTCGAGACATGAGTTCATGTTTAAATCATATTTTTTGGAAAATCAATGCTATAAGAAGTCATATAAAAATTTTTTTTTTGTCAATTCCTACTTAGATTAACAAAGAAAAATTTTATTGCAGTTACTTTTTTAATTCCTACTATTGTTTATTTATTTATTTATCTTGGTGGAACTTTCAATCGTTAATAAATTTACATTTTAAAGCGCTCAATTGAACTGAAATTTTATATACATGATTATTTTGGATGACATTACAATAATTTAATTATAATTAATAAAAATTAATTGATTAAAACTAATCATTTAAAGAATTACAAATACAACCACATTGGCATCATTTTTGGTGACTTAGTGACCCTTTTGGTGACTTGTGTGTCAAAAATTGAAAAGGTTTTTTTTTTCTCACGTTTTAAAGCATTCAGTTAAACTGAAATTTTTTATACACGATTGTTTTGGATGACAATACGATACTTTAATGATAATTAATAAAAATTAATTACCAATTAATGTTGTGATTCTGTCATATGTATATACATATTTATATTAATTGTAACTATTTAATAAAAGTAGCAAAAATAAAAAAAAAATTTGTTGATCTAAGCAGGAATTGATTTAAAATTTCTTTTATATTACTTGTTATTAAATAACTAGCCTTTACCCACACGCTTCACTGGGTATTTCGTGATGTTGTATAAATATATACTGTTTACATATACATAAATTATTGATATCTAGCATTAAGGATTCGATTGTATTGAAAAATGTATTTTTAGCTGTAACTCTCGCTTCGTAATATAAAAAGGACAGAACTTATAATTTGTAATAATATCTAAAATAGAAAATGAAAGTTGTTTTGCGCTCACTTAACCCAATAATCAAGAGGTTTTCCGCAAAAGCAACTTTCAGTGGATCACTACTCCGTAAAATAAACATGCGTGCTAAATTTCAAGTCTAAATCTGATAGAGCAAATACGGAATTTTTATCATTTATATGCCCTGTAACCCCGTTGAGACCATTTCTAGCGTGTTTCAAAAGAAACATACAAACCAAATTTTATTATTATAGTCCTAGTAGTTCGAAAACGGGAACTTTGTATATCAATACACTCCAATAACTCTACCGCTTCACCCTGAAGTTGATTTCTGTAAATTCTATTCTTTGTGGAACTCTATTCAACGAAAGAAACCCGCTTAACAAATTTCAAGTAAATGGGTTAAACAATTCAAAATCATGAATTTTTCTATAACTGTCCTTGACCCCTGACACTCCCCCTCTCTTGAGGGTGGGTTTTCGCAAAACTCTTTGTTAGAGGAACTCTATTCCATGGAAGGAACATGCCTTCTAATTTTCAAGCAAGTGGGTCTAATAGCTTAAAAACGGAAATTTTTATCTATTACGTCCCTTAATACCTCTCAGTGCCAATTTTCCAAAAATCTACTTTATAGAGGATCTTTACTCCATTAAAGAAATTTCTTATCAAATTTCAAGACTGTACATCTATAAGTTTAAATAAAGATATAATTATCTATAACGCCACTTGGGAGCCGATTTTCGTAAAAAAAAACATTTTACAGGAAACTTCTACTCCATGAAAGGAACCTGCATACCAAATTTCCAGACTGTACGTCTATTAGTTTAGATAAGGATATAATTATCTATAACTCCACTTAAGCAATCGTAACGCCCCTTGGGGTTAGATTTTCGTAAAACCCTTTCTTAGCGGATCTCTACTGCATGAGAGAAAGAAAATATGCCTACCAAATTTCAGGTCTGTAGCTTTAAGTATCCGACTGGATTCGGAGACAATTTTCTAAAATATAACTTAAATAATCATTTAGTTGTTATTTTTTAATTAAGTATGTTGCAAAACTATGAAAATAGAGCAAGAAGATTTTTTGAAAGCTTATTTTTCAAAATATTGAAAAATTTCTACCTAAATATTACAAAAAATGCTCTTTTGCAAACAACTCTAAAAATATATATATCACAAAAATAAATAAAACGTCTGCAGGAATACAGTTCTTTAACGTTTAAGTATGATTTCTACTAAAAAAGCTCAAATTCTACTGTAAAATTATGAAATACAGATGTTCGAGATGAAAAAACCCAGAATTTTCTTTAAAAACTTTTTTCTAAATATAAAGTTACATAAAAAAATACCTTAGTTGAAAAACTACCTTTAGCTTTTTTTTAGCAGAAAGCATTCATTATAATACAAAGAACAAATTCAAAAAATTTCATAAGAATATTTCCTTTACTTTAAGAAATATCCCTCCTACCGTTAACCATTATGTTCAAAAATAACATTCTTCACAAAATGCTAAATAAGTTTTATATTTGCAATAAAACTTTTTAATGATTTAGGAAGGTTTTAAAACTCTCCAGATTTGTATGCTGTGCCTTCCTGAACCTCATACTCAAACTTTTACAGTTTTGAAGGGCCTTTCTTTTTTACGAGACAGTTTCTTATCTGGTTTAGAATGACTCGAAGAATCAACAATTCTCGTTTTATCGAGGTACCAAAATATCCTTTCATTTCAGAACATAATTTCATTCCTAACTTTTGAAGTAGAGGTAATAGACCAGCAAACCCAGAATTAAAAAGTATTATTGCGATATAATTCCTTAAACGGAGTATTTGTTGCTCAACAAAGTTGTCTTTCGGGATTATACTCCACACAACATTGTTAAGACGTTCATTGCAGTTCTGAGCTTTCCCGTGAAGACATTTTCTCAGGAGATTTTGATCGCAAAGTTCCTTATAAGTCTTTTTAATAAAATTAATGACTGCATTTCGAAGATCCGTTGATATTTCTATCGACGTTTCTCCAACAAATACTGTTCTCTTGAAATCTCTTCTTCTTTTGGCCTCATTGATCTGGTTTTTGGCATGACAACTTTAATTTAATTAAAAATAACTATAACTCTCTGTATAAAAGTACTAATAAAAAAGTTATAAAGAGATCTAGTTTTGAACACAAATGATAAAAAGATAGCAACTCGTTTAAATCAAAACCAACATTGCAATCAGTTAACTGTTGCCTATTTTAAAGCAAAATATATCTATTAAAATATTTATAAAGTGAAATAAAGTTTACTAAACATAAAAAGAATTCGTTAAAATATTTTAAATGAATAAAAATCTCATTTTGCGGGTGAAAATCAACCTAAAACTCACACTTCCGGCTTTGATTTGGGCTTACTACCTCAAACAAAAAAAACTATAACTTTTTTTCTAACTGACTCAGAATTAAAAGTAGGATAGTTTTAGAAAGCTTATTAAACAGGCTATAAAAATAGACTATAAAATAAATTTAGATTTTTAAAAAATGAAAATGGTGATTTTAAACCAGTCTTAATAGTTCCGGAGATATTGTGATAAGTCAGTGAGTGAGCCGTTTTTCTCCTTTATATATATAGATAAATTATAGATATCGAAACCCTAGCATTAAGAATTCGATTGAACTGAAAAATATACTTATACCTGTAACTCTCCCCTCTCTATATTAAAAGGAGAGAACTTCTAATATTTTCAAATGATTTCTAAAACTTTTCGGGCTCTCTTAACTCAATAATCAAGTGAATTTACGCAAAACCAATTTTCCGTGGATCTCTACTCCTTAAAATAAACATGCTTGACAAATATCAAGTCTAAATCTAGTGAAAAACGGAATTTTTATTATCAATACTTCCCGTAACAAAGTTGAGAGTCGATTTCCAAAAGAGCTGTTCTTAGCGGATTTTAATTGAACAAAAGAACCGTGCAAACCACAATTCATTATTAAAGTCCTAGTTGTTTGAAAAGGGAAATTTTTTTGAGTCAATTCTCCCCAGTAACCCCTCCCCCCTTCTTCCAGGAGTCAATTTCCGTAAAATACTTTTTTATTGTATATCTTTTCAACAAAAGAAACATGCTTAACAAATTTCAAGTATGCGGGTCAACAATTCAAAAACCGGAATTTTTCTCTGGAACTCCCCTTGACCCCCTCGCAACCCTCCTTAGGACTCGATTTTCGCAAAATACTTTGTTAAAAGAACTCTATCCCATGAAAGGAACATGCTTACTAATTTTCAAGCAGATAGGACTAATATTTTAAAAATGGAAATGTTTATCTTTTACACTCCTTAATACCCCTAAATGCACCTTGGAGGAGGGATTTTCAAGAACCTATTTTGTAGTGCTTCTCTACTCTATGAAAAGAGTCTGTTTGCCAAAATTCAAGACCGTAAGTCTAATAAATTAAAAGTGGAAATAATTACTTATACTGCCCCTTAAGCCCCCGCAACGCCACTTAGGGAGCTATTTTCACAAAACCCATCTTATAGCGGATCTCTACTCCATGAACGAAATCTGCTTACTCAATTTTAAGATTTTACGTCTTATAATTTAAGAAAAGAAATAATTACCTATAACGCCCCTTAAATTCTCCGCATCGCCACTTGGGGGTCAATTTTCACAAAACTCATTTCGTAGCGGAACTCTACTCCAGGATATGAATCTGCTTACCAAATTTAGAGAATATACATCTAATAGTTTAAAAATGGAAATAATTATCTATAACGCCACTTAAGTCCCCGCAACGCCATTTGAGATTCAATTTTCATAAAACTCATTTTCAGGTGGATCTCTATTCTATGAAAGAAATCCGCCTACTAGCTTTCAATTCTGTACTTCTAATAGCTTAAAACTGGAAATAATTATGTAAAACGCTCCTTAGCCCCCGCAACGGCACTTGGGAGTCAATTATCTCAAAAACCCATTTTGTTGCGGATCTCTACGCCATGAAAAGTATCACACGTACCAAATTTTAAGATTTTAAGTCTAATAGTTTAAAAATGGAAATAATTATGCATAACGCCCCTTAGGCCCCCGCAGCGCCACTTGGGATTCGATTTTCACAAAACCCATTT
Organism: Trichonephila clavipes; assembly: GCA_019973935.1. NCBI lineage: Eukaryota > Metazoa > Arthropoda > Arachnida > Araneae > Nephilidae > Trichonephila > Trichonephila clavipes. The sequence continues at coordinate 761,148 of BMAU01021221.1, read as the reverse complement.
TGTAGCGGATTTCTACTCTATGAAAGGAATCTGCGTACCACATTTCAAGACTGTACATCTATTAGTTTAATAATGGAACTAATTATCTATAACGCCCCTTGGGGTCCATTGGACCGAATTGTGAATCTAAACCATTCTCGAATCCACTGGAACCGGCACAAATTTTTTTATCAAAATCGGTCTAGCCATTTTATATAGAGGAGTTTAGTCACATACACACGCACAGAAGATTTATATATATAAAGACTAGCTGGTATACCCATTCTTTGTATGGGTGAATTGAAAAACTAAACAATACAGATTGAAGGATAAAGGAATTTTTAATCAGTTAATTTTACGTAAATTGCAAATTAAACAAAAACAAGAAAAAAAGCTTTTTGCATATCTTAGATGCACAAAAAAACCATATTTGTTAAATTTTAAGTCTGTAGATCTAATAGCGGATAAAAAGGACTTTTTTTTATTTCAGACGCCCTGTAAACTCTCTTGAGAGTCAATTTTTGTAAAACACCTTACTAAGCTGATTTTTGTTCAGCGAAAGTAAAACATTGTTACTAAATTTTGTGTAATGAACGCTTAAAAATAGTGTAAATAATTTATATCTGGATGTGTAATACGTTAATATTACTTTCCGTTGCATTTATTTTATGTTAAAATTGTAATATTCACAAACCACGTCGTTCCTTACATTATAATGGCGATTCAATGGAAACATAGTGAAATGTCGGCGATAGAGCCAAAGTGTTATCATTTTTGGTGACCCTGTTGGCGACTTGGCGATTGATCGAACGGTGCAGAAGTTGATATGTTGCAACGCCACCTGGTGGAGAGCTGGAACAAAGAGGATAGCGCAAAAACCTTCTCCACAAAAAGATACATATACATTTCAATTTTCGTAGTGATCGGTTGAATGGTGTTGGTGTGAAGTGAATTCATATAAGCAAACATCCATTTATATATATATATATATTACAACTAGCTGGTATACCCGTTCTTCGCACGAGTGAATTGAAAAATTAAACAATACAGTTTGAAGGATAAAGAAGTTTTTAATGAGTTAATTTTACTCGAAATGCATATTAAGAGGACTTGGCACCCTTTGAGCAAACTTCTCTATTTACGTATTTAAAAATTATATTTTAACATTTTATACAATGTTTCTATTCAAGAAAATGTTACCAGATGAAAATTTTCATATATTATTCACACAATTTTAAAAATTTTAATTTTTTGAAGAAAATTGGGAATTAAAATCCTACTCCTTTCGTAAAAATTAATTTTTTGACCTGAAATTTTTTTTATAATATTCTTATGGATGTTCTTAACAACTTTAGGGATCGATTTTAGAATAACTTCATTCGTTTTCGAGAAAAAAAAATAAAATGTTGATATACAGGCTAAAAATCAACGAAAAGCCAACATGTCTTACATTTTATTTTTTTAAAAAAAAAAGTATTCAGTTTATAGCAAAACGGATCCCTAATTTTATTACATGCTTTATTTTTAACACGCAGGAAAAAAATTGAAGTGATTGGTAAATAATTGTCGTAGGAGTAGCATTTTGAATGCACTAAGGTTTCGAAAAACACAAACTGAGAAAAACCACTTTAAAAGTTTATAATTCTGAAAAAATAATTATTATAAGCTTAATTAAACTTAAAATACCACTTTAAGATATTACTTACACGTTTTTTTTTAAAATAATTGCATTTTCATATGTTTTCAACCCACACATTTTTATAAATGATCAACTTTTAGAGAGTACTAATTGCAATAAAGAAAACTCAAGAAAAACTTAAACAAATTTTTTTTTCTGTCACGACAGAAATTTTTTTAGCTGTTTCTCTTCTTATAATATTAAAGTATTACATTTGTATGAAAAATATATCAGGAATAAGAACTGAAATTATAAAATTATTAATATAAAATGCCTTAATTTAAACACATTTCACTAACACTTAACATGCACACATTTCACAAGGAAGAAAAATTACATTATTGTATTGCCTCGGAAATATTCTGCTTTTAATACTACACATTCTTTTTATAGTTATTATTTCTATTTATAAAATAGATTTTTTTTTATCATAACGCATTTTTTAGCTTTTTTTTCTAAAAAGGGCGTGTGGCTGAATTGCCTAATTTGTTTTCAAATGAAGTTTTATTCAACTTCTAACTTTCCGACATGCACAAGTGAATCGAATCAATCAATCGAAAGATAATAATGCAAAGAATAAGATTAAATGAAAATAAAAAAAACGATAGGTTTGTGAATTTTAGGGTACCAAGTCCTCTTAAACGAAAAAAAAAAACACATGTTTGTTAAATTTTAAGTCCATAGATCTAATAACAGATAAAAATGATTTTTTTTATTTATAACGCCCCTTAAGTCTCTTGTGGGTCAATTTTTGAAAACACCTTCCTAAGTTGATCTGTGCCCAGCAAAAGCAAAACATTGTTACAAATTTTGTGTAATGAACGCTTAAAGTAGTGTAAATAATTTATATTTAGAAGTGTAATACGTTATTATTACTTTCTGTTGTATTTACTTTATGTTAAAATTGCAATATTCGCAAGCAACTCCGTTCCTTATATTATAAAGAAGATAACACAAAACTCTTCTCCACAAAAATACATATACATACCATTTTTCATAGTGATCGGTTGAACAGTGTTGGAGTGAAGCGAGGTCATGCATACATGCAAACATCCATTTTTACTTTTTAGATAAACAAATGGTATTAAGGAATCTTAAAGTTCGGATCATTAAAATAGTTTATAGAAAATTTACATGCAGTGAAAATCGTTTAACACAAAACTGAGAGGGTATGAATTTTTTTTTCGTGCTAAAAGAATTTCATGTTAAAGAATACTAAAAAAACCCCCATATATTTTAACAAAATTAAGTTTATTAGAGTACACAGTTTATTTACATAGATACGTATATACATTATATAACTGGTGCCCGCGACTTCGTCTGTGCAGGATTAGTCCTTCGAGTAGCTTGTATTTTCTTCTCCAAGGTTCTTTCTCTATCTATCTTTATACCAAAATTCATCAAAATTGGTTCTACGGTTTAGTCGTGAAGGCGTAACAGACAGACAGAGTTACTTTGAGAGACCCTTGTTCCATGTTGTGTAATGTATGTAAACTGAAACCAAGTATTTTTGATGATCTGACTGATAGGTATTATAAATCCTATATTTTGTGTTGATAGATGTACGGCTGTATATGATGATTGATATAATGCAAAAGTTATAGGTATCTATTGCAATATACTCCTATAAACTATGTTAAACGATTTTTTTCGTTCAGCATAAACATGCAGATTTTGCGATTCAGAAACCCTTGAGCAAGCCACGTAGAGCTGTCCGTGGGGAAAACATGACGAGCCCAAATGTATGTCTGCTACCTTTAAGGTTTGGCCTTGCGATTTGTTGATAGTCATTGAAAATGCAACTTTTAATGGGAACTGCAGGCGTTTAAAATTAAATGGTAAGTTATTGGGTATGATTGGGATGCGTGGTATAAGAACATTGTCTCCCTTGGCCTCTCCAGTTAAGATTGTGGCCTTCACAATATGCCTTCCTAGTTCGGTGATTCGCAACCGAGTACCGTTGCATAATCTTGGCGCGTCCAAGTTGCGCATTAACAAAACGGGTACACCTACCTTCAATTCCAACTTATGTGATGGCACCCCAGATAAATCCAAAGAGTTTAGGAACTCCACTGGATAGCTCGTAGTGTCATCAGATGACATGACTGTGTCGATGGAGTTATACACTGATGTTTCGCTGGCTATTTCGCCCAAGATTTTTTTATTTATTTTCGCAATAGTTTCATTTTTCGGTGCCAGTATAGTTCTTTCACACAACCATTTTTCGTCGAAAATATGTTGTTGCATATTCGGAAAAACATGATCGATGAGTTCGTCTTCCGACTCCACAACGTGACAAAATTGGTGTGTGAAAAGAACCATACCTTCTTGGTCGGTGTCTAGATGGCCTTCGCCAATTTCTAGGAGTTTTTGAGCATATGCTCCTGACTCAACATTGCTTAATAACTGGACTCGCATGTTAGTGGTAAGATAAAGCTTTTCAACTTTGGTCCACAGATATGATGCTTTAAGACATGCGTTAATTTCGTCTGCTGCAGTGCCTCTCTCGATAACAGGTAAAGTCTGTCTAAAATCCCCTGCCAATAGCACTACCACACCACCCATCAATTTTGGATTGTTTTGAATGTCTTGTAGACAGCGATCAAGCGCCTCGATGGCGCGTTTGTGTGACATAGTGCACTCGCCCCACACGATCAGCTTACATTGTTGCAACAGGGCGCCGCGGGCACTGCCCTTATTGATGTTGCACGTTGGGGTTTCTTCGCTTGCCAGATTAAGAGGTAATTTAAAAACTGAGTGTGCCATCCGTCCACCGCTTAGTAATATTGCAGCGATTCCAGAGGAAGCCACAGCTAATGCAACATTACGGTCCTTACGAATTTTTGCTAGAAATAAATTAAGTAAAAAGGTTTTGCCTGTACCGACCGGGGCATCAAGAAAAAAAAAGACCGTCCTCACCAAGCTCAACTCGTTATAATATTTTGTTATAAATGTATTTTTGCTCGGGCAGTAGGCATGACTCAGTTTCACTGACCTGAGTATGTAATAATGCGATATTGTAGCTTAGCTCTTTGATCAAATCGGTCGACAGCTCTCCTCGACGCTGTAGTGTGGGCATACCAAAGTCGGACAACTTCTTTCCGGAAATCCTTATTATTTATCCTCTATATGTATCAGCGCTTCATTCAAGCAAAGATCATTGTTGACTTGATCCATCTTTTCAAATCTGTGCAAGATATCCTCTGATAACGCAACTTTATACTTATCCCATAGTTGAAGTGGATTGGATAAACCGCAAGTGCATATCAATATTGCAAATAGCTCTCTTATTTGCGAAGGAGAGCGACACAGTACGACCTCTTCCATTGCGGCATCTCAGTGGTTGTCATCTTCCAACAACCCCAACTTCTCGCACACTTGACGAAAATTTTCAAATTTTTGGCCGTCAACTGTTTTTAGATTCAAGAAGTTAGTGGGGCCCTGTATAACATTCAGCAACATTCACAAACAGTAACATTCGAAGTTACTAACGTGCATTGTGTAAATTCGTCCAAGAGCATCTCCTGCCTTCACACCTGGCCAGTCGTTGACATGTATTCCTTGTACACGACGTTTCCATTCTTTCAACGATACGTTCCATGTTACAAATGATGACGGGAGAATTACCATTTTACCCAAGCTATTTGGATCTAAATCCGCATTATTCCTTATCGCGTCTTGTAAATGTATATAATTTTCTGCTCGCAGTTTCGTTTGGTTTAAGGCAAGAAACCTTAAGCGCTCACTCTCCACTTTGACGTACATGTCCACCAAAAACTGATGAAAGAGAAGTCTACATCGAAGCAATAAATTAAAATTGTTGCGACGTACCATCATATGATATGCATAAAAGTCTTTGCAGGACACTTTTTTATTTGGTATGGGTTGTTTTGTAAATGGGTTTATCGGAGGAATATCAAAACTGTATCCCTCTTGCCCTTTCCAAAAAATTATCGGGTACTCGAGAGCATCATAAAATCTATGAGTGTCCGGAACTCTGGTAAGTCGATCATCGTGTGCCTGAATAACGATGTCCCGAGACGCGGTTCGTTCACTACTAACTACTACGGCAGCTATTTCATTTGTGGTTGGGGCATTGAATCGTCTTTCGTATTCACCACGTGGTACACGATCTGGGTGTATCACTACCTTGTAATTATCGCTAGTCACTCTATCTTTAGCCATTTTAAATTCATGCACTAAAATGTTGGGATCATGTAGAACTTGTTGTATTTTTTGAACCGTGTTTCTTTCCACACCTGGTACGTACTCAGAATGCCTATTAACTTGTGCTTCCTTATCACCCATGAAATAAACTTGCAAAAATTTTGGTTGCGTATTGGTAGCAGGAAGCAAAGAGCCAATTGTGTGGTATATTTGCCCTTGGATTGTGAAAGTCGGGCAAAATCCCTGCATCGAAACAATGTTATCCGCCCCAAAAGATGTCATATGGAAGCATGTATTGTATTTTCTTATGTTTTTTTAGAAAACGGCGAGACTCATCCGTTTCATGAGAGAAAAGTTCTTTAAGAGGTTCGACTGGCTCGTCTATTGAAGGAAGGGCTACTCCCCCCCTCCAAACAACACATGCCTGCAAATTCCTCTTTCCATTTAAGAGCACTGCAAAATCTGCATTTTTCATTCATCGCTTCTATTTTTATAAGCTTGTGACTTTCGTAACCAAGAGTTTCGTCATACTCGAAAGCAGCTTTATCGAATACCCCCCACCTGTTTTTTGTGAATATTAGACGTCGCTGTTGTGCCCTTTCAGCAACAGCACGTTTGCGAGATTCAGCTGCTTCAATGGTTTCTGTATCTCTCTGAGACGCCATGTAAGTTGCATGCTGAAGACGCCGAGCTTGGGACTGTTCGGGTGTCTCAGCAGCCCGTTGAGATGCCAGATATTCTGCCTGACGACGACACCGAGCTTGAGACCGCTCTGGTGTCTCAGCAGCTCTGTGAGCTGCATCACGCTCCGCCTGTTCAAGCTTTCGCAGTTCGGCTTGCGGAAACGTTTCGTTAAATTTAGCTACTTTCATAGCTCGAACTGAATTGGAGCGTTGGGAAAGATTAGACTTACGCTTTCACGGCATAATTCTTAGTAGGTGCTTTTTTTACACTTCCAAAAAATACAGTACGGCAGTTATTATTTTTATACTTAAAAAATGCAATGCCTGCCTATTCAGTTAAAACTATAGCGTTATAATTAACTACAAACCACAAACAAAGTCGCAAATTTTTCCAAATGATGTAGTGTAGTGTGAAAGACTTAATTTATCTAATTTAAATACCAGAAGCGATAAAAGTAAGTTTTATTCTGAAATAAAAAAATAGTGATTACAAAGCAAAAAATTAGAATCGAGCACGTAGTGGTGCCTGGCGTAGACAAAACAGAGGGGAACATTTTACTTTATACATGAGATAGAAATATGTTGACGTGGCACTTTAGAAAAGCTTGCAGATGGCAGAATTTTTTCCTACTAACAGCCTCTCCCTTCAAAACTTAGTTTTATTCTGAAATAAAAAAAATTTGGCATTATTCTGATCACAGGAATTAATTAGAAGCGAGCCCCTTGCGTAGCCAAAACAAAAAGAGTTTTTCACAAACAATAGATGTATGCTGACGTGGGCTTTTTTGCAGCGCACGCTAGAATTGCTAGCAGATGGCAGAATTTTTTCCTACTTACTTGACAAATATCGTTATATTTTGGACACTTTTCACAAATCCTTATAAATTATAGTTTATGCTATAAATTATAGCCTATGTGCTATTCTGATGTATAAGCTATATTACTGTAAAGTTTCATTAAAATCCATTCAGTTGTTTTTGCGTGAAAGACCCACAAAGATACTCACAAACTTTCGCATTTATAATGTATATTAGATTAATATAAATATGTATATACATATGACAGAATCGCAATATTAAGTGGCAAAATAGAAAGCGATTCTCCTTACAATTTTCCTTTCTATATAGGGTGTTAGACTATTTTTTGTTACTATTTATTCGTTCATTAAATTTAATTATTCCAATAAAATAGTATAGTAAATAGAAGTCACATTCTCAGAAATCATGCCACCCCAGGAAGAATTCGATCCATGACCTTTGGGATAGAAGTTCAACGAGCTATCCATTGCTCTACAGGCACAAAATGAACGATTTTCCTTTTTTATATATGGTGTTCGACTATTATTTTTGTTTCTTACTATTTATTCATTGATTAAGTTTAACTAATGAATTCATATTTGAAAAAACTGTATTAATATTAAGTGTTCTCCACTGCTAGTTTAAAAAAAATGTATTTAAACTTGAATAGATGAAGAGAAAGTATTTTACCAACGATTGAAAATTTGAGCAAGATAGACATATATTTAGAGTTTGTGAGCCAATAGTAAGAATTGAAAAAATGAGCTGCTTGGATGCAAGATGTTTTGCTTCTTTGCCGTAGGTATGGACTCAAATAGTTCGCCTGTGATTCTCTTAAGGTATCCGACTACGTTCGGAACCATGATTTTAAAAAGTGCATAAATTGATAACTTTCATGATATTTAGTGTCACTCAGATTAGAATATATGCATAAAATTGTTTTAAGGACAATTTGACAAAAAAATATTTATTTAAATATAATATTTTGGCAAAAAATTAACTAAGAATAATCTTTTTTCCAAATGTTCTCTTTTTGTGAAAAATGGTTCTATTTTAATAATGTTTTGCCTGTATATAGCTCAGACCTCTTTACAGAGGCTCAGCTATAATTTTTGAAAAATTCCCATTATTTTCAGAGTTACCACCAATCGAAATAATTATTCGCGTTTTCTTCTTAAAATTGCATCCCTCTGTTGTAAAATATGAATAAACCCAATTCTAAGTTATGTATTTCAAAAACTCTAGTTGAGCCTCTGAACAGAGGTCTGAGCTATATACAGGCAAAATATTATTCTACTAGAAGCATTTTTCACAAAAGGAGAACATTTGGAAAAAAGATTATTCCAAGTTAATTTTTTGCCAAAATATTGTATTTAAATAAATTTTTTTTGTCAAAATGTCCTTAAAACAATTTTATGCATATATTCTAACCTAAGTGACACTTAATATCATGAAAATTATCCATTTATGCGCTTTTGGAAATTACGGATCCGAACGTAATCGGATGCCTTAATAATTAATTGGTGACTTTTCAAATTTTCAATCTTTGTTCGCGTTAGTCTTTAGAATGAGTGTTTTATTTGCATTCAATTAAATGAAATCACTTAGGGTCGTTAAATTATAAAGGTTCCATAATATTAACATTATGTCCTTGAAATCAAAATGTACCTGATAGACAAGAGCTTAAATTATTTCCACAAAAATTGAACGGAAGAAGTTATTGAGGCACTTTTTCGTATTGATATGAACGTCAATATTATACGTTTTATGATTTTCCCAGTTCTAGTACGACCTTTCTAAAATGAACATGGTAATCTTTGATAAACGCCTCACATTACGTAAAACAATAAAATTTTTATGCGAGATTAAAAAAAAACAAGTAACATAAAAAAAAAATTTTAAGTCAATTCTTACTTAGATCAAAGAAATTTTTTATTTTAGCTACTTTTTATTAAATAGTTACAATTAATATAAATATGTATATACATATGACAGAATCACAACATTAAATGGTAATAAATTTTTATCAATTATCATTAAAGTATCGTATTGTCATCCAAAACAATCGTGTATATAAAATTTCAGTTCAACTGAATGCTTTAAAACGTGAGAAAAAAAAATCTTTTAAAGTTTTATCCAAGTCGCTAAAAATGAAACCAACGTAGCTGTATCTGTAATTCTTCAAAAAATTAGTTTCAGTAAATTAATTTTAATTAATTATAATTAAATTATCCTATTTTTACTCAAATAGTGTATGGAAAATTGCAACTCAAACGAGTGCTTTAAAATGTGAGAAAAAAAAAAAAACCTTTTCAAATATTGACACAAGTCACCAAAAATGATGCCAACGTGGCTGTATTTGTAATTCTTTGAATAATTAGTTTTAATCAATTAATTTTTATTAATTATAATTAAATTACTGTACTGTCACCCAAAATAATCATGTATATAAAATTTCAGCTCAATTGAGCGCTTTGTGCCCACTAAACAATTGAGCGAATGTATTTTATTAACGATTGAAAATTCCATGAAGATAAATAAATAAATATATAGAGAGAGTGAGCTAATAGTAGGAATTGAAAAAATAATACACAGTTCTTGAGTAACCGGACAAAGATGTAATTACATGGGGTAAATTAATATTTTGTATTATAATGATCATCGACCAAACGCTACATTTAGATTTTTTAAGAAAAATTTATAAAAAGTTTAACGTTAATAGAGATAAATTCTATATTTAACGAAAATTATTTTCGTACCTATTTGTTAGATATTCGAAATTTTTCCACTTACACGATTAATTATTTAAAAAAAAATAATTGTCCCTTTTAATTTTGACATCTTGAGGGAGTTGTGAAAGCAAGAATAGAAGCAATAAATTCAGTCTTATAGTTGATAAGAAACAAAATAAATTTCAAATTTTTGCCTCCTCGAAAATTTTGGTGCCCCTGAAAGATTTGTCACCCTAGGCCCGGGCCTAAGCCTGAATTCGTCACTTTTTTTGCTATCGTAATATTGAATAACCATCTTCAAAATTTTGTGTCTCTTATTAACAAAGGCGAGTTCAACTGATTTTTTTTATTTGAACGTTAGAATCAACAATACAGCCTTTTTTCAATTCCTACTATTAACTCACACACTCTATCTATTTATTTATTTATCTTCGTGGAATTTTCAATCGTTAATAAAATACATTTTAAAGCGCTCAATTGAGCTGAAATTTTATTTGCATGATTATTTCTGATGACAATGCGGTAATTTATCTATAATTAATAAAAATTAATTGATTAAAACTAATTATTCAAAGAATTACGTTGGCAAAGTCACGTTGGCATCATTTTTGGTGACTTAGTGACCCTTTTGGTGACTTGTGTCAAAACTTGAAAAGGTTTTTTCCTCACATTTTAAAGCACTCATTTGAGTTGTAATTTTCTATACACTATTGATTTGGGTAAAAATAGGATAATTTAATGAGTTAAAATTAATTGAATGAAATGAAAAATTAATTGAATTAATTAATGATAATGAATTAAAATTAATTGAATGAAACTAATTATTTAAATAATTACAGATACAGCGACGTTGGATTCATTTTTAGCGACTCGGGTCAAAACTTTAAAAGATTTTTTTCTCACGTTTTTAAGTATTCAGTTGAACTGAAATTTATATACACGATTGTTTTGGATGGCAATACGATACTTTAATGATAATTAATAAAAATCAATTACCACTTAATGTTGTGATTCTGTCCTATGTATATACATATTTATATTAATTGTAACTATTTAATAAAAAGTAGCTAAAATAAAATTTTTCTCTGTTGATCTAAGTAGGAATTGATTTTAAATTTGTTTTTATATTACTTGTTTAAACTACAATCGGATGAAGAGAATGGCAACTGCTGAATTGCATACTTTTTCAAATTTTTATATCATATTAACTAGATTTAACCCTAATAATAATTCTCATAATTATCCATTGAGGTCGTTATTAAAATCAGATGTGAACTCCTCTATATATTTCTAAATTTTTTTTTTCTTTTTAAATTTAAATCTAATCTAGTTACTCGCTTACAAATGTTAAGAATTATAATGATTTAGTTGTTTTAAGAAATCAGCCATCGCTCTTTTTGTAATCTCATTATGTCGTTGTTTCTAATGCCATCTGTCTGAAGGAGTCAGATGGAGGCCCACGAAATTCATCGCTGAAAAGGGCTAGAGATTTACGCTTGTCGTAAGCCACAGCTTTGAGAACCATACAGATGACAGTAAATGTGGGTCGATTCTAACCCAATTTTTAAAGGTCTCCCACCTAACTTCCCTTTCCCCCAACCTCACTTACGGCTCGGTGGCTTCTTAGAGTACCCTCATGTCGCAAAGACGACACTATACATATTCGAACATCCATGCAATATCCGGGATTCGAATCCAGGCCAAATGACACTGCAATCAGTGTAATTAACCACTATACCGGATGAGCGGCTTAATCCCATTATAACACAAATTGGAATGATATAAATGAATATTAAAAGAACTTAAGATTTTAATCAAGATAGGGGGTTTTATTATGTAGCCCCACAGAAGATTCGAATAAATCCTATGTTTAAATTTTCTGAAATCAATCGAATATTGTTGCCACTAAAACTCATAATGTTATAAAAATTTTAATAACCCCTCCCCATAACTTTTAATTTTGTTATCAAATAAAAAGATCAGAAATTAAAAAGGAAATATTGACCTGGAAAATTGGCAGTTTTTTTGGAAATAAATAATATAATTGTAATCCTATAATTGTGCGGGAGAAATGAATTTTTATGAAACAATACCATCGTGATAAATTTATTACGGAAATCAAAGAGTTTAAGTATCATAAAGGATTTTATACATTAATTTTTTAGGTAAAAAAGAATAAGATTCTCTTATTTCATAACTGATATCAATCAGAAAAAGTATAAAAATTGGAATAGGATATTCGATATAAAGAGAAAAATTATAATTGGTCTTTAATGAAAAATTAAGACACACATGACAATTTGTATATCTTACATTACTATATTTTACTTATTAAAATTTAGTTCTATCACAAAAAAATGTTTTTTAAGAAAACTATTTCTGAGTGATTAAGTCTTCCTCAAATTATCAAAACTGGTAAGTGCAATGAAAATATGGAATTTTTTTTTCTTACTCCACACACACACATTTGAAGCACAAAATATCTTTAAATTTAAATAATATGATTATTCACACACATAATAATTCTATTGAATAGGAATTTCTACAAAGAGTAAATTTTAAGTTGATAAATACATAAATTATATTTCATTAATATAAGAAAAAATGGTAAAGAGAGCACAATTACAGCAGAGTTCAACAAAAAAATAGGATTCTCGAGCGATTTCTGAGAACAAATCAGCAAAATATATATAAGCATCTTTCTGCTGCTAAATTAATTTTTTCAAAGCAAGATCTCACTGCAAAGTTCTTTTTTATAATCGAACATCAAATTAAACATTTTTTGGGATCACAAGAATTAAGTCGCTGTCAAACTATTTTACATAGAACAAACAAATAAATATGATGAAATGGCATGTTCGAAAAAATCAATAATTAAAGAAAAGACACGTGACATTATTAACTATGAAAAATTCCAATCTTATTCTCATATTTTTTATTTTTTTTGAATCCATTAAAAAAAATTATATTTTTTCACATGAAAATTCAATTCGATTCTTTTCATTTTAAAAATGCAATAACGTAATATCTGATGTTATTTATCCAGAAAAAGACTTATAACGCGGAGGAATAGTCTGCAAAGCTTGCTTATTAAAAAGTAATTTAGAAATGACTAAAAAATTCCAAACAGAAATTGAATAAACAGTTTTCTGTGCGTATTTAATCAAATGTGGTGATAAGTACACCACATTTGACCAACATTACATCCTATTACTAATGAAAGATGGAAAACTTCGAACTTATAAGTTTTCCATCTTTCATTAGTAGTAAGATAACCAAGGCCTTACAGTTTATTACTGAATAAGATTATGAAAATTTGGAAAAAAAAAATGTTAATGATAAAAAATTTTACGAAGACACGGAACTTAAAGAAAATAAAATGAAGCTATCTCACGTAAATTACATGTAGAGGTTTCAAAAGAAAAAAATGCTTCAAATTAATTTTTTAAATAAATCCGATTTCATTATAAAAACACACACTTTAAAACAGGAACTGTATTAAACTTGGTTTTTTTCCCTCTTTAAATGTTTAAACTTTCATCTGAAAAAAAAATACATTTATCATTCAAGTAAAAAACTTCTGTTTAAAAAAAACTGGATTGGCTTTCTTTCTTTTTATTTCATCTTATTGCATCTTAAAAAAATTTTTTTCATCCCTTTAAAAAAACTCTTCCTTTTTCGAATCATTTTGTAGATTATCTTTCTTTATTGATTTATACTCTTTAGTTCCGGACATCTATTCTATTTATCTTTCGTAAAAATCCATCACATTTCTTCTAAATCCTCTTGCACAGGCCACGGAACTTTTTCGAAAAATTGTCTATCTCGAATTTTAAAGTTCGTAGCATCTCTAGACGTAGTACTTATTTGACGCTAAATCCAACAGGATTTAGTCGAATTGAATTCTGGGATTAGAGTTCTATGTATCACAGTTTCTCATCAAACATCTTATTTCTCTCTCCGATTCTTCTTTAAATATATACCATGACAAATATGAACATTCCAATTTGTGAGAGCAGGATCTCCAGGGCAAAATCGAAAATGAAGTTTTGGAACACCGTATAATATATCAGCGAACGGAATTGATGGCAAACTCCCATTTGCTGGTGTATCACTGAGCTAGGGTTGGGAAGCAATTTTTGTGATCCTTGGCAGAGATTTGATTGGGTATAAATTGGTGGAGTGACTAGACCGCCAAGGGATAAAAGATTTCATATCAGTTTTACCTACAGCAGCGTAAACGATCATATCTAGGAAAGAAAATATTTATGTACAAAAACATGTACCTTCATTTGAAGAGTTTTTCGATGATGTTGATGTAGTAAATATTGATTCATCTCTCCACACACACACACACACATGTGTGGTTTTCTATTAACTAGTAATAGTTGTCGAATTTAGAATTTGAATTATGAGTATAACGATTTGCATATTTGTTACCGGAAAAGTGTGAGATCCGTTATTTCATAGAATAAGTAGGTATTTCATGAAATAACTGGTCGTCAGTTAAAGTCTTTCAAATTATTGAATTTTACAATTTAACTGGGTATTCTGTAGAATAACGATTACTGGATTGTTAAAGTATGAAATACATCACTCGAAAGTTCTTTAAACCGATTCTAGCTGCTTTTAATCAGTTTTGAAACACTTATAGCTGCTTTGCAATGACGTGTGTGTGTGTACCCTTCATTTCGTTGCTTTTAAACGAAGAATTTAGGCGGTGTATATACGTAGTATATACACCGGCAATTGAAAGTTCATACCAATCAATAGAAAGTTCGGAGACAAGGTTTAAGCTGATTGAGACAGCTTTGGCCGGTAACCGGCTGTAGTGCTTGGAAAAAAGTGTGATAGTTGTCAGCACGTGTTATCCTTTTATACAGTGGTGACGAGGCTTTATCGCGCCTTCCAAACTAATCCTCTTGGGAAATCTTTGGGGGTCAGAATGGCATTTCAATCCAACATTCTCAAAAAGAAAACGCGATATGCAGATTAGTGAATGATTATATGTATTGGAGCTTTTGCATTCGCGAGTAAGTCGGCTGAAGGCCGGAGAGTATTATAGGAGCCATATAGAAGTCGGTTAGAAGCCAAAAAGTTGAATAGAAGCTGGATCAAGTAGGATAAAAATATATGTAGAAGATTAATATTAAAGGAATTGAATACAAGAAGGAGGCATAAAGCTTGGTTGCTGATCGCCGTGTGATATCGGTAAGAGATTGATTATTTAAGTTTAATTATAGAGCGCACTCTAGCTAGTTAAGGAATCTGCTATAGATAAAGATTCGGAGGTTAAGTTATCACAAAGATAGTGAGTAGGATTTCAGGCGCTAATTTAACTTAGTATTAATAATTACGTCGTATCATTCCTGATCTGATTTTCCTAGTAAGACTTGTGTTGCATTGATTAATATAAATTGAGACTATAATAAATTAGATTTTTATTATGGAAGGTTCGAGTGGTCAATCATTTATCCCTACATATCTAGGTCGCGTGGATGAAGAGATGATACCCCCGGGTAGGGGGGTGTCACACAGTTATGCATAGGGGAAAAGGGGGTACAAAAGCTTAGTTTTATGTTAAAGACCACGTTTTTGGGTAATACGGAAAGGATAACATGAGCTGTCAATCTCGTGGATAGTACCAATTTGAGTAGAGTCTCTGACAGGAACTGAACCATCGCATTGATGTATGACATGTTTCCTAAGTTTCACATAGCGAACAACTTTAAGGAATGAAAATAAAGGTTAGTTTTTTTTTTCCAATCTTTGAATTTTTTTTGCTGTATTCACACACACACACACACCATTACCATAATACTTTAAAACCCTGGAAAGAATCATGGATAACCCTATACATAGATTTAAAAAACTATATAAAAAAACTTCATACAAACGTTTTATTGAAACGTCCAGTTTTTTTTTCTTTGAACATAATTTTAAATAAATTACAGTTTAAAAAACTAACAAACACCCTTTTATAGTTAATCGAACTAAGTTGTAGCTTAATCTTTTTGTCACCAATTCTGGAAATGGGACCTGGAATTAGTCGCCAGATGCGGGATGGGATCTGAAAATGTGTGTGGGAAATCGTTAGTCCTGATGATCCAGATCAGGACAATGGGGCAAAATTATTAAATTATTGTATTGTCATCGGTCCTGGACAAGTTTCAACGGCTCTATACGTGATCTTCTCACTAACAAATCCTCTTGAGGAATCTTTGGTGTTTAAAAACTATTTTATTAAAACGCTCCCTCTAAAGAAGATAACGTGAACATGTAAATTAAGACTACTATATAAAGTCTAGGCTTTAAAGTTAGAAAGAGAAAGATAGGATAGGTTTCTAGCGGAACAGTGATTAATCAAATTTATAGTGTAGCGCAGATATTTAGTATTTGATAATTTTAATAATTAAGGTGACGAAAAGTGTTACTGGTCATTAAAGTCATCTCATACTTTGCGTACCTCGTTAATTGTCTACATATTGCTTTAATTTAGTGCATCTCTTGGTTTTGATTGATCAAACGTGTGTTGTTGTCTGTATTGCAAATAAACTAAGTAGTTTTGATCATGGCTAGTCTTCCTTCCCTTTCCTCCAAATCTCTAGGCGTGGGAGCAATATCTTTACAAAGTGAACAAAATTTTGAATTAATCTGACTTTTAAAAGTGGGTAAAAATTGAGTTCAAAGATTCCGTTGTGTACAAGTGAAGCTTATAAAAGGGTGTTAAAAAGTGTGGTACTCTTCCGTTTGCAGGTACAGGCGATAAAACGTCAAATACTGCCATCGGCAGTAAACGAATTATCGCCAACTGCTATTACTTGTTGTAGTTTAAGCGATTTTCAGTAGTGATTCTTTAAAATTATTATAAACTAACTATAAGCAGCTTTTATTTGAGTATATTTTGCTTGTTGTCTGCAAAAATATTCGATAACCAAATAACAATAGTTTTTTTGTATTAAATTATTTACGCTATTTTGAGATATTTTTGAAATTTTTGTTATGTTAAGATGAATATATGTGAAACCTGCATATATATATATATATATACATGTAAATATCAATGGCTTCGTTTCAATGAACTTTTTCATTCTAAAATTTTTTTTCTCGAAGCAAATCAATCTCCTTTATAGAACACAAACTAAACTTCGAGTTATTTTGATTCTATGTTCACATCTTCATGCTTTACTGGTGAATTATTCTTTTTCTTCTACATGGGAATCCATATTCTAACTTCATCCTATTTCGGTAAAATTCATAATTTCGACACCGAGCGAGAGCATGAAAAGAAAAAAAAAGTTACAAATAAAAAAAAAGTGACTCAGAAAGTAGAATAGAAGAGGGGAGATGAGGGGGAGGAAGAGAACAATTTTAAAAAAAATTCTCACGCTTGCCAATGCCCGGAGCGTACATTTACGAAGGAGATGAATGAAGTTAAATCACGGCTAATAAATGGCAAGAGTGGAGAGGGAAAAAAAGAATGAAATTGGAAGTTATTGCTCGGTATGCATTTTTTTTATCTCCATCGATCAGTATTGTAATCTCTATTCCACCTTTGGTAGAAATTAATATCGTCTTAACGTTGATTAAAATTAATAATGTTTAGCTAATCGAAGTTTAGATAATATTTATTCCTTCCGGTAAATGACAGGAAGTATTCGTTCGAAAAATTTAATCTATTTTTTTTTTTATTAAGAATGTAACGTAATGAAGTTTTGTCATTACAGGAAGAATTTTCCTTCTTTTTGTTAGATTATTTCTAGTTTTTTTTTATCTGGTTACAGTTATAGTTTTTCCTTATCATAATTAAGATGACTGTTTTTGCAGCGGTGATTTCGTTAAATGTCTTTTTTAAATAATATTAGAAAGATTTTGTGTTTTGTTATTATTATTACTAAGATGTACATGAATTACTATTATTTTAACGAAAACTAAGAGATGATAATATTTGAATTTAATTTACGACATAAAATACTAATATACCTGTTGTTGTAGTTGTTAATGCCACCTGTATGACGGTGTCAAATAGAGGCTCACGAAATCCATCGCGTCAAAGGGCTAGAGGTACGCCTATCGTTATCCATAGCTTTAAGCACAAAACAGGTGACAGTACGAACAACGTGTATTCGTGACAGAAAGAACGGTATGTAACGAACTCCAGACCCATTCTGAGGTACTGCGCCAGCACCACACTATTTTTCGGTGTTTACCTCCCGAAGAGAGAGGTCGTTTTTTTAGCTCCGCCAGTGCGGGCTGAGTGTGGATATTTAGTTTCCGGTGATTGTCTCGCAACGAGGGAATACAATAAGCTCCACCAAGGAGCTTTGTATGAAACTTTTTGTATTTGCCGGAGGCAAATGTGTTAGATAACGCTCTGGCCAATAATTTGCTTTATTTCTCTACAATTGTCCACAAACTCGGGACATATTTGCGATTTTTACTTTAAATATGTACGTAGTGTATTTAATTTTATGTTGTGGTGTGATAGTGATGCAATAAATCATTAAAACATCAATCAAGTTTTATCAATCGACAAGGCAATGATTTGCTCGGTTCCACCCCAATTTTGAGGGAGAACACCCTGAGGGTGGTCAGGGTCTCTCACCTCACTTTCCCTTCCACCAACCTCATGAGAAGGCTTGCGGCTCGACGGCTATTTAGAGTACCCCCATGCCGTAAAGGAACTATACATATACAAACATCCATGCCTTCTCTGGGATTCGAACCCAGGCCCTACGGTACAGCAGTAGGCGTCACTAACCACTATACTGGATGGGCGGCTGTGATGTACCTTGCCGTGCTACAAGTTCTGATACAATTATAAAGGAGTTAAAATTAAAAACTTTATAAATCAAATTTAAAACTAAATCTTCTTTTATTTTACTTCTAAATTTCAAACATTGCTCTTTTTGCTCAAAAATGGTTATCTTTTGACTTTACACGGGCTGTAAGTCTCTTTGGCCAATCATCTATCGAGACACACATTACCTCCATAGGAATTTTCATCGCTGTTTCTCTTAAGAACGCCGAAGACAATTCTAATTGGGATACCGCTTTTGGCACACCTTTGCCTCCAGTACTGATCACAATTAATAGTCAAGTGGATTTAAATACCGTCATCTGGATGCATTGGCGTAGCCAGTCCTGAATGAGCCCTGTATAAAAATTCTTTGGCGCATTTTGGGGGCATCTTATGATTTTTAAATTACGCATGTTGGGGCACTGTTTCATTGATACGGCTAATGAGGTGGTAGTTATGCCCCTGTCTGGATGACTAATCTTTGTGTTCTATAAAGAGTCTAGTACATTTTTTTTTCAAAATCGCTGGGTCGTCTTCGTCTTATGAACAGAAGCCGATTTCTTTTGAAAAGGCCTACTCTTTCCGTTGAACAGGCTGTCGTTCAAGGGCTTCACTATGGGCCCTATGACAGTTTTTTCGATAAATTTTTGCCATGGGTTTCACACCTTTCTTGTAAAAATGAACCCCTGAGACGCCTTTATAGCTAACACTCCATTAAATCATTACGGAAGCCAGACGATGAGCTCTCTGCGCGTATTTTTTCTTCTCTTAAGCATCTTGGGCAGCCATTGAATGTACAGAAGGTTGTTCACACTTTATGGAACAATTTCGTTATTCATTTTCATTTTGAGATAAATCTTTGGTAACTTCAGAATAATCGTCTGCTAAGCTTTTCTTTTGATTGGAATGTAAAATAAAACATTGATTTCAAAAATGGCTTCTAAGACTGATGCATGGCTCGAAGGTAATGTAATAACGCTTTCCAAGGAGAAATATTCGTATCAACAAATTAAAAAGCTCTGTAAAAATCTCAATTAAAGGTATTTATAATACACATTAAATTCGAAAGGGAAAAAGCGTCTAGCAGAAAGTAAAAATGAAAACATGACCACGAAACTTCCCCCTAAGACTGTTTAAACGCAGTCAACTATCAAGAAAGGGAAGTCTCTGATTCTAAAAGAAAATCCGGCGACTCAAAAATTCCTTGCATCGAAACTAGGAATATCTTACGGCACGGTAATTAAAATCATTCATATGGATTTAAAGTTAAAACATATGTTTCAAGCTAAAGTTTGTCTCCTTTTTTAAAACATATTACTGAAAGAAAATCAAATAGTAGAATATTATGTAAAAAACACCCAGCTGCTGAAAAATGGAAATTTGTGGTAACGTTCGGTGAGGTATGGTTATATTTAAGTGACCGTATTAGTTTTCTATTGCTCAACTGACAGGAATGACTGTCCTAAATGGCTTCGTCAATGTATAGTAAAGTTCCTAAAGGGATTCATGATAGTTGCAGGATTTTCTAATGGAAAATTAAAAATAAAAAAATACTCAAGTAAAGCCAAAATTAATTCAGTCTACTTTCAGTAGAGTATTTTAGAACCATTTTTTGAAAAGAAGAAATTCCAACTTTATATAAAAAGGACATTGATAAAGTTGAGATTCATATGGACAAAACCTCTAGTCACACGTCTAAGTCAACTGCCACTTATTTAGCATATAAACATCAGAAACAGGAATAAAGTGTACCCCATTTGATGAAATACGTGTAAAACCCCCTATGGTTCTGCAATGGACTTTTGTGCTTTGAGTTTATTAAACCGAGCCTTAAGGAAACGGTATCCAAGAACACACTGAAGGGATTTTGGAAAATGGTTCAAGAGGTAAAATTTGTATGACAGTAGTAAGAAAAAGTATTCTTTCATGAAAAATTTGAGCTAGAGCTATAGTAAAGAATCATGGCTATCAGACAGAAGCAATTTGCCACAAAAAATACGGTATTTATTGATAAAAATTAAGTATCAAGATCGTTTCCATTAAGTGTGAACGAACTTCTATACATGGTAATTCTAGTGGTTGAAACATTCTTCAAAGTCAAAAGTTTTATCGTCCATAAATAGAATTCGTCTGAGGCTGTTATGAGCGTGCCGCCGCTACAGTTCTTTTGCTTTAGGATACGTCTGGCGCTTTTAATTCTTTTGTTAAAAAAAGCCTCGCTGTTTTTATGTAATCTCTTAGTCAGAGGTCTTCGTTTTCTAT
Organism: Trichonephila clavipes; assembly: GCA_019973935.1. Taxonomy (NCBI): domain Eukaryota; kingdom Metazoa; phylum Arthropoda; class Arachnida; order Araneae; family Nephilidae; genus Trichonephila; species Trichonephila clavipes. Next base: position 740,050 of record BMAU01021221.1, on the reverse strand, counting down.
GAGACACAGTATTCTTTTTGACACGTTCATCTGTTTAGCAAGGAGAGTCATCTTCTGACAAGGAATAGCAAGGAGAGTCATATTCCGAAATAATTTTTTTTCTGACAAGGTTCAGAAAGGTGAATGTACAATTCAATATCATAACGTGTAACGTTTTTGTATTTGGTTGAAAGTTCTTTCGGAATTCTATCATGTTCTTCCATGTCCAATAGCCAAATGAGCTTCTTGAAGTACATAAAATAACTCAATTTTATCCCCGCGGACCGGCCAACGTTTGATAATTTTACCGCGGCCCTCTGGAGGTGGGACGTTGATTGTTTACGTTTTAAATTGTCTTGATTTAATAATTTTAATTTAATTGTACTTAAAAATGCTTCAGAATAAACTCAGTTACACCCAAAAATCAATATAAAGGGATTTTACATGAAATATAAAGGGGAAAGTCACACAAAAACGAGAAAAGTACACCCCGAGCAAATAAAATAGAAAGAATTGAATACTTCTTGAGTGGCCCGATACATGTTTTTTTCCCCTACAGTCAATTAGTCTGACTTATTTGGGTTGTAATGGTAAGAGTTTTCCCCCTAATACTATACAGGGTGATTCGCCACCAAACCGACAAACTTGTAGAGAGTGTAATGACTCGGAATCACATAGGAATTCAGGGTCGCACATACCGTAGTTGCAAGCAGGGGTACAAATAAGCAGAGAAAAATAACAGAAACAGCAACATATTAATGGGACAGAAAATTTTTTTTATTGGAAGGTTGTACTACAAGAGGTGTTTGAAATTAATATCAGAAGTTACCTGGCTGGCCTGACAGCGGCCCTGTATGGAATTCCTTATGTTGTGGAAGATCACTCTAGGCAGCTTTGCGGTAGATGGCGCTGAACGGAAGGTTTCGGGGAAATAGATCCTGCTGGATGACGTCTTTTGCGATCCGTTTCCAGAGGTAGTAGAAGAAACTTGCATTCAAACGAAAAACTTGTCGATGTGCTGATAGCGTATGAAGCTGCGAATTGTAATGGACACGCAACTTGGAAGTTGTATCAGGGATGTTACTGAAATAGGGTGTTCCATATCACTCGACCTCTGCAAGTGTTAAACAGAAGGTGACATGAGTCTGGTTCTGGTCGCATGAAGAGTTTGGAGTACGAGACGTCCGTTCCTTCAGTTAACGTTCGAATATCTGCTACTAACGGAAGGATATGTGACATGCCATGAATCTTCGAAAACGTAAGGAATTCCATGCAGCACCACTGTCAGGTAATTTGAATGACTTTTGGTCGGAATTTCGAACACCTGTTTCACTATGACCTTTCAGTAAAATATTTTCTGTTTCATTAATGTGTTGCTGTTGCTGTTCTTTTTCTTCTCTTCTTTGCACCATAGCTCGTAACTACAGCATTGTTCACCTTGCATTCCTATGTGATTTCCTGCTGTGTCTGTACCCCCTACACATCCTACAAGTTTGTCGGTCTGTTAGTGAATCACTTTGTAAAATAGAGTTTGTAACGTCGTCAGATGGTAGCGTGGAAAAATACATCACAGCAAGGTTGTGGGAGTAAAAAATACTTTTAATTTTTTTTCTCCAATATGAAAATTGATTTTAGTTAGATTGTAAAGTTAATAGTTTCCGTGCCTATAGCCGGTATGGAATCCCCGTTTTGAAACCGCTCACTCCACAGCTTGTCTCCGTCCAGTCCGCAAGGCGTTTTTTCTCATTCGCGTTTCGATTCCTGGTCAGCATCACCGAGCAAAACTCTGGGATTCTCCTCTCCTTGATCAGCCCTTCTCTTTTCCGAGCTCTTTTCTCTTCTTTTTCTCGTTCGCTCTTTTTTTTCTCCGGTCTTCTCGTCTCCTCAAAAAGAACCCTTTTTAAACACCAGGGGTGTGTTCACAACACGCCCCTCGCTCCTTCTTATTCGCAGGTCACCAAAGTCTCTCTTGACCTCCTCCTTCTTCCTATTGGCGCATAACACGCCAAAACACACCCGAGCTGTCTGGCCCAAGGCGCCATAGTTCCTTGTCCACATCTGGACACACTTGTCCATCACGCCACCTGTTTCTAGTATTCCATTCACAAAACCCTAGAAAAGATGACATGATTATTTTGAGATACGCTTTGCCTATTGTCAAAGGGGCGCCGAAGTCCATTATGGCGACCCGTCTGCCGTCTCCACTCCCTGAGTTCAGACAATAAACAATGGCCCCATTGGTCACTCCCCTAGCTGGTTGATCATAACAATCCAGGGTCAATCGATGGGTGTCGTTCTTGTCCTTGACCAGCTGGTGAAACCATAAAACCTATTGTGAATCGGAAGATGGGAATTCACTCCCATCGAAGATGTCACAAGTTCATACTGCATCCGACTTTATTTTACACGGTTGATAAGTTATAAGGAAACATCATGTAAAACCATGCGAAATAAATAATATACAGAGTGTTTCTTTTCCAGGTATAGAAGTTTAAGTTGGCATTACTTTCCAAGATGGCGACCGATTTAACAGCGGTCAAGTGATTTATTCTCAGTTTGGTTTGGCAATTCATCATGAATAGACTCACGCCTGAACAACGCTTTCAAATTGTGCAATTTTATTTCGAAAATAATGGTCGATTTTCATAAGCGAATTTTGTTTAGCGATGAAGCGCACTTCTGGTTGAATGGCTACGTCAACAAACAAAACTGCCGCATTTGGAGTAGAGCTAATCAACAAGGGTATGTCGAAACACCATTACATCCAGAAAAACTGACTGTTTGGTGCGCTTTATGGGCAGGTGGAATCCTTCTTCAAAAACGATGAAGGCCACAACGTTACAGTCAATGGTGATCGGTATAGAGCCATGATTACTAACTTTTTCATTCCTGAATTGAACAATCATGATGTCCAGGAGCTATGGTTCCAACAAGACGGCGCAACATGTCACACAGCTCGTGCCACAATCGATTTATTGAAAGACACGTTTGGTGACCGCCTAATCACGTTTTGGACCTGTGAATTGGCCTCCAAGATCTTGTGATTTAACACCGCTAGACTATTTTTTGTGGGGCTATGTAAAGTCATTGGTCTATGCGGATAAGTCACAAACGCTTGACCATTTGGAAGACAACATTCGCCGTGTTATTGCCGATATACGGTCACAAATGTTGGAAAAAGTCATCGAAAATTGGACGTCTAGATTGGACTACATCAGAGCCAGCCATGGCAGTCCTATGCCAGAAATCATATTTGAAATGTAATGCCACAAGATTATCTTTCGAATAAAAAAATATCATGTCAATCGAATAATACATCGTTGTTTTATTGCAATTTAAAGTTCTATACCTCTAAAAAAAACACCCTTTATTTGTAGAGTTTAAAAGGAGTTACGTTCTGTTAACCCTTTATCTACCGCATTATGATTTAATGCAGTTTTTTTCATGCAATATTTTTTTTTGAATCACTGCATTGAAAATTAAGGAATATACATAAAAAAATACTCAACTTTTGGAAATTTAATTCGTTAGAGCAGATTAATTAATTAAAGATATTCAACTGTAAAATTAATTATATACACTGTTTGCTTAAAATAAATAGTCAAATCCAGTGGCGCACACAAGGGGGAGGTCCGGGCCCCCCCAAAGCCCTTGATTTTTTTCCGATTTATTATAGTTCTAAGTATATAATACACAAAATTTAATTAAGTATTTGTTATTAATGATTAATTTTATTAATTAATGTTAATTATTTATTCAATTCTTAGTTTTTTATTGTATTTTGTTCCCGAAAATCAACAAAATTAAAAGGAGCATGATACAAGAATGGTGAACTTTCGACCCAGGCCCCCCCCCCTTGAAAAATTCCTGTGTGTGCTACTGGTCAAATCATTTTCTAAGGTCTTCATTAACATACAAAAAAATAAGACACCTTTTGACATGAACTACTTTTTCGGAACAAAAATGACTATCTTCTCAATCCACTGAAAACGCCGTCAGCTGAAAGCGAAATTTCTGCTATAAAACTATTCACCTTCCCCGTTAAAATAATCACAGAACCCGTGCTGCCATATACCTTGGAAGAGTGGATTTAAAAGAACATTCCTGCCAAATATCGTCAGAGTATTCGTAAAAATGGTTATTCTATGTAATTTTAAAGTGAGTGGTACTTATAAGTACCGTCGGTAGATAAAGGGTTCATGGTATTATGAAATTAAGAACGTAGTTAAAAAATTCCATACATTTATCACGAACATTATAAATTATACATGTTTCATTAAATTAATATAAAATGAAAATGTATACATATTGCCTCAACACATAGAAATTTAATTAATTGTATTTATGAAATAATAATATTAAATTATTCACCGCTACTTGTATTTAACGGATTGGTTAATACTGTGTAAGTAGAAATCGCTATTTTCAATATAAAGGTTTATGTTATGCTGCTATGCTAAAATCCAGTAAAGGTTAGTAATATTTTAAAAATCATTTGCTATAGATTTTCTAATCAGTAATAATGAAAGTATTGTAAACTTAATTTAATTTCAACTGAAAAAGGTAAACGTGACGAGTATAAAGATATAATTACTATATTAGGTATGATTTTATAAATGGCTTGAGACCATTTTTTTCTTGGTTAGATAAATGAAATCACAGACCCTATTTTTATAACCCTACAGCATGAACAGAAATGACCTACGAAAAGCTAATACTCTGTTGAATAATCGTCTGAGCAGACTGGCACTAATAAGAAGTCAAAATTTACTCAGCTGTTTGCTAAAGGAGTCGGGAGATTTTGCAAGCGAATGCGGTGTAATGCCATGCTTTCAGAAACAAAAGAGAAGAAAACGCGCTTTTTTTATGAGTTATCTCAAAAGATGAGAGAATTTCAGATCCGGAATCCTCTTTTAAAGTGAATGTGTATTATCGCTGTTTAGATGTACTAATATCTCAAACCCGATAAAGATATCTGTTTCCTTGATTCTAGCAATATTTTCGAAATTTTATAACCGCATAAACGTCTATTCATTTCAAATTAAGAAGTAAAAAAATCAGGCCGCAAAACTAGCTGCTGAACATGATAAATACTTAACACACAATATCTATAAACAATTAATTGCTTCAAAAAGTTGTTTAAAATCCGAAATTGAGTAAATCATTACATCAAGGAGCTCACAGAACTATTGTTGATTTAAATAGCCTGACCTACAGTTTTCCGAATGTTCTAATAGCATGCCTACTATACTTTTTACCCTTCGGTTACAACTGCAACAGCTAAAAGGTTTTCTAAGCTAAAAATAATTAAAATTCATCTTATAAAGGGTGTTTTTTTAGAGGTATAGAACTTTAAATTGCAATAAAACAACGATGTATTATTCGATTGACATGAATTTTTTTTATTCGAAAGATAATCTCGTGGCATTCATTTCAAATATGATTTCTGGCATAGGACTGCCACGGCTGACTCGGATGTAGTCCAATCTAGACGTCCAATTTTCGATGACTTTTTCCAACATTTGTGGCCGTATATCGGCAATAACACGGCGAATGTTGTTTTCCAAATGGTCAAGCGTTTGTGGCTTATCCGCATAGACAAATGACTTTACATAGCTCCACAGAAAATAGTCTAGCGGTGTTAAATCACAAGATCTTGGAGGCCAATTCACAGGTCCAAAACGTGATTAGGCGGTCACCAAACGTGTCTTTCAATAAATCGATTGTGGCACGAGCTGTGTGACATGTTGCGCCGTCATGTTGGAATCACAGCTCCTGGACATCATGATTGTTCAATTCAGTAATGAAAAGGTTAGTAATCATGGCTCTATACCGATCACCATTGACTGAAACGTTGTGGCCTTCATCGTTTTTGAAGAAGGATTCCACCAGCCCATAAAGCGCACCAAACAGTCAGTTTTTCTGGATGTAACGGTGTTTCGACATACCCTTGTGGATTAGCTCCACTCCAAATGCGGCAGTTTTGTTTGTTGACGTAGCCATTCAACCAGAAGTGCGCTTCATCGCTAAACAAAATTCGCTTATGAAAATCGGGAACAACGGCAATCTCGTTTTGGGTCCATTCGACGAATCTGCGCCTTGCTTGATCATATTTAAAATGTAATGCCACAAGATTATCTTTCGAATAAAAAAAAATTCATGTCAATCGAATAATACATCGTTGTTTTATTGCAATTTAAAGTTCTATACCTCTAAAAAAACCTATATATAGCTTTCATGGGTTAAAATCAGTTTTTGAATTTAACAATACTGTCAATAGAAACAAATGAACGCTTGAAAAAATAAAATCACCTGCTACGGATATTATTATAAATGAGTTTGCCGAAAAAAAATCAAGAGAAAAACACATATTAAACAACTGACGATAAGCTAGTTCTTTAGTAATACAATTTTTCAATACATATGTCTTTGTATACTTATTTTGACACACAAGTTTTATCTCAATGCGATCATTTTTATTTATTTTCCAAAAAACTGACCCCAACGAATTTTCAATACGGGACTTACTCAGGGCTGGTAGTGCCAATGTGTAGCACAGGAAAAATGATTTTTTAAACAAATTTAAATAAAATTGAGTATTTTGATAATCCTGAACAAATCACAAAGTGCAACGGACAAATTCAAAGCCTGAGACTTGGGTTAAAAGTCTCGTGTGTTGCCACGTAATATTCGAAACGAATCGGAGATGTATTTCATACTTTGCCGGTTTCTCATTAGGCATTCTACAGAATGCCTAGGCAATGTGGGAAATATGAATTATTTCATACATTACCAGCTAGGTTTAGGCATTATATACAATGCCAAGGCATTCTACAGAATTCAGGATTTCATACTTTGCCGGTAACATATACAAAAACCACAACGGTTACTGTAATTTCTCGAGTTGGAATTTCATTTCACTTTTGAACATGTCTAATAAATGTGTTTACTTGCGAATATTTTTTTGGCTCTAGTGTAAAATACAAGATGAAAGTTATGTATTTATTCTTGTTAATACTAAATATTTTAAGCAACAGTAATCCAATGATGTATTTTTAACGAAGTGATGAATCTATCAGCGTCCTTTTATTTCTATAATCTTCTTAGGAAATCTTTGGTCTATCAATTCGAAATTATTCACAACCAACCCTCTGAAGAAGAAACCTTGATTATGTAAAGTAGGTCGGCTATATATAGTCAAGGTTTTCAAGCTAGTGAGAGAGAAAGTGAGGAGATAGAGGATAGAGATTGCTACACTGATCAGGTAGATTTCAATTTTATATTTCAGATTTTGGAGAAGTGCGAGAATTAAAGTGACGATTGGTAACTACTGTTTAATTAGTAATAGAATAATCTGGAAAATAGATTTGATCTAGAATTAAGTAATTCGGTATTTATAAAGTCTTCGCACACTCGGCGTATTTCGTTATTAACTTACATATTGCTTAATTTGAGAACATCTTTGAAATTACTTGAATCGTGTCCTTAATTATGTTACTAAATTGTGTTAAATAAATAGATTGTTTTTGGATGTGTGGCTAGTATTCCTTTCCATCCCCCTACGTCTCTAGGCGAGAACGAGAGCATTTCTCGTTCTTCACAACTAGGAAGTATGAATATTCATTTCCGTAGGAACAAAATTTTATTTGTAAATCCAGATACTCCATTTATTTACACACAGAGAGCAATGACGCGGAATGCAAATGGTAATAATTATTTTTGCATAACCAGCTGCGACAATAAAGTTTTTATACAGTTCTGACCTTGATTTTTTATTTCCACCATGGTCATTCTAAATGTCATCGGGTGATATAAATAATCATATTTTTGTTGAATCGCACAATTTATTCATGAAATATTTGCAAAACAAAATTCAATTCAATATGAGTGGAAATATATATATAATGCTATATTTTCGTTATAAAGTTACAAAATTTCAATTTACAAAATAAAGATATTTAATTTGTATTTACAGTTTATTCGATGCATTTATAAAAGTTGCTTTTAAATGGAATTTTTCGTTAATTTGAGTGAATCAAGCAAAGATCGATAATAATTTCCAATACTGTAAATTTCTGAATATCCATGTATAAGACGAGATACATTTTTTCTTCAAAAATTTATCCAAATTTCGAAATTCTCATGTAACTTGAATCGGAAAAAGTAATTCCGATGAAAGCGAAAATGTTGCCAGACGGGTAGAATATTTTACAATCAAATTTCTTTGAAGTAAAACACCTACGGCTTTATTTTTATATTTGATAATCCTTATTGGAAGCCAATACATTTTTTATTCATTTATCTTACAATATCTGAGTTAATCATACTTTTTGCGCCATTTTTTTGTTTGAAAAATGAGTGGGAAAAATTTATATACAGCACGTGATCGTTGCTCTGTGTTTAATGCCTTTGAAGCAAAACTCGCAGTATGATGATCAGACCTTCAGATCATCCAATAAATAAATGTGAATTTTACGAACTATTCAGAAATTCCAACTTTGACACTGATTTTTAAGGATTTATGGGATTTTTTATTTTTTATTTATTTTTTTTTGGTATAAAAGTTCTGTTCAAATTACATAAAATGCTAAAAATATTAACATCAGTTGCGCATGATAAAGGGAAAATGTTAAAAAAAAAAAAAAAAGAAAGGTTTTCCTAAACTATTTTTATTTCGAGTTTATTTGACCCCTTTTTCAGCTGTATCCTTTACTTTCACATGAAAAAGTTCCAAGACTTCTCGGGTTATACATGGAAATATACGGTAAAATATGACACGAATTTCATTCAAACTTCTAAAACATTTTTTTTTTATTTTTTAAACTTTTTTAATTTTTGAAATGACTTTTTTCTCTACTGTTACCAACGGGGAAGTAAAGGTAATGTAAGTGATTGCTCCGTAACCATTTAATTACAAACCGTAAACTCGGGCGTTTATAACGTTCACTGTTAGCACCAAAACATAAGAACGAAATTTACGGGTGCGCATTATACGCCAGATATGAAAATGAAAGCTTTTAAAAATAAAAAAAATTAGAATAGAAAACAAATGAGACTTCTCCATAGACCAAAATACTGCTTATTTAAAAGTAATGGCATTCCTTATGAACTTAAGGGTGGCAGTTCTAGAAATATATTAGTTTTTTCAAAAGCTTGGAATAATACCTCGAATAAATGATTTCAAAATATAAGAGCATTGCACACATATATTTCAAGTTTCTTCGTAAAAAAGGGAGTGCGCTTTATCCAGCGAATATATTTAAAAGTTAAAAATTGCAGCTTGAAAATAACGGTGCGCGTTATAGGCTGGATTTTTTTCAATTCCTACTGTTAGCTCACACTCTCTATATTTATTTATTTATTTATTTATCTTGATGGAATTTTCAATCTTTAATAAAATACATTTTAAAGCGCTCAATTGAGCTGAAATTTTATATACATGATTATTTTGGAGGACAATACAACAATTTAATTATAATTAATAAAAAATAATTGATTAAAACTAATTATTTAAAGAATTACAAATGCAGCCACGTTGGCATAGTTTTTGGCAACTTAGTGACCCTTTTGGTGACTTTTGTGTCAAAAATTGAAAAGGTTTTTTTCAAAAGTTTTAAAGCATTCAGTTGATCTGAAATTTTACATACACGATTGTTTTGGATGACAATACGATACTTTAATGATAATTAATAAAAATTAATTACCACTTAATGTTGTGATTCTGTCACATGTATATACATATTTATATTAATTGTAACTGTTTAAGTAGCTAAAATAAAAGTAGCAACTAAATGTAGTTATAATTAAGTAGCTAAAATAAAATAAAATTTTTTCTTTATAAATCTAAGTAGAGGAATGGACTAAAGTTTTTTTTATATTACTTGTTTTTTATGAATTCGGTATATTTCAATTTAACTACGAGTTCATGAGGAATTTAGTCTAACTCTCTCCCTCTCTCTCTTTTACACACACACACACACACACACACACACACACACACACACACACACACACACACACACACACACACACACACACACACACACACACACACACACACACACACACACACACACACACACACACACACACACACACACACACACACACACACACACACACACACACACACACACACACACACACACACACACACACACACACACACACACACACACACACACACACACAACGGCTGATACCTCATTGTTTTTTAGTTTTCCCCTGTTATACTATTATTTAAAATACAGTTTAATTTAATGTATATCATATCTCCATAGCATCAAGCAAATACCCAGAATATCATTAAAAAATATAGAAATAACTGTCTGTACTTCTTGTTAGTCAGAGGCTAGTCCAGATTAAATGGGACTGTTTATGAAAATATGAGCAAAGCGACTTGAACCTAGCCTTCTTTAACACGTCCATTATCCCTTCTTTGCGATAAGTCCTTACAGATATTTAGTTTCGAATTTGAGCTACATTTGAAACTTCGGTTGCTTCGAACTCGATGACATGACCATTTGGCTACAGTTGCAGATAATGCAGACAAACATTTGGAGTAGGAAAATAATTTTTGGCAAATATTTTAGAGAAAAATCATTACTTCAAAATATTTGACTTATTCATGAAATTTTCATTTTTTTAACTTTAAAAAGTTCTGCATTTTTAAATAAAAACAATTATACAAGTTAAGACATTTATAACACTTAAAGGTACAGCTATTCGAAAAAATAAAACAAAATAAGAAAGTCTTTAGGCTTAAGAAATATATAGTACAATTGAAAGAAATAAAAGAAAAATGTCTCTCTTTTTTTTGAATTTATGTAGTAAAAATATAATACTTAAAATTTAAGTTTCTGAATATTTCTTAATTATTTTTACGGAAGTAAGAGAATACATTGAAACATTTTTTTATGGTCAAGAATAAAAAAAAATGCTTCTTTTTTATGAATTTTGTTTTAACTATATAAACAGAAAGAAATAGCCTACATGTAATACCCATATGTTTACTAAAAATCAAAAGAAAATACAGTGAAAATCGCTTAACGTGAAACTAAAGGAACGGAAATATTTTTCTGGTTAAAAGATATTGAAAAAAAAAAAAAAAAACATATATCAACAAAATTAAGTTTGCTAGAGTTTATTTTATTTACATAGATATGCGTATATGCATATATTCAATAAAATAAATAAAATAAAAACTTTCACAAAAGCTTAAAGAAATTTATAATACAAAATTTTCAAATTTTTTGAAAACCAAAACATTTATAGGGTTTTGGGAAAATGACCTCATATTTTTCTTTGTATTGTTTCTCTAGCATCAAATTGTCAACAAATTGTTCGATGTCGTCCATTTTGTTATCCATTTCACCATTGGAATGTGAGTCTAAATAACTGTGCATACTTTTTGTTATGTTCCTCATTTCGAAAGATGTGGGAACAGGAGTTGCATTTATCGATTCATTTTTCATCGTTGGAATTTGCATCAATGATATTTTTTGATCTTTGAACAAACTCCAAAATGTGTTTGTCTGCCATAATTGGGGCTGTACACACATTATCATCATCTACGGCAATGAATTATTCCGATAATACAATAGGGAGAGTCCAATCCAGCTGATGTTTACCGTATTTTGTTCATTCTCAGATGGGGAATCATTTCGCTTTAAGCGATTTTCGTTTCGAGTTAAGAAAAAAATGCATGAAAATCATAGTAGTTTGTCGGTACCGTTGTATAATTTCATGTTAACCAATATTTCGTCTTAAGCATTTTCGCGTTAAAAGTATTTCACTGTATAAGTTACTGGGTTTACGCGTTATTGTTTCACAAATGTTTAAATTTTAAAATAATTGCTCTGAATCATTTTAAAATTATACTTATATATATATATATATATATATATATATATATATATATATATATATATATACATACATACAGTGGGCCACAAAAGTGTTCGTACACTTGCAATTTCTTATAAAGCTTAATGTTTTCGACTAATAAAAATTAATATATATTGTAATTGTAATTTTTTATGATATCTGTAACTTGTTCTTACTGGAATGGCATAATTATATATAATTTTTTAAAAATAGTATATAACTATTTTTTAAAAAAATTAATAATCAAAAAGCTACATAACAAAAATATCGACTTAGCTTTAAATATTTTATTTTTTTCTTAATTTAGTACTTAGTAGGATATCTTTTAGTGTCCACAACAACTTTTAAGAGTCTTGGTATAGGTTTAATCAGTTTTTTGTAATTTCTGCATCGATTTTCCTCCATTCTTCTGTGATTATTGTTTTTACTTCACATTGTGTGTTTATGTGTCAATTTTTCTTTTTTTTACATCAAAATCTCACCAAATATGTTCTACTAGGCTAAATAAAGTGATTGAGGAGGTGTTTTCATAATTTGGGGACAGTTATAGAGACACAAGTGGCGTGCATTGAGAGCAATGCGCTTGGCGTCATTATCCTGTTAAAAAATGAAGTCGTCTCCAATATCCAAATTTTGGGACTATAATTTAAAATTTCTCTTTAAAATATTTAAATAGAGCTCATGATTTACAATATCAACAAAAAATACCAAATTACCTAATTCTGTGACCGATTTACACCACCACGCATGAACACTCCCCCCTCCATGTTTTATTGATCCAACTAGATTCTTGGGATTTAGTTTCAGAAAATTCAAAATTGACAGTAAATTGATTAGGATGGCAGATAATTCAACATTTTTGGCTCTGATGGTCCTATAATAGCTTGTAAATGAAAAATAAAGAGTTTAATCCCATGAATTATGTGGAACGAGAAGTCCTCCACTTCCATGCTTCAGCATGGAAGTAAAGGTGTTTGGCGTGGGCGTGTAAATTGGCCTCAAATTAGTTAATATGGTATTTTTTTATGGTATTATGAAGCATGAGCTCTATTTAAATATTTTAAAGAGATATTTTAAGTTATCCGCCCAAATTTTGGATATTGGAGACGACTTCATTTCTTAACAGGATAATGACGCCAAGCGCACTGCTCTCAATGTACGCCACTGATGCCTCTATAACTGTCGCCAAAGTCTGAAAACACCTCTCAATTACTTTACTTAGCCCAGTAGAACATATTTGGTGAGATTTTGATGTAGAAAAAAAGAAAAAAATGGTAAATAAACACAAAATGTGTGAAGTAAAAACAATAATCACAGAAGAATGGAGGAAAATCGATGCAGAAATTACAAAAAACTGATTAAATCTATACAAAGACTCTGAAAAGTTGTTGTGGACACTAAAAGATATCCTACTAAGTACTAAATTAAGAAAAAAATACAATATTTAAAAGCTAAGTTGAGATTTTTGTGAAGTGTACGAAGACTTTTGTGGCGTAATTTTTTAGTAGCTTTTTGATTATTAATTTTTAAAAAAAATAGTTATACTATTTTAAAAAAATTAATTATGCCATTCCATTAAGAACAAGTTACGCGGATATCATAAAAAATTACAATTACAATACATTAATTTTTATTACTCGAAAACATTAAATTTTATTGGAAATTGCAAGTGTACGAACACTTTTGTGGCCCACTGTATATATATGTATAACTTTTTCTCTTTATAAAAATAAAAATATTTTTAAAAAATTAAAAAGGATTTTTTTTAAAAAATTTAAAAATTTTGACTCGTTACTTAAATATTTTAATGTCATTTTTTTAACATGGTGATATTCAGGATATTTTTAAATCTTACGCAAATATTTACAAATTAACAGCTTGTTAATTCATATGTATATCCTTTAATAAATGTAAGCTACATAAACTTAGATGTGTGTGTTCATGAATCGAAGCCCATTTTTTTTAAAATTATCATTTTTCACTTTGGGAAACATTATTTCTTTAAACAGAAATAAATAGTGTAGAAACAATATGTGGTTGTCATCAAAGATAAATGATTTATATAAAAAAGTAGAAAATCTGTAAGGATTGTTTATTCTTAATATATCTTTATATCCACTTAAGACACAACCTGCACGATCATGCGGGTCAGATATTTTTATACGTCTTTGCTTCTAGAATAGTCGTATGTAAGAAAATCACGAATCTAATGATTGAGCCGGTTTGTAGAAAGTATTACTTTTTATCTACAGGCGATGGTTGCGGTCTATGTTTTACTTTTAAGGGGTGTTGGAAAGCTAAAACCTTATTTTTTTGACAATTTGAGATTTTTACATTTTCAAATTGTATAGATTTTAACCTTTTTAAAAATACCTTACTTTTACCTCTAGGGTATTTAGAAGCCCTTAAAATGTATTTTTAACGCCCAATAACGCCCATTTTAATGGCGAAAATTGTAAACAAATTACTTTGTTTTTGCTTAAAAGTGTAACGACTGATATAAACCAAAACATGTATCTTTTATTTTAAATTGAGCCTTTTATTGTTTTATTTCCTAGCCAATTAGAAGTCTCACTGTATACATTAAAATCAATTTATCTCAAAATGTAAATTTTAATGTGCGATCTACCTTTTCTGAGAAACTACTGTTCACAGGTATGTAAATTTTTTATGAATTATTTATAATGATGTCTAATATATACTAAAATGAGCTTTTTGTAAAAAACTCAAAAATTTAATTTTTACAAATTTTTTAAGTAAAAAATGGATCAACTTTCGCAATGTTTGATAAAATATTTCATAATTTATTAAAAAATTCAAAATTAGCTAAAAGCTCATTTTATTATAATGAGAGAGGTGTACTTTAATAGTATGAAAAATTTCAAGCATGTACATAAAACAGATTTTGAGAAAAGGTACATCGAAAACAGCCAATTTAACATTGTCAGTATAGAGAGAGAGAGAGGTCTCCAACACCCCTTAACTGGCAAAAAACCCCTTTGTTTTCAAATACAACGAAACACGTCTTTCTTTTATCTATCGTAAAAAGGTAATTATCAATATATTTCTAATTGCTTGGGTACAAGTTTTTGTATTAATGTTTAAATAGTTGTAAAATAGAAAAAATATTAACTATATACTCTATTAATGTGGCTTGTAGGACTCGGGGTTTCGTTATCCGCTCGATCGTGCCGGTTGAGCGTTACTTGAGTCACTGCAGCTGTAAAGGTAAGTACTTACCATGCGAATTTTCTTTTCTGTTTCAACAATTTTGAGGAAAGCCTGCATGAAAATGAACTATAGAGTTATATAATTAATACCAAATTTTCTTGGGGGTCACCATGGATGAGTCCCTTTTTTTTCTTTTTCTCTCTCTTTTTTGTAAATAATTTTCTTTTTCATACATTTGTTGAGAAGTATGGCATTTTATCCTCTCCACAGATATCTGCATCCATATCTCTTCCCCACTCCAAAAAAAATTGGTGTTTTCCGATGGTAGTTAGTATGGTGTGGTTTAAATATATTAATTTTTTTAAGTAATAAAATTTTCTGATACATTTTACTATTTTTCATGGAATACTGAGTTAACTTTTAATCAAAAACTTTTTGAGGTGTATAAAAGGAGAATTCTCACAGAAGAAATTTTTCGATTGATGAATAAATCAGATTGAACTTAGACCAGAACTTAGTGATCTCTCGGATGATGACAATGCTGCAAACAAAGCATATGAATTGGGTGTACTGGAAGGAGAATCAAGTTCAGATGAGAGCGATGAAGAAACACATGGGAATATTTGAAATGGAAAGACAATTTTGAATCTCCTTTACCATAAAAGTCTCTTGAACACATTCATTACGTTGATTTAGCTGTTGTAAATTCTTGGTTTCTGTGCGAACAAGATGTCTATCAGCCTCTCCACCTACTAACAAAAGTATTTTAACTGATGATGAAGATAACAGTGTTGTAATTCCACTCGCAAAAAAATCAAAGCTTTATAATCCACCTGCTGTACATGTCACGGCTTTTATCCTGGCCATTCCAGGATAAACGGCTTGACATATATAGCCATTTTTGATATGTTGATGACATTTCAAGGCCTTAAAAATGCAGATTTGAAAGAGAAAGCAGTGAAAATACGAAAGCAGTTCGAAAACATGTTGTGAAAAATGCAACGGTTATTTATGCTTGTCAAAAAAAAAAAAAAAAAGAAAGCGTGTATCAGTGTGAACACGCGTTAGAAGTTAACTTCTTTGGCTTACATGTATTGAATTGTATAATAAAGTTTTATTTTGAAAAAATCTTATATATAATTAACAAATTTATTATTATCATTATTTCAAACTGTATTAAAAAAATAATAAGGATGGAAAAGGTATAAGTATAGACAAAATTTTCATTTTCAATACATAATACTAAAAAAACTTTATTGTATATATTTTGAGAAAAGTATCATCATTATTAGTCTAAATCAAAAATTTGCCTCGCAACAAAAATGCAAAATGTTCCATGTGTTGCAATTTTTGTCGAATTATAACAAAACAAATTTTCCAGAAGTATTCATATAATGTATAGTTATAAATTCTTGGATGCATTGTAATAATAGTGATAGGGTGAAAGAAGAAATTAAAGTTTTTTATGTATAGGAAATCATTAAAATTCTTGAAATTTTTATGTAAAAATTTGCGTTTACCCATTTTTGTAAATTATATAAAACATTACATTGCATGCATACATTTGTAAAGAATTGCTTAAAGAAGTTAAATCAGGTGAAAAAAAATATGAAATTTAAAAAAAAATCAGAACGCATGGAAAGTTTTTAAATTTTTAAAATTTTTAAAATCTATACTCATTTTTTTCTCACCAATTTTTTTTATATGATTTTATAGTTCTAAGTTACATAGAGCCAGTAAAAATTTGGGACATGCTTGTAAAAAATTTTACCGTCCACTGTAGTCTTAAAATACAAATTAATGAAGCACTATGTAACACTTTCACAACAATCAAATTAATTACACCAAAGCATATATATGATTTAAAAACTCACCTCTTAAACTGGATTTAGAAATTCCATTCGATTGAAAATTTAGTAAACACAATCTTTTATTGCCAAACTATTGGAAGAAATGTTGTGTTGCCACTAAATTTTAAAACAATAGATTGTTTGTATTATTTCCTTAAAAGAATTTTAAAACTGTATATCCAACAATCTCACCTTAAACTAATTTTTGACAGATTTTGAACCATTTAAATGCCTACATCGGGTAGATTAAAGACTCACTTCCGATTTTTTTTAATTCATAAAATTGATTATAATTTGACTTCTAGGTAACGTTAAAACAAAACAAAGTATGTATCGCAAAGCTAAAAGAGGAGAAAGGCTTGTTAAAGCTGCTGTTGAATGAGGAGAAGGGGTGGGTGCTAGCTCAGGGCTAATAGACGAAAAACACATAAGAAATTTTAAAAGCCGTAATTTTTAATCTATTTTTTCAATCTTTGAACAGATTACGAATAATACTATTCTACATATGGAGAAAAAGTTTCGTTAAAATATTTTTATAAATAATGACGTTATTAAATATTTAATTAAAAATTTGAGTATTTTTTGAAAAATCGCAAAAAAAAAATTCCATCATTTTTTTTTATGACTGATTCTAAAAGAGAAAATCATGAACTTGTTTAGAGTAAAATATCAATTAATTAACTCGAAAGGAAACTTAAAGGGAATGATTTAGAAACCATTTTTATAAAAGCGTATCAATTTTGACTCATTTTTAAAAAAATCGTAAAAAATAGAAAATATTATTTTGTTAAAAAAAAAATATACCATCTCGTGGCGAAAAAAATGATCTTTCCGATTCTGTAATTATTTTTTGTCTGAGATAGATAGTACGAGTTAGATGGCGTTTTTTAAAACGGGGGGGAAAATTCAGAACTTCATTCATTTCTACCTTACGTTTAGCACTAACCGTGACTGGTAACGCGTCACGCGTAACAGAAATTTCTCCCTACCGTGCCATAAGAAGTTAATTCAAAAACAAAAGATTTTTACAGTAAATAAATTATGAATTAATGAAAGAGTTAATTATATACATCAATAATTTCCTTATTTGTAACAATTTTAGTTGAATTAAGGTGACTACGTTAGGAACCGTAATTTTAAAAAAAAGCGCATAAATGGATTATTTTCATGATATTTAGTGTCACTTAGATAAGAATACATATATAAAATTGTTTTAAGGATATTTTGATAAAAAAACATTATTTAAATGCAATATTTCGGCAAAAAATTAACTTAGAATAACCTTTTTTCAAAATGTTCTCCTTTTGTGAAAAATGATTCTATTATAATAATATTTTGCCTGTGTATAGCTCAGACCTCGGTACAGAGGCTCAACAATGATTTTTGAAAAATGCTCGTTATTTTTAGAATTACAGCCAATTTTAGTAATATCGGCGTTTTTTTCTTAAAATTTCACCCCTCTGTTGTTGTAAAGCATGGATAAACCCACTTCTAAGTTATACATTTCAACAATTCTAGTTGAGCCTCTGAACAGAGATCTGAGCTACATACAGGCAAAATATTATTATAATAGAAGCATTTTTCACAAAAGGAGAATATTTTGAAAATGGATCATTCAATGCTCATTTTTTGTCAAACTATTGTACTTAAACAATTTTTTATTGTAATACTATTCTTAAAACAATTTTATATACATTTTCTAATCTAAATGACACTAAATATTATAATTATTATCCATTTATACGCTTTTGCAAAATCACGGTTCCGAACGTAGTCGGATACCTTAAGATTGTTTCTTCTATCAACTTAGAGCTAAAAATGTATAACTCTTAAAATTTCATAGGTGACCTGTTTCACAGATAACGTCCAAGCCGCACGATGGTGCGGGTACCGTCTACGTTCCAGGGAAGGAGCGGGAACTTTTTTATTATTTTTCCAATGTCATTGGGGTCCATATAGTATTAATAACCAGAAGAATTTAATATTTGTTGATAAAAATAATTCGGGTCTTAAAGGGATATACCAGTTATAGTGAACCTATGACCCGTGGGTCAGACATAGACTCACGCAAGCTTTTTAACTGACCCACGATTGCTAGGCAACCACTTGTTTGTTTATGTGGGTTTATTTAGATCTTCCAATTTGTGTAGATTATTTATATTCTATTTGTATTTTTTCAAGCACTGCATTGACACAAAAGCAATATAAATGCTGTCTATTACCTTCAGTTTGATCATTACTATTCCAAAGTAACGCAAATGGCAACAAATGTCTATGAAAGTATGTAGTATTTGAAATAAAGTGAAGGTGTTTACAAAATCTAATATATATTATAAATGCGATAGTTTGTGAATATCTTTGTGGGTCTTTCACGCAAAAACTACTGAATGGATTTTAATGAAACTTTACAGTAATATAGCTTATACATCAGAATAGCACATAGGCTATAATTTATAGCATAGAATATAATTTATAACGATATTGTATCAAGTGTCCAAAATATAACGATATTTGTCAAGTAAGTAGGAAAAAATTCTGTCATCTGCTAGCAATTCTGGCATACGCTGCAAAAAGCCCACGTCAGCATATATCTATCTTTTGTTTGTGAAAAACCTTTTTATGTTTTGGCTACGCAAGGTGCTCGCTTCTAATTAATTCCTCTGATACAATGCCTATTTTTTTTATTTTAGAATCAAATTAAGTTTTGAAGGGAGAGGTTGTTATAAATCTCTCTTTATTTTAATGTTTTTTTAACATTTTATTATGCATATTTGGTAGTAAGAAATTGATCTTTTTTCTAAATAAATGCTTTTATCAGTTCTGATACTTAAAGTAAATAAACTTTCTCTTTCACACTGCATCATTTGGACAAATTTTCAAAATTTGTTTGTGGTTAGTAGTTAATTATAACGCTATAATTTTAATTGAATAGGAAGATATTGCATTTTTAAGTATAAAAATAATTAAAACTACTGTACTGTATTTTTTGGAACGAGTGAATATTAACGTCGCACTGTTCAGCTACGCGAGGGCTTTTGGCAACGGATCACGTAATTTTGAACCATGGTCAAGTGACGTGGACGACACCTGACTGGCACCCTCTTCTCCTAACTACCACACCACACCAACTTAGAAGGAATTTTCTACCAATACTTAGCAGGAATATTCTTTGAAATCCACTCTTCCAAGATATATAGCAGCACGGGTTCCATGATGAGTATTTTAGCGGAAAAAATAGTTTGTCAAAATTTAAGTGTCTTATGTTTTTGTATGTTGATGAAGACCTTAGAAAATTATTTGACTACTTATTTTAAGTGAACGTGTGAAAGTCTCCTTGGACCTCACTTTGAGAACGAGAATAAATAGGAGTTATGTAAGAACCAGTAGCCATTTTTATAAACAACTTTCTTTATTTGGTTATCTTATCCAAATAGAATCAAAGACTTATTAACAAATATATCTAACTAGTATTATGAGGTTTTAAAGGTAATATCCTTTAAATTAACTTAATTAATTAATGATTCAATTAATTAACAATTAAATAACGATCACGCAGAGGTTACCACGATAAGAGATCCCAGATTTATATTTATTAATGTTCCTATTGAACATTTAACTTTAATCTCACTCCTAAAGCTTTAATGAGACTTTAATTATAAATCAATAATTACCAACGGAATCTCAACTCTTCTTGAGAGTAAATTATCTCCAACAAGAAATCTTCAATTTAACTTTACTATAACTTTCTGCTTCAATCTCTATCTCCTACTGCTCTAACTTTACTATTCCGTTTGACTTAAATACTTTATCTAATCTGCATAACAAGGAATCCTGTCCGCTTGTTGGAGTTGATTGGAAATAGGTAGGGAATTAAATTTCCCTAAAAAGGACGACTCAGAAGGTTAGTGATAAAGATCCGTATAGATTTGTCACAAACGGTATATATAATTAATTTTACATTGGAATATCTTTAATTAATTTATTAGCTCTAACGGATTAAATTTTCCGAAGTGAAGTATTTTGTTTATGTATATCCCTTAATTTCAAATGTAGTGATCCAAAAAAAATATTGTATGAAAAAAACTGCAGTAAATCATAATGCGGTTGGATAAAGTATTAAAGTGCATTTCGCCCCTACACGGCGGGTCTTACAAAGCTCTAATAAAGCTGGAGTTAAGAAAGTAGCTAGGCATTTGCCAACTTTACTCTATCGTTAACATTTCGCTATGTTTTTTATTAAACCGTCATTATAATTTAAGAAACGGTGTTGCTTGCGAATATTACAATTTTAACATAAAATAAATACTACAGAAAGTAATATTAATGTATTATACTTTCAGATAAAAATTATTTACACTATTTTAAGCGTTCATCACACAAAACTTTTAACAATGTGTTATTTTTGCTGAGCAGAGATCAGCTTAGGAAGGTATTTTCAAAAATCGACCCTCAAGAGTGTTACGGGGAGTTAATAAAAAAATAAAAAAATTCTTTTTATCAGCTATTAGATCTACGTACTTAAAATTTAACAAAGGTGTTTTATTTCTCTCTCTCTCTCTCTCTCTCTTTGTTTGTTTAGCTGAGCTACGCAAAAAGCTTTTTTGTTTAATTTGCAATTCACGTAAAATTAACTCATTAAAAACTTCTTTATCCTTCAATCTGTGTTGTTTAATTTTTCAGTTCACCCGTGCGAAGAACGGGTATACGGGTATCAAATAAAGTGTATAATTTTACTCACATTTTGTTAGTTGAAAAAAAACGACAAATCAAACGATATAACCATATTTAAAGAACTTTTTTTGGACAACATGAACTTTTGTAATGTTATGTTCAGTTATGTTTGTAGAAAGAGAATTCCGTGTAGCACTTTCTGTTTCACCTTGTGAGGAGCCAATGGGCGCCATGCGCATGTCTGTTATTCTCGATACTAGAAATTTTTAGCTCGCAATTTAAGGTGTGCCTGTACCAGTCAGTACCAGTGCTGAACTTATAGCAGTTTTTCTCAAACTGTGGGGCATGCCCCTAGGGGGACACGATAACCCAATGAGGGGGGCGTGAGCATATCGAAAATAAAAGGTTAAAAAAATTAATTTACTGAAATTAAGCATAACAAAATACTTTCTGACATAATAAAAAATACAGATTTACACTGATATGATTTATATATATATCATCTGGCAAAAGTACGTCATCAAAAATAAAAGATTCTACTTCAAACACTCATTAACTATGTTTGATCCTATAACCAAATTAAAAAAAATATTTTGTTTGCTTTGCTGTAATCCCACGACGGAAGATTTTTTATTACGTTTCTTTTAACCTAAAATATTACTTCAGCTGACCTTCGATCTTACTGGTATGGTTATCTCCGTTCCCCTTTTTTAGGGAAGTTATATATATATATATATATATATATATATATATATATATATACAGAATATATATATATGTATATATATACAGAAATATTATATATACATATAATATTTCTGTTTCGCCTTTTTCCATGTGAAAGAGTTTATGATATATGGATAAGCATATTGAGCACTTTGAACAATTATTTGCCCAAGATTTATTTTTATGAGTATTCTGAAACACATAATGCATAATGAAAAACGTTGAACACAATTCTTTTTTAGAACTCTAATATCCATATTTTTATATTAAATACACTGAATTGAATGTTAGCGAAAAGTGTCTGTGATTTGTGTTCTTTATATTAAAGTCAAGAACAATTGAAGCAATTTAGTCCAGTTTTATTGGATTTCTTCTCAAATTTTCGAAGACAAATTGAAAAGTCCTAGAAATAGGTAAGTATATTTTCTCTTAGTTAAATTATTCACTGAAATTGTGACTTTTATTGTATATAGTAAAAATAATTATATAAAAAAAAGGATTGGGGTGAGTCACTTCGCGAGAACATTAACGTTAGTATCGAGAGCACACTTGATCCCGGGCTAAAACATTTTGAAGTTTTCTCGCTTTAAATATTAAAAATAACACAATTATTCTTTATTGGAATTTTACATTTTTTTCATTATTTAATGTTAATTCTAAATTCTAATTCTGTGAGGCTTAAAATTTCAGTTCATTCAAAACTATTTATAATATGAGCATTCATTTAAAAAAAATCATCTTACATTTTTGTATACATTGTCATGCACTTGGTTTTACTCTCCTTACAATTAAGCTATTATATCCAGAATAATGTATTATTTTTTCAAAAAAAAAATAAACTCGTGTAATAGTGAGTACTTCAGCCAGTATAAGAACAAGTTTAATAATAATTATTAGTGACTTCCATGGGCTTGTCTTGCAGAGCAAAGGTTTTCAAAGGAAGGCTTAGTATTAGAAATTGACACTCTGAGTTCTTTTTCTATATTTAGATGAGATCTATATTTTGTCTTCAAAACAGCCACAGCAGAAAATCCAGTTTCACAAAGGTAGAATGTTGAAAATGGTAATAGTATACGCGAAAACTTTTGTTTTTAGTGCAGAAAATTCATCATCCACCTCTGCCCAAAATTCAAAGGGCTATTTATTTCAAAATTGCCTTATAACTATGCCACTGAATGTGAAATCTACGAAGATTTCTTCTTCGGCAGTTGAGAGCCCTTCTGAAGTATTGTGAAATGAATCCCTAACCCACTCGTAACTTGCTATCAAGTTGTCCTCAGCAAGAAAATACTTTTTAAAATTCCATACGAACATGACTAAATGATTTTCTATGGTTTTAAAAACAACTTCCGCATGTTGTTCTTCAGATTTGTAAGTTTTAACACCTATTAAGTACACATGTAAGTTTTACCCAGGGTTTTTCAGTAACAGTAATAGTAAATCCAAAATTTAAGTATTCCTTAGAATATATCCTTGATTTAATTTTCGGAACCATGCTCTTCAGTGTACTTGTTGATACTTTATTATCATCGAATGTTCTCTACGACTTAAAAATATATCAATAATTTTGTTTTGATCTACTGCCGTAAATACTTAATACCATGATTTAAAATTAACGCGTAAATTATAAAATGTACATTCAAGACAGATTCGGTAGCTACAGAAGTATCGACTCGAATGGAATTATACCAGGTACAGCTTTTTTACATGTTTTGCGCAGACGTCCGATAGGTTGCCCAGACTCACGCAAACGTTCGCCAGAATTTTTGCCAGATGTGATGAATATGATAGAGAGAAACATAGACTGGACTATTTCTCTAATGATATTTGTACCTTTAGAAATGGAGAATGAGGGGAATAAATCTTTAATTAAATATCATTTTACAATCTGTTCTAATTTAAAAATTAGAGAAAGAAAAATAGCATAATAATTAACCTATTACTTATGGGGACTTGGTACCCTTTGAGCAAATTTCTTTATTTACGTATTTAAAAATTATATTTTAGCATTTTATACAATGTTTCTATTCAAGAAAATGATACCAGTTGAAAATTTTCATATATTATTTACACAATTTTAAAAATTTTAATTTTTTGAAGAAAATTGGGAAAATTTTAAAATCCTACTCCTTTTGTAAAAATTAATTTTTTGACCTGAAATTTTTTTTATAATATTCTTATGGATGTTCTAAAGAACTTTAGCGATCGATTTTAGAATAACTTTATTCGTTTTCGAGGAAAAAAAAATAAAATGTTGATATACAGGCTAAAAATCAACGAAAAAGCCAACATGTCTTACATTTTATTATTTTTTTTTAAAGTATTCAGTTTATAGCAAAACGGATCCCTAGTTTTATTACATGCTTTATTTTTAACACGCAGGAAAAAAATGGAAGTGATTGGTAAATAATTGTCGAAGGAGTAGCTTTTTGAATGCACTAAGGTTTCGATTGATTGATTGATTGATTGAATATTAACGTCGCACTGTTCAGCTACATGAGGGCTTTTGGCGACGGACCCCGTAATTTTGAACCATGGTCAAGTGACGACTAAGGTTTCGAAAAACACAAACTGAGAAAAACCAGTTTAAAGTTTATAATTCTGAAAAAATAATTATTATAAGCTTAATTAAACTTAAAGTACCACTTTAAGATATTAGTTATACATTGTTCTTTAAAATAATTGCATTTTCATATTTCTTCAACCCACACATTTTTATAAATGATCAACTTTTAGAGAGTACTAATTGCACAAGAAAATTCAAGAAAAACGTTAAAAAAATTTCTTTTCTGTCACGACAGAAATTTTAAATGTTTTTCTTCTTATAATATTAAAGTATTACATTTGTATATGAAAAATATATCAGGAATTAGAACTGAAATTATAAAATTTTTAATATAAAATGCCTTAATTTAAAAATTTTACATGCACACATTTCACAAAGAAAAAAAATGATTGTATGTATTGCCTTGGAAATATCCTGCTTTATCTATTGCACATTCTTTTTTTAATGTTATTATTTCTCTTTATAAATTAGATTTTTTTTTTTTTACCAAAACGCTTTTTTTAACTTTTTTTTCTAAAAAGGGGGCGTGGCTGAATTGCCTAATTTGTTTTCAAATGAAGTTTTATTCAACTTCTAACTTTCCGACATGCACAAGTGATATATCAATCGAAACATAATAATGCAAAGAATAAGATTAAATGAAAATTTAAAAAACGATAGGTCTGTGATTTTTGGGGTACCAAGTCCTCTTAAAATATATATTACTTAAAAGTAATGTATACAAAATTTAACACTTATCTTGTGAAGATGTACGGTTTATAATTAAGATCGTATTGTGGTTTTGAGTTAAAAAAAGTGCATTATATAGTATTGCATTCAATAGATTATTATTGTATAAGAGAGGCGCGATAAAAAAATTATGATTGAAAATTGGGTTGCCAGTGCTGAAAGTTTGAGAAGCACTGACTTAGAGGCATCCATTTCGAACGCATTAAAAATAATGTGTATTCATGTGTATGTATACTAGGTATATTAAAACAAAATTTCTTCATAAAAAATATTGTATTCTAAATATAAATATTTTTTATTGTAGCCCTGTACTATGTAGGTGGTTAAAAAATTAAAACCAAGCCATACAAATTCCAGGACATATCAAGCTGAATGGTTTGATAAATATTGTGTGATTCAAAGGAATAAAATGATTATATGTGTAATTTGTAACGAAAAAGTGATTTCATATACATATAATGTAAAAAGAATCTTTTAAATGTTGCATTCTAATCTCGGCATGTGAACCGATGAAGAAAGAAAACGTAATTTTTACAAAAGAAAAAAGTGAATTGTTCTCATAGCAAGCAGTGTTTTAAAAACTTGGTTTTAAAAAAAATGACATTACAGCTGCTAGTTTACAAGCTACCCATTGCATTTCTCACCACGGGATACCTCGTTCAGAAAGGAGAATTTGTAAAAAGAGCGGTTTTAGAATAAAGACCTACCTTGTTTGCGGATTTTAAAGAAAAAAGACTTGACTATATAAAGCGTATAAACGCGTTACCTAGAAGTCGCAATATAATTAAAGATCGAGTAATAGAATTAAAAAAAATATGTTTTCGCAAATATATAACGGCTTAAATTATGCAGAAATGTATTCCATTGCTTGAGATGAGAGTAATGATGTAAATAGTTATGCACAAGCGAGATTAGCTGTTCAAGCGAGACTTTCGTAATAAAGTTTATGTGTGTTTCAAAACAAGCCACCAAATGAATAGCTTGTCCTGTGGTTGCACCTGAATGCAGATCCAATTGGATGAAGTGGGCCACAAGGAAAGAAGGAGACCTGCTTCATTTGGTGAGCACAACCCCCTAGAGGGAAAGCAAGAGAGAGAGAGAGGAAGCAAAATTCCTGAAACTTCCTCGAGGTTGCCGAACCGCAGTAAGACCTGGGTTCAACTCCGTCCATGACGGGTTTTCAGGTGATAGTCCGAAGCTCTCGGATTTCTGCTAGCTGGAGCCACTCCGTTTGAAAAGTCCACGTTATTAGTTTGTCAGAAGAAAATATTGTAGTTTAAAAAAAACCACGCAAGCATGGGTAAGTTTATTTTAATTTACACGTTCTTATCTTCAATAAGCTGATACATACTTGGACTAGTCGATAAAAGTGGGCATTAAGTATTTAAGAATAGTTGGAAATAATTGATATACGTACTCAGGAAAAATATTAGAGAGAACGTTTTGTTGGTCGCGTACATAAACATAAATTCAGTTTTTTTTATATCATTTAGTTAATAATGTTTGTAAGAAATACAGGACTTGCGTAAATGAACATATTATTGTATATTTTACTGGTAGCTTGGTGTAATTATTGTTAGAAGGCGTAATGAAAGTTTTGCGATTGATAATAATATTGGTAATTGCTATTAGTACTATTTTACTTAAGGTATCCGACTACGTCCGGAACCGTGATTTTGCAAAAGCGTATAAATAGATAATATTTATGAAATTTAGTGTCACTTAGATTGGAAAATGTATAAAAAAATGTTTTAAGAATAGTATTACAATAAAAAATTATTTAAGTACAATATTTTGACAAAAAATGAACCTAGAATGACCCATTTTCAAAATATTCTCCTTTTGTAAAAAATGCTTCTATTATAATAATATTTTGCCTGTATATAGCTCAGACTTCTGTACAGAAGCTCAATTAGAATTTTTGAAATATATAACTTAGAAGTGGGTTTATCCATGTTTTACGACAACAGAGGAGAGAAATTTTAAGAAAAAAACGCCGATAATTATTTCAATTGAGGGGAACTCTGAAAATAATGTGAATTTTTCAAAACTCATAGTTACTCTAAGTTACTTTTTGCCGAAATATTGTTTTTAAATAAATTTTTTTTGGTCAAAATGTCCTTAAAATAATTTTATCCATGTATTCTCTAATCTAAGTGATACTAAATATCATGACAATGATCCATTTATGCGCTTTTTTAAAAGCACGGTTCCGAACGTAATCAGATACCTGAAGCGATTTATTTCATTTTTATCTAAATACTGGTTAGAATAACTTAGATATAAAATATTTGTTAGATTCTCTCTCACACTACACATGTTTAAATGGGGGGAATTTTCACATTGCATATTTTGCATGGATTTTTTTTAAATAAAGAGATGTGAATATTTTAACTCTCATGGTTATATAAAACAGGAAGAAAGCAATTCAAAATGAAATGTTATAATAATGATAGATTACCCCACCCCCATTTGCTAAAATTGAGTACTAAGTTGAGAGAGAGAGAGGGGAATATTTTTAATTCAACTCAAGAGACAAATAGGAGGCTCAAAAATCTGTGTGAAATGTTTATTATTTTTATTTAAAATCATCTACAATACAGCCCCCCATATTTTGGCTCATTTGTAAACCGAATCATACCACAAATTCTTCCAGCTACAGCGAACTATTTTAGAAATCCCTTTTATTTTCGGAAATAAATTCAAGGATTCTTAAAAAAAACACACATGCGTGTATCATTAAGTTTAATACACTCAGGAACATTGAAAATAGCGACCCAAGAAGAAAGCATCGGATTGAAATGAAATTTAATACACATAATGACACAGATGAGAGATTCACTTGATCTCAAAAACAAGACAATTAAACGAATACAGGGTGTGCAACGACACAAATACTAGGCAACTTCAATAGCGCGTTGGACCACCTCCAGCTGCAATACCTACCGCCACCTGCCGGCATTGAGTTGATTAGACACCTTATGTTGTCCTGAGGCAGATGGGCCCACAAATCTTGAACAGCCAACTCTAAATCATGTACAGAGTGACACGATGGCATCTGCCGTTTTAGCTGATCCCACACGTGCACTACAGGGGACAAATCGGGGTAGTGGGTCGGCCATGGAAGAGTCTGAAAATGACGTAGGAAGTCTAGAGTAACTCTTGCTGTATGCGGACGAGCATTATCTTGCTGGAAAATTGCCCCTGGGAGACCATTTAGGAAAGGTCCTACATGGGGTCGAAGAATATCATCAACGTAACGTTGGCCCGTTAAGGTTCCACGCATCACAATTAAAGTGGACCGGCTATCATAGGTTATGCCCCCCAGACCATTACAGCATCTGTGCGGGCAGTGTGACGTAGAACAGTGTGGGGGGAATTGTACCGCTCACCAGGGCGCCTCCACACCCGTACACGGTTATCATCTGTCCCCAAAACAAACCGGGATTGATCACTAAACATAACCTTTTGCCAATCTGTGACATTCCACATTGATTTGGCTTGGCACCACTGTAGACGCAGTTGCCGATGTTCCGGTGTTAAAGGGAGTGCACGGAAAGGGCACTTGGATTTAAGATTTGCTTCTGAAAGGTGTCTGGAAATTGTTTGTGGAACAATTGCTACGCCTACGTCTGCTCGTATCGTTGAACGAGTCACTGTGGGGTCCACAAGTGCTTACCGCACGATCCTTCGATCCTCTCTCCTCGTGGTCTTCCTGGTCGCTCCAGAGCCGGTTTTCCGCGCGTGGGTACCTTCTCGTATCCACTGCTCCCAACAATTTCTAACGGCACACTCCGAACGATCCACCTGACCAGCAGCACGGTGCGTCGACCAGCCTGCAGTTTTCATCCCGATGATCAGGCCTCTCTCAAACTCGCTTAACTGTGAGAAATGTTTTCTAGCATGTTTACCTGGCATGTTTCGCTTACCAAAATCTTCCTACAATCGGTGGGTAATCGTCACGTTTATGAATCTTCGAATTTGCACTGGCTTATATAGCACTCTTTTCCTGATTGTAGCGCCACCTCGGCGTGTATGAGCATCCGTATTGGCACAAAACTTGGATTATTTTCATATCACATTACGCTGTACTTATTTGCAAAGTTTCGCGTTTGTACTTAGCTTCCTTCTTGGGTCGCTATTTTCAATATTCCTGAGTGTATTTGGCAGGAAAGCTTTATGCATGCAAATTACCTATCCCTAGAGATTGTGACTTTATAAGTTATTCATGTATTTTATTAATCAACTTCAAGCTGTGTTTGACAGAAATTTTTTTTTCATATTTCTTTTTGTATTAAAAACATGCTAAAGTTTTAAAATAAAAAGTATTATAAAAAATATCCATTATATTATTATAAAAAAATACTAAAATGGTAATAGTTAAGTTGATGTAAGAAATACGTACTTGATCCCTAAAATGGTATTGCTATTAATTTCCTTGAAGCCTTGTAATACCTTAAGTTCACAAATAAATAAGCCGAAATAAAACATATTTTATTCCAAGTGTGTATAGAGATTAATGTTATATAACATTATTTCCTAGGATAAAAAAATATATTGCTTGGAAGAGCTGTATTAGGTGCTGAATAATAAGACACACCATAAAAATTTTATATACTAACATCCCTGAATATTTAAAGTTCATTCATCTCTTTGGATAATCGTTAAGTTGAGTAGGGAATTCTAAGCGATTAAGGTACTTAACTGGTGGGAAAAAATAACTTTTTTTATTATTCTTATTCACTAATATCGCCGAAAAAATAACTTTTAAGAATCATGCTTCACACGAAATTGATTTTCCGCATCACGGTAAGATGATGACGTATATGTGTAATGCCATTTTCAATCTACAAATGAATGGGTGAGATTTTTCATTTCCTTTCCCTAAAGTTGATAATGATTTTTTTTCTTGCTGTCGTCCTAACGAATGCTATTTTATTTGTTTTGAAAAACTGAATGTAAATCAAGTGTCGTTTATAATAAATTTTTTTTTTTTAAATCAAACGCATCCGTGAAGCCTTCAAAAGCGCATTGACGGAAGTAATTTTCAAAAGACAAGTCAATATCTGAACTGTTCTCATTAGAAATTAAGCGATTGGTTATCCTCAAAATGGATACGGAAATAAGTAGAGTAAAAAGGAAACTCTGTTTCGCAACGGTAATATTGCAGTTTAAACCTTTCCTTGTGACACGAATCTGTTGAGATGGCGCCGAAAGCTTTACTTCAATGAAATTTTAGATCAAAATATTAAATGTCATGAAATTTCACTCGCAAGTATCTTTAATATTTATGCAAAAATAATATATTATGGTAAATGTTCATAAATTTAAATTTATTTAAAATTGTCAAAATAATAATAAATTAAATGGAATATTTGCATTGCATAAAAAGCTGTTTATTACGAAAATGATACAACAATTTCGAACTTTTTCTTTAAAGTAAACTGTTTCATTCTCATTGAGTTTTAGAGGATTACTTTTATATCACATTATTTCATTCTTAAAATTATCAGCTTTTAAAGTAGGATTCAAAAGTTCCCGGCCTGAGCTTATAACTTGGAAAAATTTTGCATCAGAAAGACTACAAAAGCATTTCTGTTTTATTGCATTTTCCCCCTTTTCTAAGTGGCCAAGTGGTCGGCGTGTCATCAGTTCGAGCCTAGTACCGCTGAAGACCTGCCATGTAGGGGAGCGATGCATGTTAAATCTGTCGATAGCTCAAATGTCCTCCCGTTAGTACGGTGAGGTAATTAGGAGAAGGAGGTGCCAGTTCAGATGTCGTTCTCGTTACTTGACCATGATTCAATTTTACGAGGTCCGTTGCCAAAAGCCTTCGTGTAGCTGAACAGTATGACGTTAATATTCATTAACTCACTCCCCTTTTCTGAAAAAAGTTTGTTTCAAATCACGTGGTCGGTGGGTCACCACGGTATCGTATTTTATAGGCGGATGTATTTAGTCGTCGGTGATTGAAATAAATGGCGTTTGTGTTGAGCGGATAATAGATATTAATTTCTGTGTTCATTTGAGAAAAAGGCTACAGAGACTTACGAAATTTTGAAGCTATCGCGAGCGCTAGTTTTTGAGTGGTTTCGACGTTTCAGAGAAGGCAGGGAAAGTGTCGAAGATGACAAACGCTCTAGACGTCCACAGACTTCCAGCATAGCTGAAAACATCGTAAAAGTTTCTGAGGCTGCACGTATGAAAAGGCCTCAAACAATAGCAGAGATATACTCGGCCACATGTCAATGGATACCGACTAAGGATCTGAACATGCATAGGGTGAGTCAACATATCGTTCCCAGCATGTTAAACAAAGACCAATCTGTAGATGAAATTAAAAGAGCATCTCAAGTTGAACAAAAGGAAATGGCTAAAAATGGATTCCAAAAATGTTTCGATGACCTTTAGAACCTATGGCAGAAGTTTGTTGTTACTCAAGGATCTTATCTCGAAGGAGGACATGTTTAAGCAGTTTAATTGGTAATATTTTTTAAGTAATAGACTTTTGAATACTACAACGTAAAGCATTTTGATATTAGAATTTTTCTTCTGGAAAATTTTTTTCCACGTTCGAAGGCTTTTAAATTTCATACATTACTAGTAATTCATAGTTGTGGTTTTAAATTTTGCTTTGCATATAAAAATTTCATATTTTTCATAATAAGTCAATTATACGATTCTGATTTGAACAAATAATCAAAGTTACTTTTAAAATTGAGGGTTTCAAAAATGCTTCTTTTACAGAAGTTTAGTACTTGAGTAGACCGTAAGTGAAATTTTCATCAGTAGTAACTTAGTTGAGTTGGTAAAATACTATGTAGTGGTTTCTTAAGGACTCAAACACATACTTTTACCAAAATTTCAAATATTTTAAGTCTTCTAAAGCAGTGATCAGCAACCCCCGGTCTACGGACCGGTCCGTAATCAAATGGTGCCGAGCCGCCTAAAGAACATTAAACTATTACCATTTTATTTAAAGTGGTGCATTTCTCTCGGATTTGTGCAACTTTCCACGGAAATCACTTTTATTCATTTTTGGTGTAACTATATTTTATTCTGAAGGCATATTTAAATATAACTAAATTAAAATTGTTAGATCAAAACAATCCAAAATATAAGCAATCAACGTGGCCCACCCTCAGCGGGCAGCGTTACAATTATCAAACGTTGACCGGTCCTCAGCGATAAAAAGGTCGCGGAACAGTGTTCTAAAGGAATCCGCAGGAAGAATTATGACTAATCAAAATTTCCCGCAAGTTCCTTCTTCCTAAAGAGTATCGGAATATACTTTAAAACAAAATGTTATTTTTAATGTTCTACGTTTAATCGTAGTTTTTTTCCCCTTGAAAATAAGCAATTCAATCATAACAAATATACCAATGAAATAATTTGAATAATAATATGCAATTTTTATAATTTAAAAATTGAAATATCTTTAGTAGTAGTAGTACTGTACATTTAATGACAGAATGCGAGTTCGATTGAGTATTCTAATAATTGACCTTCGCTTTTATGTGAAATAATACTATTACAATTTACTATATATATATATATACAGTGGTGGATGAAATTGCTGACACTTTTTAAAATTGTTATGTTTTTTAAGTTTGTATGTCTATAGAAATTGTTATGTTGCCCAAAATGTGAAGTCTTTTATATCATTTGAAAGAGAATTTGATACTGAATTCAATACAAAAAGCAAATTCAAATATTGGCTACTCAAAAAAGTCATTCTGCAACAACTATAGATATAAATTAGATACTGATGAGATAACAGTGAGTCATCAGCGCTTAGTAGGATAGCCTTTATTTTTTTTTATTACAGCTTCACATCGATGTTTCTTTGAGCTGAAAAAAGTTTTAAGTTCTTCCTTCGTTATTACATGATTTTAGGAAACAATATCCTCAATTAGTTCCTTTTTATTTCATAGGTATCTCAAACGGTGCCGCAAGTTTTCGATAGGATTGAGGTCAGAACTGCTTCCTGGTCAGGATAACAGTGATATTTAGTTACGAAGCAATGTGACATCAAATAAAAGAGTAGATTGGACACCTAGAAAGAGATGTGGGGCGAGAAATTGGTCTGTCTTATGTTAAAATTGCAAGACAGGGGGGAGTTCAGTGACTACATCTAGAGAATGAAAGCTTTGCTTAAGATGTCAGGAGACAAATTTAATAAAACCCAAAGAAGTTAAAGGCCAAAAAGGTGAATTCAGTATTAAATTTTCTTTAAAATGATATAAAATGCTTTGCATTTTGTACAACGTAACATTTTCTATAAGCATACAAAATTAAAAAAGACGTAACAATTTTAAAAAGTGTCCACAATTTTGGCCACCATATGTATATGTGTGTACGTTAGTTTTCTTTCAATTAAAGTATCCGACTACGTTCGGGACCGTAATTTAAAAAAAGCGCATAAATGGATAATTTTCATGATATTTAGTGTCACTCAGATTAGAATACATGCATAAAATTGTTTTAAGGACATTTTGACACCCCCCCATTTATTTAAATATATTATCTTGGCAAAAAATTAACTTAGAATAATCTTTATTCCAAATGTTCTCCTTTTGTGAAAAATGGTTCTATTATAATAATATTTTGCCTGTATATAGCTCAGACCTTTCTACAGAGGCTCAACAAGAATTTTTGAAAAATTCACATTATTTTCAGAGTTACCACCAATTGAAATAACTATTCGCGTTTTTTTCTTAAAATTGCTCCCCTCTGTTGTCGTAAAATATGAATAAATCCACTTCTCAGTTATATATTTCAAAAATTCTAGTTGAGCCTCTGAACAGAGGTCTGAGCTATATACAGGCAAAATGTTATTCTAATAGACGCATTTTTCACAAAAGGAGAACATTTGGAAAAAAGATTATTCTAAGTTAATTTTTTGCCAAAATATTGTATATAAATAAATTTTTTTTGTCAAAATATCCTTAAAACAATTTATGCATATATTCTAATATAAGTGACACTAAATATCATGAAAATTATACATTTATACGCTTTTGAAAATCCCGGTTCCTAACGTAGTCGGATACCTTAAACTGAAAATAACTCTTTTTGGAGATATTTTAACCCTTACACAACCAACGGACCTATGCGTTCCGTGAAATTCAGTTCAATGAGAATTCGCCAAGTCTAAAGTTCACTTCTTGTTGCCTCAATAATCTTCCCTTTCATTTAATAGGATTGTAAATAACTGTAATTGACCTTGACAATACCTATTTAATAAATGTTAAAATTGGATCACATTCAAAAAGAATTTAAGAAACGGCAGCCAAAGAGATTTAATATTTTCTTACTTTAAAATGTTACGAACATTAAAAGATTTCTCATTTGCAGATATTTTAACATTTCCTTACTATAAAATTTTAGGAATGTTAATTTTTAAAAAATATTTAGATCTGTTTTACAAAAAGAAGCAAACTTTGAATTTAAAGAAATTTTCCTTAGAAAGAAGAAAAAATATTTGTTATATGTATTGTTCGCAGAAATAAATCTTTATTTTTATAACTTTATGGAGATTGTAGAATATATTAAATTTTTTTAAAAATTAACAAGCTTACTTTTCGCTCCTTCCTAGAAAATGTCTTCCAACATATTTGGGGTAGAATTAAATGCATTCCTGAATTTCTTGGAAGATAATAGTTTATCCCATATTATCATAAAATTACGAAATGAGAATCTGTAATTGTCAGTGGCGATTTATCCATTGGGCGCCCAGGGGCCCGGAGGGATCCAAAAGAGCCTGGATAAGCTGGACTGAGCCAGATGTTCTGGTTACAAATTTCATTCCTCCAGTGCCATGGGGGCCTTCTGACCCCAGGGCCCGAAATGAGTTTAAATTGGTAGTGTTAATTGTACTATAGAATCATGAGATTCTTTCATGTATTTGTTTGAAATTCCCTACATTTCTGTTGTTGTTTCTAATGCCACTTGTCTGACGTAGTCAGATCGAGGCCCACGAAATTCCTCATGGCATGGGGCTAGAGGTACGCTTGTCGTTGGCCTTGAGCACCATACAGGTGACAGTACGATTTAGCTCGGCGAAATTCTCCGAAGGGACGATAGTTGGCGACATGGAAACTGAAGGGGATGGAAATATTCTCCAGTCCCTGCGCTCGTGACTAAGCCCACAAGACTACGGACCCACTGATTTAACGAGCACGTACTCCGTGTGTACTTGGTGGCATCGGGCATCGAACCCAGGCCTTCCGGTCTGGACTTCGATGCTCTAACCACTAGGCTACTCATGGCTCTTTTTTTCGGTGTAGTTATTAGTAATTTCTCTCACAACTTCTATATATATCCTTTATAGATCTGCAAAATTTAGTATATTTCCATTTCATCTGTAAAAGTTATAAATCAGATTAGCTTTTTTATTTCCTGTGGCGAGGATTCATCTTTAGCTTTGAATATTGTTCCTTCCCTTATAAAATTAAGGGACACAGTTAACTCTTTCATGCGCTGAATTTTTGACAAAAATATATAATGCACTAGAAGTAAGTGATTACGAATATTTTAGATAAACCTCACAAAACTATAATTATTGAACGAAATCTGGTACATATTAATAATATTAAATACTTTTTCAAATGAAGGGTATCCAAAGTTTTAAAAAATAGGAGGCATATATTTTGAATTTTTTTGTATTTTCAAGCAGCATGAGATAGTTCTGGAAACGAGATCCTTTCTTCCCTAGTCACAATGGATTTTTGCGGACACAACTTCATTCTGTTATTTTACTGTTGGAAAATAAATAAATTCACTTCATCTTATACTGTTATTCATCCTATGTATTAAAACATTTTCAGTTTTTCCAAAGTAAGCTTAATTTTAGTTTACTCCTAATTTACCTGATGTTAATTTTAATTTTAAGTACTCTATCATACACCTTATTTTTTTACGTAGTTTTTATTTAGTCGACATATATAAGTATATTATTTGCATTTTTATTCAATTTCTACTATTAGCTCACACTCTCTATTTATTTATTTATTTATCTTGGTGGAATTTTCAATAGTTAATAAAATGCATTTTAAAGCGCTCAGTTGAGCTGAAATTTTATATACATGATTATTTTGAATGACAATACAGTAATTTTAATTATAATTAATGAAAACTAATGGTTTAAAACTAATTATTCACAGAATTACAAATACAGCCTCGTTGGCATCATTTTTGGCGACTTAGCGACCATTTTGGTGACTTGTGTCAAAACATTAAAAGGTTTTTTCTCACATTTTAAAACGCTCGTTTGAGTTGCAATTTTCTATGCACTATTGTTTTGGGTAAAAATACGATAATTTAATGATAATTAATAAAAATTAATGACCACTTAATGTTGCAATTTTGTCATATGTATATACATATTTATATTAATTGTAACTATTTAATAAAGAGTAGCTAAAATAAAATTTTTCTTTGTTGATCTTAGTAGGAATTGACTTAAATTTTTTTTTATATTACTTGTGTGTTTTTCCTGAATACAAACTATATATAGCTCATTAAAGACATTTGTATAATTTTCTGTGCATGTACTATTATTTAATAAATATGATTATTATTTAAAAAAATGTAACTTACAACAAATATATCAGGCACAATAAACGTGTCCATTATTGCGGAAAAATAAGCGGAATGCATTTTGTACTTGTAAAGAAGATAGCCTTCAATAGCGTGGTGGTACATTTTTTGGACTCTCATATTTTCGTACTAGCAATGAACATGTGAGGTACTAATTTTGTAATATTGACTTATTTAGTTACATAGTATATGTACTTACTTGATTGATACTTTCATTTACACTTAAATATACACAACACAGTCACATCCAAAAAGTACCATTCAACAGATTAATAGCTGACCAAAGAATGAACTATTACATAAACCCATTGCACACAATTAGCTTCTGACACCTGTTGGAAACTTAAGTAACTGCTAGGATTTGACCTCTGGTGGTTCAGAGAATGTACCATCTAGCATTAATTTCTGAGGCATTCAAACAAGTGGTACTTTTTTATGTACCACCACACACTAAACGAATAAGAATTGGTGGTACAACATATGTACCACAAAGCATGAAAGAGTTAAGTTGCAAATACAATTGTTTTACTTTCTTATTTTATTTTGTTCTACTTCATTGAGGTTCAATTTAAATCTAACTAAATAAATAATAATGGCTCATTAAAAAGAGCTTAGGTAGAACGAACTTATTAGCAGAAAAAG
Source organism: Trichonephila clavipes (assembly GCA_019973935.1). Lineage (NCBI taxonomy): Eukaryota > Metazoa > Arthropoda > Arachnida > Araneae > Nephilidae > Trichonephila > Trichonephila clavipes. The sequence goes on along the minus strand of BMAU01021221.1, from coordinate 702,229 downwards.
AAAAAAAAACTTACAAGTTCTAATTTGGTATTTTGGAATGATTGATCATTGAATGGTTATTGGTCGAAGTTACAAACGCAGAATGGTTACAACTCCTGGGTAAAAGAAATCGTTACGGTCGATCAATTACTTTATGTCAAGCATGCAAAGAAAAACGCTTTTTGGGGGAAAATCAACTGGCTTAAAATGTCTGTTGTGGCATTTAGTGAATTGTTTCGAACTTATCTCTTACTTGACAAGCATATATGTAGCGGTATCTTCAAAAGCTAGTAACAGCCTTCGGACAAGTTTGATCCCTTTTGTCTAGTAGTCATGTTACGTGGCTATGGAAGCAAGAATAAGTGCTACTTTATATCTTTATTTTTAAATTTTCGCTAACTATACTTCGAATTATAAAATAATCATCGCATTAAGAATTTTTTGTTCTCACAAATTTCAGTTCGAGAAATGATTCTTAATGTAACGGAAATCCAAATTTTAGCTTTAAAAAAATAGACGATTTAATGTAGGTAATAGTAATTACGTGTAAAAATATGTGTGCGTTATTAAAATTTCGGCTTTTAAATAAATGCACTTTTTACTAAAATAGAATAAAAAATATTTGTTGAGAAGCTCTTCTTGAAAACTACTCTACTTTATATTTGCTATCATAATACAATATTTTTAAAAAATCGAGGTTATTTTTTTATTGCATTGACCGGAATAGTATATTATAATTGTGTTCAAATAAAATATCTTGTATCGCTTTTGAAAATGAAGAAGACGTAAAAATTCTTTCCTTTGACCCATAAAAAAATGTCTTTTTCTAAAAATAGGCTTTGAGATGTTAATAAATTTGATATTAATTTCTGCAAAAAATAAGATTTAATACCTTTGTATACCAACTCTAATCCATTTAATACTTATGTAAGTAAACCCTTTTTAAATGTATACAGTCAATTCAAAACATTTTTGTGAAGAGAAATATTGTTTCTACGCATATTAATAAAATTTCATCGAATTTCAATGCTAATGATCTTAGAATTCTAAAAAGATTGAATAGATGATCATTAAAGCGAGGTCACATACCTACAGATTCAAACCTGTTTTGCTGCAAGGGATAAGAACCGCAAAAAAAAGAAAACACATAAAAATATCCTTTTAAGTAGCAGTAAAATATATCGTCTGTAACACATTACGCTTTTTTTTAATGCGGTTATTAGGGACCGCATAAGAAAAGTTCCACTTGGAAAGTATGTAAATCAAATCCTCACGATGGAGCTAGAAATTTGTGTTAAAATAAAATTTACTTTACACACAGGAACATCTTTAAGTGTTTCACATGCTTAGACACAAGTACATGAAATCTTCAAAATGGTCAGATAAAAGTATTCATAGCCAAAAATGACTTTTCTTGTAAATAAATAGCTCAAATTCGTTTTATACCAGAGGTTCTCCCTTTTTTGCCTCACAGACCCCTTGTCATGTTTTTCGGCTTGGGTACTTACCCCTAATATTGATATTTTGCAAATTTATCAACTTAACCCTTTATCTACCACATTATGATTTACTGCAATTTTTTCGTGCAATATTTTTTCTTTTGATCTCTACATTAAAAATCTCAAGGGATATATATAAACAAAATACTCAACTTTGGGAAATTTAATCTGTTAGAGCTAATTAATTAATTAAAGATATTCAACTGTAAAATTAATTATATACTCTGCTCACTTAAAAGAAATAGTCAAATCGTTTTCTTGAGGCGTTCATTAACATACAAAAAAAATAAGACACTTAAATTTTGACATAAACTATTTTTTCGGGACAGAAATGATAATCTACGCAATCCGCTGAAAACGCTGTCAACTGAAAGCGCAATTTCTGCTATAAAACGATTTGCCTTCCCCTCTTAAATACTCATCACAGAACCGCGCTGTCATGTATCTTAGAAGAGTGGATTTCAAAGAATATTCCTTTAAAGTATCATCAGAATATTCGTAAAAATGGTTATTCTATGTAATTTTTAAGTGAGTGGTACTTATAAGTACCGTCGGTAGATAAAGGGTTAAATCTCTTTTTGATATAGAGCTACTTACTTTAACAGATTTACATTTCTAACTGTAGTGAAGTACAGTGTTTAAAGCTTAAGACACACATGCTAATTAATTAAATTAAATTTTAATTAATACATAAAATAACTGCTACATAAACTGAGTAACAAGCTAATGTTTTTAATCGGTTGGATGAATATGACGTCTTATATCCATTCTGGTGCTTCCAAAATCGCCGGTATACATTTCTAAACTTTACTTTAAGATCATCGTTAGTGCCTATTCCGATCAGTTTCTCTTGTAATATAACATTTGGTTGTTTTTATTTCAATGTGATCATATGAACTCATTGCCTACTTTGGTACTGCCATAATCAAATAATTCTCAAACCTTGTTTCAAAATTTGAATAAAGGGCATTTAAATGTTGAACGTTGGTTAAAACGTCATTTTCCTGGCAGATTGTTTGTGACAAATTGACAAACTGGGGAAATTTGGTTCATCCAATATTATACTCTTTAACTTAATTCTGACAAGATACGCTGAAATGATGGTCCTTGTGTAAGTGCAAATTAACTTCATTAAATTTAGTAAATAAATCTGTTAAATAGGTAAAATCTGGTTTCCACTTGATTGATTTTTTTAAATAATTAAAGTTACGATCTGCTTTAATGAGAGCTACTATCGAAGACCCCCTCTCCCCATTTACACCTCATGGATCCCCAAATCATTTTTTGGCTGACGTGAACCCCTTGCATGTCATCATAGACCCCTGGGGGTCGATATAGGCCACTTTGGGAATCACTGCTTTAGACAAATGAAAATGTTACCACGCACTCATTCTGAATAAAAAAAAAGTGATCGGTGATCAGTTTTAGAAACTATAGTCTATTGGTTAATCATACATAAAAAATCGAAGCTCATTCTGGAATTTTAAATTCTTTCAGAACTAATATCCATTGAAAGAATTTTTTTCAATTTTTTCAAAGTTGAAGCACTGCATGTCTCAATAAAATGCGCAAAATACTTTTTCATTAAAAATTTTTATTCATAATTGGCATTTAATAACCTTTTTTCATATACATACAACATAAAAAACCAATCTAATAAGAAGTTTCAGCGTATTTTAAAATTAGAATGGATAATTTTTTTAAGAAAAGAACCAAAAGGTCTTTTCGAATTAATTGGGAACTGATTTAACAGATTTTTTTTAATGATTAACTGATCTTATCTCAGTTAATCATTAAAAATATCCATTTTCAATCTACACTGCTGTTTGTAAAAAATGCAACACCATGAAGGAATCATCAGAATTAAATGAATTTTGCAGCATACATCAATTATAGGATGTGACGCAAAATAGTAAAGTTTCAGAGCCATCGCGAATGCGTGGCGTGCGTAGCGCGCTCTGAACCGATGCTGAAAGCGTATAAATAGAGAGCTGTAGCGGGACGTTGAAAATAGTTAATGATTATTTGTTAGTGGCGAATGATTAGTGAGACCTAAGTATACCTCCACGACGAAATAAGGAGAAATTCCAACAACTTACGGAGTTTGAACGGGGGAGGATTATCGGCCTTCGAGAAAGAGAATTTTCTTATCACGCAATAGAAGCTTGTGTGCAGTGGAACAGTTCCGCAGTGATTGCGATTTTGGAAGCAGTGGACCGACGAGCACCGAATAACTTGAAAAACTGGCAGTGGACGACAGAAGGTGACGTCAGCGTGCGACGATTGACACCTGCTCCGCATGGCGGTGAATGAACTTACAGTTTCCTCCAGGCAGTTGGCAGCACATTGGTCTCCTGCTACAAGTGTACTAATGACGGCTTCGTCAATTCGTCGAAGTCTGCTGCATCGTATATTGCGTGCAAAGGTGCTTTTATACAGGATCCCCATCACGGCAAACCATCGACGGCTGTGTCTGCAATGGGCTCATGAGCACAGAGTCTGGCAAGCTGATTGGCACCAAGTCGTCTTTTCAGATGAATCACGCTTCAATTTGTGGGACCATGACGGCCGTATTCATGTTAGACGCTCTGCCGGTGAACGCTGCCTTCCAGAGTGCGTTATCGAACGACATAGCGGCCTAACACCCGGAGTTATGGTTTGGGATGTGATTTCGTATCATGGACGATCCAATTTGCTACGAATTGAGGGTAATCTCAATAGCAGCAGATACGTCCGTGAAATACTACAGCCCGAAGTCGTTCCCTTCCTTCAAGGCATCCCCGGAGCTATCTTTCAGCAGGATAATGCACATCTACATGTTGCGAAGACTGTTCGAGACTTCTGTTCAGCCCAAGACATGCAACTTCTTCCTTGGCCTGCTTATTCGCCGGATATGTCGCCTATTGAGTACGTGCGGGATTTGGTTGGTCGGCATCTCGCTCGTGATCCGCGTCCTGCAGCTTCAAAAGACGAATTTTTGCTGCGCATACAAGCAATATGGAATTCTCTTCTACAAGCAGACATTCAAAATATGTTTGACTCCATGCATATGCTGCAATATGCTATAGCAGCACTTATTGCAGCGCGAGGCGGCTACACCAAATTGTATTTACTAAGTTGTTTGTGCACTTAATTCTGATTATTCCTTCATGGTGTTGCATTTTTTACAAACAGCAGTTAATTTCTCTTTTTCTCAACTCTTCTATTTTTAACGTATCATGAGCGAAAGGTTTTTATTGAAATAAACAATAAATTAAAAACAATGTTTCTACTTAAGGTATCGGAGTACGTTCGGAACCGTGATTTTAAAAAAGACGCATAAATGGATAATTTCTATGATATTTAGTGTCACTTAGATTAGAATACATGTATAAAACTGTTTTAAGAACATTTTGACAAAAAAAATTATTTAAATACAATATTTTGGCAAAAAATTAACTTAGAATAACCTTTTCTCAACATGTTCTCCTTTTGTGAAAAATGCTATTATAATAATATTTTGCCTGTATATAGCTCAGACCACTGTACAGAGGCTCAACTATGATTTTCGAAAAATTCACATTATTTTCAGAATTACCGCCAATTGAAATAATTATCGGCGTTTTTTTCTTAAAATTTTCCCCCTCTGTTGTCGTAAAACATGGATAAACCCACTTCTAAGTTATATATTTCAAAAATTCTATTTGAACCTCTGTACAGAGGTCTGAGCTATATACAGGCAAAATATTATTATAATAGAAGCATTTTTTACAAAAGGAGAATATTTTGAAAATGGGTCATTCTATGTTCATTTTTTGTCAAAATATTGTACTCAAATGATTTTTTAATGTAATACTATTCTTAAAACATTTTTATATACATTTTCTGATCTAAGTGACACTAAATATCATAAATATTATCCATTTATACGCTTTTGCAAAATCACGGTTCTGAACGTAGTCGGATACCTTAACTTGACTTTTTAATAAATGAAAAACGAAATTGCAGCTTTTAAAAGATAAGCAAATTTTAGGAAAATGAAGGGGCTCAAAAATCGTATTACATCTGATTCAAAATCTCTTCAGCGAGGTATAAAAATATGGTGAAATATTCTTCAGTTCTTTACTGCTTTGATTAATATTGGTTACTTTTGTTCATTTTGTTATGATTAATTATAATTTATAGTTTCTTTATTTGTAAAAATATAGTGTTTTTCTCGCAGCTGTCTTTTGCAACATGTTTTCCTTTTAAATTAATTTCCTCTCGGGTCTCTTCTCAGTTTTTTATGTCAATAAAACATGTAGCTCCCTAAAATTATTTCCGATGGAATAATAAGTTACCTATTAAAATGTTCCTTTTATTCTGATGAAATCGTTTTCTCCTAAAATTCCATTTTGCATCAAACTATTTTAATATTAATGATATACAGAAAAACAAATCTCTATGGAAAAGAAGGTTCATAAAAAGATTTATTATTAAAGTTAACATGCGAAAAGAAGGAAATGGGATGATAAAGTAAGCATTATTAGTTTAATACATTATCATTTAACTATAGAAAGTGTATTGTATTGAGAATCATTATATTTTTTTAATTGCTATATTTGTTATGTCCTTCTTTGGATAACCATTAGTGTATATTTTAATTATTTACAAATTACCTATTTTTTAAACATGTAGTAGCCTAGTAATTACTGGTAGTCATTCTGCTTTTTAAAAAACTCAATAACGTGTCATTTGTTGCTTTTCCCATCAATTAAAGTTTTAAAATAGGCTTTTATTATATTCTACTAAATAAAAATGATTCGAATATAGCTTTAATATATGCTGTAATGAATATTAAAATATGTTTAGTTTGAAATATTTGAATAAATTAATTGGACAAATTTTCAACTATTTATAAACATTTCACAATTCTAATGGCTTTCATGGTGTTTCATTTTCTGTTTGAAGTATTTGAATTATTATTAAAATATTCATATAAAGTATATTTGAATTCAAGTTAAAGTATTCTTATAAAATATTTATTAATATAAAGTATTTGAACAATGAATCAAGTGACAATTGTATCTAAGAAATTAATTTCCATACATTTTTGATGTTTTCAATACGATATACGTAAAGCATCCCTGCTTACAAATATTTTTCAATTCCTACTATTAAGTCCCACATTCTCTATATATTTATCTTGGTGGAATTTTCAATTGTTAATAAAATACATTCTAAAGTGCTCAATTGAGCTGAAACTTTATAAATATGATGATTTTTGATGACAATACAATACTTTTTAACTATAATTAATAAAAATTAATTGATTAAAATTAATTATTCCAAAAATTACAAATACAGCCACCTTGGCATCATCTTTGGCGACTTAGCGACCCTTTTGACGACTTGTGTCAAAACTTGAAAAGGTTTTTTTTTCTCACATTTTAAAGGGCTCATTTGAACTGAAATTTTCTATACACTATTGTTCTGGGTAAAAATACGATAATTGAATTAGGATTAATTAAAATTGACTGAAACTAATTATTCAAAGATTTACAGATACAGCCATGTTGGTTTCATTTTTACCGGTTTCTGACGCTCTTTTAGATTCGTCTCTATTGTTGTAACAATGTAACTGTTAAAACAAAGACAAAAGTTGGCGTCGAAAACCTTTTTTTTTTTAGCCAATCTTGCCAAACCAGGTGTGCATTGTTACAACAATGCTGACTAATTTTTTTTTCAATTCCTACTATTAGTTCACTCTTTCCCTATATATATACATATCTTATTCAAATGTTCAATTACTATTAAATACTTTCTATTCATCCATTCAAAGTAGGAATGGACTTCAATTTTTTTTATATTATTTGTTTATGTTTATTTTTTCTGTCACAATGCAAGGCTTTCTTTCATATTTAAAGAGGAGTAATTTAAAGATTCTCCAAAGCAATATGAACGCTATTGGGAACGAACATCGTAATTTTGAACCTCGGTCAAGCGACGAGGATGACACCTGAGCTGGCATACCACTCTCCAAACTTCCATACTACGTCAACGAGAAGATTTTAAGCCTCGTCACACACAAATTTAATGTGCTCGACCCCCTCTGCAAGGCAGGTTTTCAGAGGCACTAAAACTCGAACACAGTCTCCACGACAGTTTGTTGTCAATAACTCCTCGTCTACCAAGGCCACATTGAAATTTAGGACAATATCTATTAAAAGAAAATGAAAATAAATTTTTTATACAAATTTGTTAAATACAGTTGGACCTCTATATAACGAAGTCGCTAAATCCCGGAGAAAAGTTCGTTATATGGAAAATTTGCTATATAGAGGTTCATTTTTTAATTTTTTTACAAACCACATAAAATAAGTTTTAAATTCACAAGCACAAATTTTTTAAAAAGTAATTATTCACACCTTTTGTAAATTAATATATATTTATTCTATATATCTTACCTGTAAAAAAAATAAAGAAAAAAAGAAAAACTGCAAGAAAAGTTTCTTGACGCCTTTTTATCCACTTCTTGAAGAATTAATTTTTTTTCTTTGATCCTCAAACACTTACTTCTTGACATCTCTGAGCTACGAGAAACGAAGTTGCCAGTGCGACTGATCAACACTACAAATGAACGGAGACTAGTTCAAGGACACACGACTTCACTGACGGCAAAGGTAAAAGGGGATATCGAAGATGTTTCCAGTGAACTGGACACTGGGGGGGGTTAAAGGTTGCATTTCTTGGATTAAATGCCCAGAATTCTATTGCTCTCTGTGAGTTAGGTACCAAATAAAACCAGTTAAAGATTTATGACTACCATAAAATAAGCTAAAAGAGAGAATAACTTGAAATTTCTAAAAATAATTTTAAAATAGGGAAGAAAAAAAATTGAATCACAAGAGAAAAAGTTCGTTATATAGAAAATTCACTTCGCTATTGGGAAGTTATTTTACGAAAAAAATCGTAAAATGTTCTTGGTTCCAGGAAAAAGTTCGCCATGTAGAACAATTCGCAATATAGAGGTTCATTATATGGAGGTTCGACCGTATAAGACAAAAGACAATTTAAAGAAAAGAATAATTTATTTTTGTATTCTGTAGAGTAATACAAATATGTGCCAAAAGTAATACAAATCACGCTTCGGTGCACGTTGAGTTGGATATAAGAAAAGGTATTTGCATGGGAAATACCCTCGGATTGTGACATACTTTTTTCTTGATCAGATGGCACGTATAATAACAAGGAATGCCAGACCACTAACAACGGAGGCAGTTCAAACAAATATTATGATGTCATGGCGATTGGACTAAGAACAGCAGTTAGGCACATACGTAAAATCTCCGCTAGACACGTCCACGGTGCACCGGTGTAATAATGATTTGGAGTTAGGGCTATTTTTCTACTTAGGAACCCTAGGCACGTGCCTTGAGCGCAAAAGATTTGGGGGCGCCAAAAACTGGAGGAAGAAAAAATTAAAATTACAGCAAACGACCACAGCCTAGCGAATCGTGAATGAAGCATTTCTGCCTTCAAGAGAGTAAAGAGTGAAATGAGATCTACTATATGGGAAATGAAAAGCTTAACAGTTTGATGTTGCTATGTATTCAAAATGATTTTACAATGAAAATGGATTACAATGATGTTATTAATGATTTTATCGAAAAAAAAATTCGTTTTTCGAAGAAAACCTTCGCTATACAAGTACAATGACGGAGACTCAACAAAGAGTAAGGACGTCAAAAAGTGTAAAAGATAGTAAAGCGATGAAAAAGATGATAATCAACAAGTTGAGAACAGTTCATACAATAATGCATACTCTATACTGTAATTGCAAACGATTTCATTATTCTACTGCATTAATTTACAAAAGGGTGGATGGTCCATGATAACGTGAAGTAAAAAATGAACAAGAGTGGCAAAACCATACCACTATTCTTTCCGTACGACAGTCAGACCATAACACGGCGGGTCCACAGGTGGTGGATAATGAAAAGACTATCCAAACAGCAAAAACAAAGAAAAGGAAAAGAGTAAGAGAGTTAAGAGAAAATCCCCCAAGAAACAAAGCAGGAAAAGTAAGAACTGAAGAAGGAAGAGAGGTGTTTTGGAAATAAGGGGAGGGAGGGCGTAAATATTAAAGTGCCTAGGGCGCCGAGGAGGTTAAAAACGGCCCTGTTTGGAGTCGTGTCAAGTTTGAAGGACGTCGGTGCTGTCAGAGCAACGTTAGCATACGTGGATCTACGCTTCCACTGACATTTCATGGTGATTCTGCTAGCCACTTCTG